>CM053763.1:79467831-79489236 GCA_028658305.1 Pachyuromys duprasi
TATGCTGACAACTGAGGTGAACTCATCAATGTAGGTGCTGGCAATGAGGAAATCTCACCAATCCAGCCAGTGTTGCATACAGTAAATAACAGTCTGGTAGCCAGTAAAGGGAGTCCCAGAACCAGGGAAAGGGGAGAAATCCTACCTTTTGAGATAGGCAATAAGTACAGTACTTATCTGGAGTCCAATTGACCAGAGAGGTGGATTTAGGTGGACTTCCTGTAGCTTACAAGAATTACTTTTAAGTTTTAAGAAGGAGATAAAACTTTGAACATGTTAGTATCACAATTGCAATCTGCACTGAAATATACATTGTAGAAAAAGCAATAGACATATATGTGTTAACAGCACAAGCATTCTTTAAGGTAAGCTCTGAAAAGGCAAAAGCCTTTCATGAAGTAAAACAACTCACTTGATTTGATTTTAACAGCATAAGCATACATATTATGGAAATAATCTTGAGCTTAGAACCATAATAGATCTTAACAGCATAAGCATACCTATGATGGAGACAATCCTGAACTTAGAATCATAATAGATCTTAACAGCATAAGCATACATATTATGGAGACAATTTTGAGCTTAGAACCATAATACGTGAAAGAGTGGAATGTTTTTGTATTAGAGTTAGATTAATATAATAGACTAATAAATTAGAGCTTTATTGATAAAGGTCACAACTCTGGACAGTCAACACAACAGTAGCATAGGAACAGGAGAAACCATTAAGCAGTTTTATCTATTTAGGATATTTTAAATTACCTTAGACTCTGTAACCTTTATAACTTGCATTTACCAACTTTAAGACACAATTTTAGGGTCTCAAACAAGTATAACTTGTGTTTATCAACCTTAAGACACTTTTAAACTCTCAGATATGTATAACTTATCTTTACCAACATTGAAACACTTTTTTAAGACTCTCAAGTATGTATAGCTTTTAGACCATTAAAGATCTTTAGGCCCTTTGTATAGTTGTTTACCATGAGACATAGTTGAGATTGCTATGAACATTAACTGTCCTTTAGCTAAATAAGGGATGGTAAAAGTTTACATTTAGGCTTGTTATTGAGTTTAGCAACAAGGCATATTGGGTCTAGGCCTGACAATGGCAGCTCGAGAACTTAGGCGTAAGGCCTGGTCTCCTGCGTATGAAGAGAACTGAGAAGGCATCTGAAGTCTCCCAACACAGAAGTTGGCAATATGTCCATGGAACCTCATTGTGAGGCCAAAACAGACCTGTACTGTTACCCTGGGCTGGGCGAGAGTGGTAGAGGTCGCTGAATCGAGGAGCCGTTTGTCTTCTGCCAGGCCAAAGAGATAGAAGGCTGGAAGTATCTGTGTCCCTTGTGTTGGTTAAGGTCTATGGCTGGGCACAGAGACAAGCCTGCTTGGGAACATTTTGACCTCCAGAGGCCAGTATGCTGACCGGCAGCAACGGGACCAATGTGTCCCCTTTTGCTGGATTTAAAATGGTCACCTGGCAGAACTGACTTTTGGCTATATCCCCACAAGATGGGGCACTGCAGACCTCTTGTCTTTTGTGCGGGAATGCCAGCAGCCCCATGGGAGCAACCAAGGTCTAGAGCCTATCGGAAAGGCTCTTACCAACTCTTATATGAGTGACTCAATGGCCATTCTCAGCTGTTTATTAAAAACTGCAGTGAGACTATATTTTTATCTGTAGAACTACAAATATATTTGGATATCTATGAGATGACTATTAACTTTTATTCATTAACCATTAAATATTAGGACTTTAGATTTTGTTTTTGTTAAGTTAGAGCCTTAAAAGTTATAATACAGTCCATTAAAATGAGAGCACAAGAGTTTTTTGTTTGGTTTAGTATATAAATTTATAGCTTATAAGACCAGTATATTTTACCCTCTTGAGACTATATATAGCACAATGACCTTATCTTAATATAAATATAATTTTTAATTAATAGATCTTAATTTAGAATATTGGTAGACAACTTGTACTTAATAACAAACCCCTGAGCTGTAAGTTTAAAACCAACAATATAGTAAAACAGTATAAAGCAACTTTTAATTATATTTGAATTTATTATAGCAAACCCATTAACCAGAAAGCCTACTGGTGAATCTGGATCATAGCGGGAAAAACAGCAACATTTGCGAACTGAATTTGAGAACTGAAAGAGATATAAACAGTCAGATACATATTTTAAACCAATTTAACTTGAATAGATATTTGTAACTTTGAATTTTTATTATTATATAAAATTTATTTTGAAGCAGGGTTGAATCATAGATAGTAAAACACAACTTTGAATTTTTATAAAAATGTATACCACTTTAAATGAGGCTTGTCGTTGTGGTCTAGTCTAAAAGATAAAACAAACAGTTATTAAGGAAGCTTTATAAACATGAGGAAATTATATAAAGTATTAGATAAGAAATTTAAGTGTTTAAAGTAAGAGCAGAGTACATAGAAATTAGGGAGAAAATATTTTTTGCTATTTAAAAGCTTGGAGAAATATTAGAAGGATTGGAAGTCTGAGTTTAAAAGCACAGCTTGGAGAATTTCCCGGAGCTAGGAAGAACACGGCTTTGGTGGGGGAGGGGCCACCACATGGGAGCGGGAAGCTCTTTGCCCTAATTAAAAATGGCGCCGACACAGCATTGAGCCCTTAGTGAAGGAGGGTTCCGCCCAGTTTGCCCCAAAGCAACATGGTGTCACAAGTCTCGTGGTAGGTTTAAGATCCTGAGGCAAGTTTAAAAACTTGTTCAGTGCTATCTGGGAATTTTTCCTAAACACCAAGTACCCTCAAGCTGATTCTAGCACAGTGAGAACGCCTCAGGCTCGGAGTACCGGCCCAAGCATGGTCCCGGTGGGGGAGTCAGCAGGGCTGCGTGCAGCTTGGTGAGAGAGGGGAACCATCTGCAGCCAGAGGGAAGGATGCTTACCCAGATAGAAGCAGGCTGTGTATCTGAAGCATTCCTGCACACTGTGCCCATCCAGGCTATGTCTCTGCGGAGGCCGCCCGTTCCTGCCCACCAACACATAGCAGGGTGTCTGGTTGTAAGCGGACACGTGGGAAAAGCATAGGTAGCCCAGAAAATTCCGGAGGACTGAGAGCAGTTTAGGAAAGAACAGAGCAAACCTGTTAAAGCCATTTATTTTAGTTATATTAGTTCGAAAGAGGGGTCCCAGGAGAACCAGGGGTTACCCTCTCCTGGCAGCTTGCCAATGTTAGAAATAAGAAATAAGATGAGGCTTACAACAGGTTTTCTATAAAAGGGGTTTATTAGGGGAGAAGGGGGAACAGGGGTGGGCCATGATGGGGGAAGAGAGAGGGAGAGGAGGAAAGGGGAGGAGGGGTGGGGCGCCCCATAGAGAGAGTAAGAGGGTGAGAGGAATAATAAGAGAGAGAACACGTGTCTGGTGGTCCTTTTATAGGTCAGGTAATTACTAACCACGCCCCCAGGTGTGGCCACCTGGCTGGGCAATACAAGATGATGTCATTGTTGCTACATAACCCAGAAGCAAGATTGTTTCAGAATACTAACACTTAGTACAGCCACTTGTGGCCTAAGCTCTGACCAGTAGCTGTTCCTCATTTATTCAGTCTGCTTACTAACTTCGCAAATGCAAAGCCCACTAGACAGGGATACATGACACACGGATGCAATCTTTGTCTTTGGTCTACTAAACAAAGAAGACAGCACTGAGGGTGTAGTTTGGTGGTAGAGCTCCCTCCTAGCATGTGTGAAGGCCCTGGGTTCGGTTCTCCAGCATGACAAAGGAAAGTAGAAGGAAGGAAAAAGAAAGGTTGGCAAGAAAACGGGAGGGAAGGTGTCTTAGTTACTTCCCTGATGCTACAATAAAATACCCTGACAAAAAAATCAACTTAGAAGAGAAATGATTCAATTTTGCTTCCAATTCCATGTATAGACATCATGGCAGGGAAGTCAGGGCAGCAAGAAGTTACAGCAGCTAGTCACATGACATCTGCTGTCACAAAGAGAGAACAGTGAGTGTGCCCATGCTGCTCATGTCTCTTTCTTCACTTATACAGTCCAGGATCCCAGTGAATGATGCTATCTACAGTGACTGAGTCTTCCTACCTCAGTTGATGTAATCAAGATAATCATCACAGACATGCCCAAAACCCATCTCCAGGTGATTCTAGGGTCTATCAAGTTGTCAGTTAACACTGTAAGGGTCCAGTAGATGCAGAAAGAACAACCCCTGACTCAAGTAGCATGCAAGGAACAAAGGGTATTTATTCTGCAGAAGACTAGCATGCTGTGGCCACCACCCTCATGACACGGCAGCAACCCGAGGGGAGTTGAAGGCCCCTTTTAACTCCAGAGAGGGGAATTCCTACTATAGCTACATAACCTCGATTGGCATTGACTGGTGCCCATGGAGGCTACGTGACTTCAATCTGGGCTTGTTGCTTGCTGTCAAGACTATGTGACTCTGATCAGGGCTTAGGTGCTTCTCAACCAGTAGCTAAGCAACCTTACCTCCCTAGGCTAATTGTTCTGGCCAAGTCAGTTTCTGTGGTTTTTCCCTACAACTGAAGTTTCTTTTTCTGAGGAACAGAAAACTGAGGCCTGTTCTATCTAGCAAGAAAATGAATATTTAACCAGGCCCTCTCAACACTAATCATCAGAGAGAGAGAGAACAATTCCTGAAATTTAATACTATCCAGAGTCTTGAACTCATATTTCAGTGACCAAAAATGAGTGAAGCTAAGTTTATTTTAATAAAAGCTATTTTATGTGAGAGATACAAACTAGATACTAAAAAATATGATGAAAAATTATAATCTCCATTCTTGAGCTAATGGGTAGACAGATGACAAAATCAGTAACATCATAGTGGAAAGTTCAGAGTGCAATAGATGGAGAAGAAAATGCTTCAGAAGTCTTCATAAAATAACTGTCATCAGGGAGGGATGGGGCTAGATGAGAAGCAGAGAGTTGTAGCTTGGCGTGGGTGTGCATCCAAAATCATTTCCATACTTATACAACAATGGCATAAAATTATCAGTAGTACATGAGATCCTGGGGGATTGTATCTTTTTGCTCACTGTAGGTACTCATTAAGTGCAGGTTCTAAAAGAAAACTATGTGAGTATCCTTAAGCCAAACATCCAAAGTCAGAAATGTTCCAAATTCTGATACTTTGTACCAGCACGATGCTCTAAGACCGATCTTTCAGTGTACACAGACTTAGTTTCATGAAAAAATTAGAAAAAGCATTGTACAAAATTACTGCCTTGGTTAGCATTAAATGTCAACTTGACACAGGCTAGAGTCATCTTAGAAAAGGAAATGTCAATTGAGGAACTGCCTAAGTCAGGTTGGTCTGTGGGCATGCCTTGATTATTAATTGCTGTAGGAATAACCAGCCCACCATTGGTGGCACCATTCCTTAGTTAGTGGTCCAGGGCTGTTTAAAGCTAAGCATAAACCAGAAAGTGATCCAGAGATTGAGCCAACAAGCATCATTCCTCTGTGGTTCCTGATTCCAGGTTCTTGCCTTGAGCTACAGCTTGTCATCTCAGTGACAGATTACAATATGAAAGTTGTGAGATGAAATAATTCTTAACCTCTAAGTTGCTTTTGGTAAGAGTGTTTTATCATAGCAACATAAAGGAATCTAAAACAGACTATGTATAGATGATACATGTGAAACATAAACAAATTTCAGTTTAGGTTTGAGTCCCATTCCTAAGATATCTCATTTATTTTCAAATACTTCAAGATCTGAAGTGTTTGCAGCCAAGCACTTCAAACAAGGGGTTCTCAATCTGTGTATCTTAAGTAGGCAAATGAATCCTATCTGAAATGTCCCTGGAGTTCAGAGGTCATGAGATGAATGGTGGTGAGGTGAGGAGACAAAATTTAGACATCATTAGAAGAGTGGACTTTTGTAGAGAGGGAGAAAACAGTGAAGGACCTTGGAAAGGATCTTATAAGTACCTTTGTCGTTTTGCGAGTCATGATGGAGAGAGATATAAAAGGCACAAAATTGAATACAAAGAAAGTTAAGTGATTATTGCTGTAGCCCACTTTAAAAGCGACCGACTGGAGAGCAAAGGCAACATCATTTAAAGCCATGGAAATGGCTGACATGACAGACTGGTGATACCAAGTGTGGAGGAAGTCCTCCTTTGTTGGGACAGTTTCCAGAGCTAGGAACGCTTGGTAGCTGGTAGAATGCTTGCCTAGCTGACCCTCGGTTAGTCCTCAGCATGGTATAAACATGTGGTGGTGCATACAACAAATTACAGTCATCCATGGGTATATTGTAAGGTAAAGACCAGCCTGAGTTACATGAGATCCTGTCTGAGAGAGAGAGAATGATCCCAGAAGCATCATTCCCCATTCCCCAAGTGGATAAATTACATTATACTCATGCAAAGGAATACTGAAATTCATACAGACTACTGTTCAACAGAAAAATAACATGAGTAACAGAAGTTAGACATATGATACATTCTGTAGAATTTTGCTTGTAAAGTTCAAAAGTATGCAAAAGCAACTCATTGTGAAAATTGAGAATTGAGGTTGCTTTTGAGCATAGATAGGGTAATGATACGAGAGATATGATTGTTTTCATAATACTCTAAGCTTTTTACTAAGAAGTTACGGAATTTTGTGAAATTCTGGCTCATATGATATGGTAGGTGACAGTCCCCTGTGGTAGATTCAGTGTATCTCCAGAAAGATGTCAGACTCCACACTAGCCATGGTTCTCATTGCTCATGGATATTCTTGGTGGCTGTACAGCAGCAATCTCATAATGGCAAAATCAGGCAAATCACCCCTCTCCAGAGATGTACCCTATTTTTTTGCACCCCATAGCTTGTACCATCCCACTTTGAGATGCAGATTTTTTTTCAGTAAAAAAAAAAAAAAATCTTGTAGATGGGCCCTCAACCTTGCTTTTTGAGTTCACACTGTCCTTTGAAGTAAGAAGTGGGCTGAAATAAGTGGACAAAACATTATCCACTGAGGTTATTTCCAAAGCAATAAGGTAAACACCTTGTAAAGGAGCCCTGGGAGTCCAGAAGACCATCTAGAATTACATGGTGGTGGTTATGCAAACAGACACACCCTCTCTTCTCTGGAAACACTCTGCTTCCCTCATATGGTCTCACCCTAATTGCCTCAGACTCCCCTGTAGCAGAAGAAAGGATAAAGATTTAGGAGGATCCTGGGACACAGAGTCCAAAAGAAGGTTAAGTGGGAGCCACTGTTTTGTAGTGATGCCTGCCCTTCCAGCTCCCATGGGAAAAACAGAGACTGAAGTGGAAAGCAAAACCTCCCACACCCTGCATTCCATTCCAGCTCTGGCTTGAGGCAAGAGACAAAGTCTCTTTTAGGACCCAAATGTGAAACTCCCTTCATGCTGCAGAGCCACTCTCCAGTTGGCATCAGACCAATAGAAAGAACAAGGTCTAGTGTAGCCTAGGCTGACCTCAAACTCACTATGAAGTTCATGATGATCTTGAACTTCTGATCCTCCCTCATCCTTCACCTCCTGAGTCCTGGGATTGTAGGTGTACAGCACCTCAGTTGGTTTATGAGGTGCTGGGGACCAAACCCAGGACTTTAGGCAAACATTTTGCAAAGTGACATTTCCTCAGCCCTGAAAAGAAGCCCATTGGCAGATCCCTTCTGATACCTTCCTTCCCTGGTCAGAACCCAGGAGAACTATTTATAGGAAGATGAATACATACCGGCAACTCAGATAAATCATGAAATTCTGCACCCACACATAGGTCACTCTATTCTCAAGACTCAAAAGAACAGTGTGCTGCTATGTCAGAAATGGACTGGAGAGCAGGAAGGTAAGTGAAATGAGACCAAGATGGAAGTAATCCACACCTGGGGGTTGCATTCAGGAAGTAGATTAAATGGCAGACCCAGAAGGGATGCTACTGAGTGGGGACACAGAAACAGGAGGTGTGGGGACAGTTGCTTCTCTGCAGCGTACTGAGCACAGAGGTTTGTTCTGGAATTTTCCAGCCCCTACTGTAGGTGCTAGTTTTAAACTCTACTTTATTTGGGTTTTCATGCCTCTACCTCCTTTTTCCACCCCAATCCCTTCCAACACCAGGTAGGAGAGAAAGAAGGTTAGTGGGGACAGGGGGTGTAGTTCTCTTTGACTACTCCCTGCTGTTTAGGGTGGTTGGATTCCTTGGGACAAGTCCAGTCTTTGTTTCAGGATATCTCTGACAACAACAATTTCTTCTTCTCCTCCTCCTTTTCCTTCATATTCCCAAACTGCAACAACAGTGACCAAGAACAGGAGGGGGAGCACCAGCATTCTTCTTACTTGGAATGTACCCCCCACTCCGGGTTCTGGCATTCATCCCCTCTCCAGGGTTCTCAGAATTAAACTATCTATGGCTGACAAAGAACCCCTCTCAGAGCCTGCATGAGGCAAACAGTTTGCTACTGTGAACAATCTGAATGAGTCCCATATCTCACACCTGGTATTAAAACAAAACCTTGTTTACAATAACATGAGTGAGTTTTCAAAGATACAAAAACTTCCACTACATCCTACTCCAAAGTCCTAACACATTCCTGGCTTCAAAACCTGTTTATTGGGGGCTGGAAAGGTGACTCAGTGGTTAAGAACACTAGCTGTTCTTCCAGAGGACCAGGGTTCAAGTCCCAGCACCCACATGGCAGCTCACAACTGTATGTAATTCCAGTTCCAGATTCTCTGGAACTACACCCCCACACAGACATACATGTAAGCAAAACACCAGTGTACATAAAATAAGAATAAAAATAAATTATTTTAAAAGATGCTTTTAAAAATTCCTGCTTACCAAGAGCTCAAATCTTCGACAGATCTTTACCTCAGTTTACTTACATTCTTCCATCAATCCAAATGATGGAATGACTAATGCACTTAGTAGTGATGTGATAGTAGGTTCAAAGGGCAGGTTAATGTCCTTATTAAGTACAATGTGCTTATGTGTGTATGTTCATGTGAGTACATGTGAGTACCTGTGGAAGTCAGAGAGAACAACCTCAGCATGGTTCCTCAGGAACCATCCATCTTGGTGGTTTTGGGTCTCTCATTGGCTTGGAGATCACCAATTGGTCTAGACTGACTGTCCATCAAGACCCAGGGATCCACCTGTCTCCACCTCCCCAGCTTTAGGCTTACTCTCACACACAGTCTACTACACCTCACTTTTTTAGCTGGGTTCTTGGGAATTAAACTTAGTAACTCCTGCTTTTGTATCAAGCACTTTACCAGCTAAGCTATCTCTCCAAACCAAACATAAAGAAGCTATTTAAAAAGATGTTCCAGCAGGGCATGTTTACTGTATGCCTGTAATCGCAGCACTTTATGTGTGGAGGCAGGAGAATCAGAACTTTACGGTCAGAGTTGGCTACCTAAAACCTGTATCAAAAAGAGGAGAGTCCGTTATTTCATGTACTACTAAAAAATGCTGCAATTAAAATGTACCCTGAGTTGAGGTTGGAGGAAACATGCACTTGTTAGACTCAATTACACAACCATGACCTGGGCAGAAGTCACAAAAAGATTTTTTAATTTTGGAAAACTGTGTATATAAATGAACAAGCCCTTGATGCCAATATATAAAAAGCTCTGAGTTCAAGGACTGGGCTTCTTCCTCTCCAGCACTGTTGTATGTTTTTGGTCATACATTAAGATTTATAAAGATCTGGAGAAATATTCATATCACCCATTTGAAAGAGTATCACATTGCTTACGGCATACCACCTGAATGTACCTGATCTCTTGACAAATAATAAAAGGTCATGAATTTAATCAATTTAATGTGTATTTATACTTGAAGTGTCTTAAAATTATGGAAATGAGAAACAATTTTGCAGATCATACATGAAACTCCTTGACACTTTGATGGCTTTGCAATGCTTGAATCAATAAAGATTTTTGTGCCTTTGTGTATTTGAAACAGATTTTTGAATTTCACGGAGCTGACATTAAAACACTGGAAGAGAAGATTCAAGAGCTAATGTAAACTGCCAACCAAAACCAAATATACCTGTGACATTTTCTGAAGCAACAGCAAATGTTTTGTGTTTTGGTTTTCAGGATGTCCTTTCACTTGCTTTCTATTTGTCTCTCTCCTGGTGTTTTGTAAGGATAGTATTACTATCTTCCCAAGACCTTGTTTGAAACATTGCAGTCCCAGAACTGTGTTACTATTCTCTTTAGTCAGCCATGCTCTGGGCATGCTCCTTGGGTGATGTTTTCATGACCTTCACAACAGAACCCATGTGAAGCTGAGTAATAGCAGATCACCAAGCTTTCTAGAGAGAGCAAAGATGCAGTTCATAGGATAAACAAACTTGGCTATTCTTAGGTATGCCACTATTGGGGAAGGGTTGCTTCCTTTTCTACTGTTTTATTGGTTTTTTTTTTTTTTTTTTTTTTTTTTTTTTTTTTGCGGGAGGGACCAAGAATCAAGCCCAAGGCCTCATACATGCTAAGCAAGGACTCTTAACCATTGAACTGTACCTAGGAGATACTACTTGTCCCAGGTTGCTTTATGTTGTGTGATAAACACCATGGCAACTTTGGAGCACACAGTGCTATAGGTGACTCTTCCATGGGGATCTATGTGAAAGAAGGATGCCTTCAAGAAAGCTGTCCTCTAGACACCACAAGACTGATGCACATATGAATTCACAGACAGTGTAGCAGCACACAAAAGACCAGCACGTGCTCACGTCAGATAAGGTCCCAGCACTAGAAGGGAAAAGAGGATCAGGCTCTGATCCTTGCAAATCTATCTGCAATTGATACCCACTGACAAGGAAAAAAATCAGTATTTGCCAATAAGCATATTTACTTCGGGGCAGGCCCATACTCAGGGGTAAGTTGACCAACAAGAAATTAACCCAATAGTATTTGTGCAGACCTTTTTTTGTATTATTGTGCTTTGGGGGGCTTTGTTTTGTTTTGTCTTGTTGATCTTGTGATTATTTTTATTTTCCATTTTTGTGTTTTGGGGGGTATTGTGGAGTTTGGGAGGTGTTTGTTTTAAAAAGAGAAAGAAAGAACATGTAGAGAGAAAAGGGGGAGGTGGGAGGATCTGGGAGGAATTTGGGGAGGAGAAGAACATGATCAATATGCATTGTTTGAAAAACATTTGTTTTTCAATTTAAAAATATTGAAAAGAAAAAAAAAACACCAAAACCAAAAGCAGCTCAGGAAGCAAAGTGTTTATGTGGTTTAAAACCATAGTCCATCGCTGAGGGAAGTTAGATCAGGATCTCAAGGACAAGCAGGAACCTGAAGACAACAACTAAAGCGCAGAGACCATGGAGGAATGCTTGCCTGCTGGCTTGCTCCCCATGGCTTACTCAGTTTGCTTATACTGCCTCCCTGGGATGGCATCACAGGACCTTCCAACATCAGTCATTAATCAAAAAAGCTCCAAAGACTTGCCTATAGGTCAATCTGATGAAAGTATTTATCTTAATTTGATGACTTATTTCTCCTTCCCAGATGAATCTAGCTGTGTCAAGGTGGCAAAAAAACTAATTGGTATATTACTCATGTCTGTATTTCCTTACTCAAGGGAAAAAAGGACATGAAGTCATTTTGATGGCTTTCTTGATGTTTTTTTCCAGAAGATTCTGTTAGGTCCCTGACTGTGGGATGCCTAAATTGAAATTAAGGGTTGAAGGGATGTGATAGAGTTGACCACCTACAATAATGTCAGACTTTTTGTTGTAATTCTACCAGCCACATTCTCTGCTTAATAAAATTAAGGATCAAAAATTTTCGGATCCTGTCTCAAAAATTTTTCAGATATGTGCTCATTTTAGCAAGTCACTTATGTGTGGTCCGGGGATAGAGTACTTGCTTGGAATGCTTGGAGTACTTGCTAGTTCTTCACGAAAGATGAAGGAGCAGAGAAGAAAGAAGAGGAAAGGAGTTGCTGGGAAAGGAGAAGGATTGAGGTATGTATGAAAACGGCAGCTGTGAAATAAGATTAAAAGTGCTTTTTGCCTCTTTCCATTTTAAACTACAGATCATATTGTTCATGATGTTTTGCACTTTTTAGTCCAGACAGCACCCTTTATAAGATGAAGAGACTGAGCACGGCTCTTCTGAGAGCTCCAAGTGCTTGTCACAAGCCTGGAACTCCCTTCCCCAAGCCGAGCCTTCCCACAGGACAGCCAGGGCTACAGAGAGATAACCTGCCTCCAACCATTTTATTAATCCACTAACCACCTTTTAAACATCCCTCACCTAACACTGGTACTTTGAGGGCTGTGTTTCCAACACATTAACTCTTGGGGAATACAAATGATTAGCCAGCGTTATTTGCAAGGCAGGCAGACCCAAGTCAAGAACTGGTATTTTGAAGCCAAATCCTGAAAGCCACTTGTCCTCTGGAAAAAGCAGCCTTAAAAATGTCTTTGAAGAGGCAAGGTGAAAAATGAGTCATGTCTGAATATGGTACATGACACATGAATTCTCCTGGTCTCTTAGGATCTCACGTTCTCTACAAATAGAAGCAGGCAAGTGCCTAGTTTCCTGCATTGCTTTTCATCCTGGACTTTAACAATGGGACAGTATACATCCAGAGCCCAAAAGATACATTACTGCAGACAAAGTGCTGCCACATGTCCCCCTCAGCCACATGTCCCCCTCAGCCACGTGTCCCCCTCAGCCACGTGTCCCCCTCAGCAGCTCCAGGCTTAGTGTGACTTAAAAGCAGGCGTGTGCCAATGTGTGCAGTGTGTGTAATAGGAAGGGATGTGCCTCATTGTCCAATGCCAACTTGTGAGTTTACTCTTAAGTTAATTTTTACTTACCAACATATCATCTTGCAAAAATAAAATTCAACCTATCTGTGAGCCAGCATTTTCTTACAAAGAAAAGTATCAAGGCATGTTTACTGCCGTGTGGTGGAGCATTTCAGGAGGCTTGAATAATTGTTGGTAAGCAATGCCATCAAATCTATTTCTTATTGTGAGATCAGAGCTGAGGAGTCAAGTCTAAAAGGCAATGGGAGAAAGCCTCGTTTGTAAGGCATGATAAACAGGTAGCAACAATCTCAAAGTAAGGACCCAGAATGAGAAGCCTCAGCCTGGCTTGTATGCTTGTTAAAAAGGCACACTCAGCCCTTTCCAGGTGCCCCAAGTCAGAATCTATGAGTGAATTGGATATATGGAAATTTTAGGTGGTTCTGAGGTAAACACCACTCTCCTGAATATGAAGAATGGGGGCAGGGTGAGGCTAGAAACAGCTCAGCAATTAAGAGTACTTAATTGATCTTGCAGAGGACTTGGGTTCTAGTCCCAGAACTTCATCTGTTAGCTTACAACTGCCTATAACTCCAGTTCTAGGGAATCGTGCCTTCTGGCATCCTCCTTAAGAAAATTTATAAAAAAAGAAAAAAGAAAAAAAATGGATGCAAATTGTTCACACAAATACACACACCAACATACACACACAGCCAACATGGGAAAAGAGTGACAGGAACCAAAATTAAAGCTGTGTCTTTCTATGTGTGTGTACCCAGAACCTAAGACATTATCACATACTTAGTATAGAGCCTTGTAAATGTTGGTCATGTGAAAGACTACATACAGGATTTCCATTAGGATGTCATGGATGATCGGGAATCCATTTCTACTTCTACCTAGAAGGCAGCCAGAAATGGATAGTGAAAAGATAATGGGCTCAAATTTAATATATTCCATAATCAACACCTGCCTGGCCCTTAGAAAGGCTCAATGTTGTCATCACTATTTTCAAGTGCACTGGTTCTCAACCTTCCTAATGCTGCAACCCTTTAATACAGTTCCTCATGTTGTGATGACCCCCCCAGCCATATAATTAATTTTGTTGATACTTCATAACTAATTTTGCTACTGTTATGAATCATAACATAAATATCTGATGTTTAGAAAGAAAAGCTGATATTCAAAGTGAAAGTGTCATTCACACACACCCCCAAGGGGGTCATGACCCATAGGTTGAGAACCCTTGATCTAGTTCCTCAGTAATGATGTAGATCCACACTGCATGGTTTCTAGACACTTTACATGTCAACAAACTGCTCCTACACAGACCAAATTAGGAGTGTGAGACTTATACCCAGTTCAAAGACAAAATAAATAGCAGAAGTCCTGGTGAAATCTACTCCATGCTGTGACTGATTCTGTCTCCATTGACTTAATTGTCAATTAGTCACTGTTTGGCTTTGAATCTTTGCCATGGAGGCAAGGTACAACCATGGAAGAACCACATGCCCTGAAGACGGACAGGACTCAGTGTGCACCAAAGACCCTGCCACTGCCACGCTGGGGAGCTGCATGGAGACCAGTATTCTAATCTCTAAGCCGGGCTCCAATGGATACCTCTAAGGAGCCATTGAGAATATTAAATGGGATAGTGTACAGGAAGTGTTCAGGGGTTGGCACTTGCCCAAAACAAGTGTTCATGAGCTATCATGAGAGGTTGATGAAGATAGTCGTGATCTCATTTCTGTCTGTCTTATATAATAATGTCTTTGAGCATATTAATTTTCTTTTTTCTTTTTGGTAGTCTACCTCCCTCCTCCCTCCCCACTCCTTGCTTCCTCCCTTCTTCTTTCCCACCCTTTTGTATTCTTCAATAGCCTCCACTATATAGTTCAATAAAGAATAGTCATCATCCTATAGACACCCGGGGAAGTTGATGTTTTAAAAAAATTCCCAGTAGTTTAGTGCTTTTCATATCATAAAGTTGACAATGTTTAACCATGGAATGGTAAGGTGTGAGGAAAAAAATTAACGTTTGTAAATGCTTGTATATTGTCCCTTAGAGTCATTAACATATTGTTTGGGCAGATAAGAAATTTGAGAAATATGATCCAGCTATGACACTCCTGGGTAAACATCTGAAGGACTCCAAGTCAGGACACCACAAAGAGATATCCATAGTTGTGGTGTTTGCAGCACTATTCACAAGAGTAAAACAATGCAGTCAGCCTAGATTCTACTGTAGTGGTTTGAATAAAAATGGCCTTCAAAGGCTCATATGTTTGGATGCTTGGATCCCAGGTGGTGGAGCTGTTTGGGAAGGATTAAGAAATGTGGCCTTATTAGACAGAGTATGCTTTTGTTGGAGGAGGTATGACACTGGAAGCAGGCTGTGAGATTTCAAAAGCCTATACCATTTCAGTTGATCCTGTGTGTGCGTGTGCGTGTATGTGTTTGTATCTGTCTCTCTCTGACTCTGTCTCTCTCTCTGTCTTTCTGTCTCTCTCTCCCTCCTTCCCCCCCTCCCTCTCCTCCTTACCTCCTTCAGCCTCATGGTTGTTGTCTCAACAGGTAAGCTTCCAGCACTGCCCCAACACTACGCTTGCTTGTCTGCTGTAATGTTTCCTGCCATCATGGTCACAGACTCTAACCCTCTGAAATGGTAAGCTCCAAATAAACTTTCTTCTGTAAGTTGCCTTGGTCACAGTGGTAGAAAAGTAACTAAGACGTCTATCAACAAACAAATGGATGAAAAGAATATTGGAATGTGTGCACTATGAAATTTTATTCAGCCATAAAAGAAATGATGTCATTTGCAGGAAAATGGATACAACTGGAGATTATCCTATTAAATGAAATGAGTCAGTCTCAGAAAGACAAAGCACATTTTTCCTCATTTGTGGATCATGTATTTTATGGGTTTATGTGATTCATAAATAGGTGGATATAGAACAAGAAGGTGGAAGAGAGGCTTGATGAGGGAATGGATGAGAATGACAGAGAGTAGGAACAGAAAGGTGGACAGTAAATACAAGATACATGACACGTATGAAAATTGTGAAACCCATCACCACATGCATACATATCAATATGAGCTGTACAGTAAGAGAGAAATGAAGTTGTCACTCAAACAGTAAAGAATAGTTTGTTGTAAAATCAGCTCTTCACACGCTTCCCAGGAGATACCCTGTAGTGTGTGAGTCCTCATCACAGACATTGACCTAAGTAGCTCCACAGAGCTGCCTGGAGAAGAATTCCATATGCCCATTAACCCACTCTGAGCTGATTGCACGCTCAACATGCCAAAAGCTTTATTCATTCCTAGTCTAATTCAGCTGCAGCTGTCATTCAACTTTTCTTTCTGTAGTAAATTATCCTAACTCAAAACTACCCAAGTCCTCACTGCTGCTTGTTTTTCTACCACGTTGCTCCTGCCCCAAAGTCTCTCCTGTGACTCAGCAGCTCTGGACAACTACTACTGACAGACTCAGGGTCGTCTTACCACTGAGTATAACTCTACGAAGGTATGCTTGGTCAACTTGCCTCTTTAATCACTTTAGCGTTTATTCTATGTTAGTTCAATATGGAGTCAAGCTCATCTGGGTAAGGAGTCTACAAAGGTTGAGATTTATCTTATTAACCAGCAAGGCCACTCCTTCTCCCTTTACAAGGCTTAGCAGCTGAAAAGGGCCAGACAGGCTTTGGTGACTGTTGGTGGCACTCACGGTTATGAGAGCAGTGGGGAAAATACATACACTACAGTTACTGCATCCTAGTTCAGATCATTGGTAGGGCCTGAGAAGGTCATCCACCTCGGACCTGTCTCCTTGCTAAAAAGTTCCTAAATAGCGCTGGTGAGATGGTTCAGCAGGTAAAAACACTCGCGACCAAGACTGGCCACCTGAATTCAACTCAAACTCATCTGGTAGGAGAGAACTGACTCTCACAAGGTGTCCTCTTGCTCTTTTACACACACACATAAATGTGAAAAAATGAAATTCTAAAATCAGGATGTGAGATGATAAACCATTACTAAGGGTGTTGCCCAGGTGGGTCTGTCAGCAGTGTGAGCAAAGTTACACTTCCCCAGCATGTTTCTGTTGTTTCCTTATTTGACCATTGGTGTGAACAGCTTTTATGATAAGCTTATCCACATGACACCAAATGAGCAAATGTTTTTCAATACACTAAGCTCATAAGTATCCATTTCCTTATGATCAACACCTGCTCCTCCCAGTAGTCTGTCAAAGGCAAATCCATGTGCTATATTAAATCACCAACTTCTCTTTAAAGTTAATTCTCTTGAGGGAGGGAAAGAAGAGTTACTTGAAATCAGATAAAAGAAGAGTACACTGGGAGGGAAATTGGTGCTAGGAGGGTGGACAGGGGACAAAGGTTGTGCCTCTGTGCCGTGCGTAGGATGGAATCTAGCACTGTGAATTTTTCTAGAAGCCAGAGCTGCCACACTCCTACCAAAATAGCTCTTTATCCTTGGTGAATGTCACAGTTTCTGGTGGCCCTTCTTTAGTGGCAGCCTAAGAACACTCGACTCGCAAATCACAGCGTCAGGATGCATTCCCTTCTCTGAGCTTCACCGTAATCAATGATCCTGTTTCTTCCAAGCAGCTGTATTTTATGGACACTGAACAAGAAGCTGAGCATTCCTTTCCCAAAAACTGGTGTCTTATCTCACCATGGGATCTCTCCCTCCTGCATGTGACCGCGTCATTATGAGGCTAGCCACCATAAAGCCTTCACCAGAAGTGTGAGCTAAATAAACCTCTTTTCTTAATAAGGTACCTAGCCTCAGGTATCTCGTTATTGTCACAGAAAAATGAACAGGTATAGAATCCCTAATATATCTTAGCTTCAGCTTCTAGAAATTTGTCTCTTGTTTACTCCACATCACTGTATTTAAAACACCAACAGCTCTACAATTGTCATCACATTTCAATAAAAGAGAAAGATGCTGCCAAAGAAAGGCTGCCAGGCCTTTCAATGTTGAAATCCTAATTTAGGAATGTAAAATGTGGGAAAATGCACATCTTTGAACTAACTAAATCTGAGCTGTAAATACAGAGACTATCTTGCTACTTTGCATGCATCAAGAAAGATCTTGTGTTTGTACTCAGCCTTGGCTGCATAATGTGCTTACATATAGAGAAGTGGGTTTGTTTCAGCGATGCCTTTATGCAGAGTGATTTGCAAACCTGAGACTCAGGTCTAAAGTGAGTTTTAATGGTGCTCTGTGGACATCCGATCATTTTGTGGAAAGACTCTGACAGGTATCTAACTACTTTTAAGGTACAGTTAGTTCACCATATTGCTACCATGTCTGTCTTGAAATATGACAACATTTACCCATAGGGAGAGTTTCAGATGGGGGGTAAGAGTACAAACAGTTAAACTTCAGGGAAGCTTCACTCTTTCAGGATGAAGGCAACAGTTTTTACCATGACCACACAGCTACATGCGATTGAACGCCCGACTACCTCCTTGCCCTCTCTCTCTTTCATGCCACATGCACTCCATTCTGAAAAATGATCTTAGCAGCAGATGTCAACAGACAAGAACCAGGAAAACATCATAACCAAAAAACAAACCAGTAAATGCAGTTGCCAATAGTGTTTATAATTCAACTGAAATATGAACAAGGGCTGGAAGGCAGCTCCACGGTACAGCATTTGCCTAACATATGTGAGGTCCTGGGGTTTCTCCAGCTGTGATCAAGTACATCATCATCAATCAGCCATGCTAGCACAAACACATCCTGGCTGACAGCAATTATAACAGTTTTATAAGACATATTGTAACTTCAGAGAATTTAGGATTGGGAAATAGGTCACCATCCACTTTCTGAAATACAGTATATCATACTTTGGTTGGGACCATAAGTACCTCAGCATATATGGAGTGAACAGGTAGTTCCTCTGAAATCTGAGACACACAATAACAGATACTCATTGTCTCCAAGAAGATACTGTCACCTTGGGCAGGCAGTGTTTGACTACAGTGCCCTCTCTTTGGTGGTCAGCCTAGCCCCCAGACAAACCCTTTCTCTACAGGGATGGACCAATCAGGAGCCTGCCTAGACCCAAGCTTTTCAACTGTGCAGTGGTGATGTAAGCTGTGATGACATCCCTCAACCAGCACATCTAAAGAAAGAGGGAATAAAATAAAATGGGTGAGTGTATAGACTCTGGAACTGTACCGTTCAGAATTAAGTCTTGGCTCTTTCTGGTTGTAGGATTTGGGGCAAGTTATTTCGCACTGTTGTCCCTCAGTTTTCTCATGTATAAAATGGAAATGCCATACCTGTACCTCATGGAATCGGTGATGTTCTCGATTATAACACATACTGTATATCATAAAATAATAGCCATCTAATCAAACTAAGGCACTAATGCCCACTGCAATATCAGTGTCATGAAGGCAAAGAGTTTTATCTGCCTATTCACTGTCATGTCCCCAGAGCCCAGAACACTGCTTGATACCAAGTAGGAGCTCAGCACCTGGAGCTGAATGATCAAGTGCCTGATTCCAAATGTATTTAATAGAGTTGATAATAGTGGGTTGAGAGAATTCACACTGTGGAAGATATGAGTCACAGCAGATTCAACTATAAATAAGGGTATAATTGACTACTCGTCCCTTTTCCCTCTCAGCCTTTTAAATGCCTCCAACATGATGAGACAATTTTAATGGGAAAAATCCTAGAAGCTGAAATTATACAATTAATTATGCTCAGCATAAATTTCAATAATTTATTGGTCCAAGGATGCTCACAGATCACTTAGCAACAGTAAAAGGGAACACAGGTGTTTGGGCACAGTTCACACTTATTAACTAATAAGATGAGCATTTTCCCCTTGGAAATTCTAAGTACTTATCATTGGACTCAAGAAAGAAAGAAAGAAAGAAGAGAGAAGAAAGAAAATAAAAGAAAGAAAGAATGAATGAATGAACAAATCCAGAGACTTTCGGCCGCCCTGTTCAGTCACCTCGTTCCTGACATTCAGTTCTTTTGCACCTGAATCATATTATTCAGAGAATAACAGTCTGCATCAAAGCTCTGTCATTTACCAGCCTTGTGACTGAGATCTTGAAAGATGGCTCAGTGGTTAAGAGCACTTGTTCTTGCAGAAGACCCACAAAGCAGCTCACAGCTATCCAAAACCCAGTTCCAAGGAATCCTCTTCTGACTTTCCCAGTCACCAGTCACAACAGGATTCATATATATATACATGCACATGAAACATTACACATAAAGTAAAAATAAATTTAAAACAAAAACTGGAGGAATGACACACCAGTAGATGACAATGAGCAAACAAGCAATGCCCTGTAAGTAATAAATGCTATATATGTGTTAAACATATTAGCAAAGTATGCTTTGATTTCCAATAAACTTTTTCTAATTGATTATAGGATAGCTTAGGGCTATAAACAAATTTATATCATGCTATAGTTACTCATGCCTCCTCCCAACACTACACAGAGAACCAAGTTTCCATTCCCCAGGACACCTAAGCCATAATAGTTGAAACACAGCATGACCCTAAGCAAAGCTGCTGGAGAGCCCCTAGATCCAAGCTTCAAAGAGACAATCTCTGGATCCCTCAAGTGATACATGGAGGGTCCCAGTAGGAATGACTCCAAGAAAAACTTGCCTCTTGCATCATTTCCCTAAAGATCTGAGTTCTTGCAAGAGCTGGAGTGGCTTGAAGACACATTCCCACCTTTGGGGGTTAGCATCAGGGAGGATGTCAGATGTGGCTGGGTGCTACAGGGGTACAGGGCACAGGGTAAAGGAGAGTGACACAAAGAAACAGGATGCTGTCTCCATACCCCACCCCTGCCAGAAGAAGAAGGAGGAGAAGAAGGAGAAGAAATAAGAGGAAGAAATGGCTCTTCGGCAGGCCTGGGCAGCAGCTGTCCACCACCACATGAAGAAAGTGGACAACATTTTCTAAAATATTGTTTATTTTCATGCTCTGAGCCTTTCCAGAAATTTAAATATCCTTTTCTCCTCAGAGAATACTTGCATCCTCATGATTGTTCTATCCCCCAGCATCCATGCAAAAAGAAAAAGAATCTGGCAGTAATTATAAACTGTCTCTTCCCCTGGCCTAATAAAACAGCTTTCTGGTTGTTTGTGTTGCATTAATTTAAATAGTAATCTTCACCTCCCAATTTCATAATAGCAATGTTTTCTAATTCAACTGAAACACTTTATGCTAAACTTTCCAATTTTAATAAGTGATAAGTTTATAAAGGTGTTTCCCATACTCATGAGCCCTTTGCTCAGTTGAGTTGCTTTTGGATGTAACTATCAGAACACCCAGCTTGAAACTAACCAAATAAACAACTTGAAGCCAAACAAAAATATTTGCATTCAGGCATAAGGCTTCTGAGAAATTTACCAGTGGTCCATCCTCAGTGATGTCCCAATGTCTTCTGCCCTTGTTTTCTATGTTATTTATCTGAGGCTAGAAACAAGATGTCTTAGGGATCTCTTGGATTCACCTGTCTGGAAGATCATGAAGATGAGAGAAGATATGTCTCCTCCCTTGGTGTGCATGCGTTCATGCGCTAGGTATCAAATACAGAACCTTAAGAATGCTACACAAGTCCTCTATC
>CM053763.1:79489336-79626120 GCA_028658305.1 Pachyuromys duprasi
AAGATCTATTTATTTATTATGTCTACAAGATTCTGTCTGCATGGATGCCTTCACACCAGAAGAGGGCACCAGATCTCATCATAGATGTTGTGAGCCACCATGTGGTTGCTGGGAATTGGCTCTTAACCTCTGAGCCATCTCTCCAGCCCTCCAAGATCATTTTTAAAATTTTATTATTCATATTTTAGATTTCTTTTTATGTATGTATGTGTGCATGCCACATGTATAAAGATGCCTGTGAAAGTCTGACAAAGGTGTTGGATTCCCTAGAGCTAGAGTTACAGACAGTTGTGAACCACATAATGTGGGTGCTGGGAACCCAACTTGGGTCCTCTGGAAGAGCAGGAAGTGCTCTCAACTACTAAGTCATCTCTCCAGGACCTGTTATTTATTTGGTTGTTTGGTGCATATCTGTGTCTGTGTGTGTGTGTGTGTGTGTGTGTGTGTGTGTATGTGCTGGTGCACAATCATGTCATGATGCCAAGTGTGGAAGTCAAAAGACAACTTGTAGGAATTTGCTCTCTTTACCATGTGGTTTTCCAAGGTTCCAACTCACTAATCAGGACTGATAGCACTGTGCCCTTATCTCCTGAGCCATCTTGCCAGCCACCACCCCCTGCTGCCGCACCACCACCACCAGCAAGATCATTGCTCTAATGTAGGTCTGAGTAATAATCTTAACTTTTCTAGACCCCTGAAGCAAAAGGAAACTTTACTCCCCGCTCATTGGCCCGGAAGGAGTCACATGCTTAAACCTGAAATAACGTCAGTTGAATCTGGGTTTGTATAGTCACCTGCAAAGAGATTATATGAACCAACACCTGATCTCCAACTCGCCAGCACCCACACAATAGCAAAGATGAGGGACATGATGAAGAGACAGTGAGAAAGGCATTGGCTCCCTAATGCCACAGGTATCTGAACTTCATGATGACTCTGCCTCCATGTTTGAAAAACTGAAGACCTTAGTAGCAGACAAAAGCATTATCCTCTAGCTGTGCTGGAGACACTACCAGGAACTTTCTTGTCTGCATTATACCTGGGGCAAGCGCTTTTGACACAGGTTTCTCTCATCAAATATTCTAATTGTAGGTATTTTGGAACCTCTTTATCTAGGGGCCAGGAACCACTTGAGTGGCAGGTACTGGCTAGTCTCCAGGAGCGGAAGCACCAGTAGCAATAGGACACCCAGGTAAGGAGTTCACAGGTATGACGCAACAGTACAGGACGCTTGGGTTATTTTGAATTTCAGATAAATAATAATGTCAGTATACTTACTGTTTGCCCCCAAACTAGGACAGTTTCCAAGCCGCTGCCAGGAATTCTGTGAGAACACACCATGCAATGTTAGCTGCTGCCTCTCACAGTTCTGCCCTTTGATCACGCAGACCTCAGCATATATACATCTATGTGCACGTGTGATTTTTTTTACCTTAAAATAATTAGCATTGCTGGACACAGCGGTACACACCTTTAATCCCAGTACTTAGGGAGGCGGAGCTCTATAAATTTAAGTCCAACCTGGTCCTCACCGCTAGCCAGGGCTGCAAAGCAAGGCCATGTCTCAAAAAAAAAAAAAAAAAAGGGAAAAGAGAAAAAAGAAAGAAAAAGAGAAATAGAGATGAAAAAGAAAGGAAAAGAAAGAAGAGTCCTGAAAGTATGCTATATTATGTGTAAATTAGTTTTTAATAGCTAAATATTAACATTTCAAATTCCATAAATAGTTTATAAGCTAGCATGTTTTGTTTTCACTGGTGTACTGAGGAGCACCAAAGATCTATGAATGGGATTGACAACGGTGTTGGCATCCTTCTCTTCCAGAAGAGAGCTTATAATCACTTCCTTGAACTTTAACTCCCACCCCCACCTCAACCTGTTCAGCAGGAAGGGTGCAGCCTCAGGGTCACTGAAAGGAAGAGCAAGACACACCCAGCTCATTCTGGCATCAGTGATTATTTGTTCCTTTTCCTTCTACCCCTGTTCTGATTAAGTTTATGTCCCTTTACACACACTTTCATCTCAGCTGTCCTGCTTGACACGTTTTTAAATTTAACTTATGCTGGCTGTTGTAGCACATGCCTGTAATCCCAGTACTTGGGAGGCAGAGATAGGCGGATCACTGTGAGTGAGAGGCCAGACCAGTTTACAAAGTGAGTCCGGGACAGAAGAAAAACCTTCCAAAAAGGAAAAAAAAAAAAAAAATCCATGCTTCTCCAAGTCTATCTAATCTATCTCAGAGTGGCTGAGGGCTCCCTTGCTATGCTGTTCAACCTGAGAATCACAAGTGAAAGACCAGTTCCTTAATTTTTGAGCCAAATCTGAAGCAAGTTTTAATTAAATATTGGCCAGGATGATGGATTCTGGCCAGAACCATTCCAAAGTTACTAGAATATGGCAAGGAATCACATTTTGCAGAGGTTTATAAATGGAAACCCTTAGGCCACCATATTTCCCAACAGGTCCAATCAGGAGAGAGCATATATCCTGATGTACTTCCTGCCTATGTATCTTCCACCTACATCCAATCAGGAGCAGTCATACATCCTGATGCATTTCCTGCTCACATACTACCACCTACATGTGATCAAGCACATCTGGTTCTGCTGAGTCAAACTTGTTTAAGGGAGGGAAACCTAATGCCTCTTTATCTCCCATTAACTACATTCTTCAGCACTTCAGGAAGATTGTCTTTGGGAAAGGGGCTTACCAGTTAAGGGCAATTTTTGTTTCATGGATCTCTTAGGCACAGTAACTTAAAATATAATTTTGTCTCTCACAGTGCCCAGTGAGATGATCAAAGAAATAAATATGTGCTCTGAGAAACACCTACTCCAGAAGCCCTGTGGCTCCATCCCCACATGGAGTCTCAGATGAGCGACAGAAACCTGAAGCAAGCTTATCATCATGCCCCACTTCTGCTCTTGGTCACATGAAAAGATGTTTTTGATTGGCACAGCCTATATCTCCCCTTCCTCTTGTATTTCCTGGATTTCCTCTACTCCTGATGCAATGACTCAAGCAAGACTAATCCCTCCTACCCTAGTCAAGCAAGGGCAGCTCCATGGACATTTGTAGGGACCAGGGAGAGAGGGGATTTTTTTTTCCTGCAGAGAAAGTGGGCTAGAAGAATCCAAGCCTCAACTGCCTTTGAGTGAGACAGACAAGGACAAGGAGTGAGATGGCGACACTGTGACTTTATTACCCTGACAATGAGTCTCTACTAAATCAGTTTAAGGTAGATCTCCTTGCAAATAGGAGTACTGATCAGTAAATGGAGTCAGTTCCTCAAAGGACGGTCTTTCCCCCTTCCTTTCCTCTTGCCCCAATACTGCTCTGTACAAATGGATCATCCATTTCTGGACACCCGTGAAATCCCTCTGCACACCACCGCCCAAACAGAATATCACTTCCTTACCACCAGAATTCTAAGGACCATTTCCCACTCCCTTGTACACAAGGATCTTGTCTACGGCTAGGTCCAGCTCAGTTTTCTTCCACCCTTTGGGAGGAAAATAGCCCTTTTCCTCTGAGATTCGTGTTTCAGCATCTGTGGGTTTTTCTGTTTTCTTTTTTTCAAACTTCCTGATTACTCAAGAATAACACCTGCTTTATAATCTCCCCACACACCCCAGCCCTCTGCCCTCATCTCATACACACGTCACTCACTGTAAGAACCTGCAGTCAGTTCATGTAGTGCTAAGCAGCAAGCACAGCTCTCAGGACTTTACACATACAGTTCTGCAGCTCAAACCTGAGGTGCAAGGTGTACACTTCACAGGGGAAACGAGAGCACAGAAAAGCTAAGTAAACTAGCCTAGAGTAAGGCAGCTACTTAAATGGGGATGCAGGTGGGAGAGACAGGCAGAGGGGAGACTCTTAGCTCAGTCTGGCCTCCCAGTTCCTCATTCTATTTGCAACATCCTCAACTTACAGGTGACAGGGAGTCAGGACTTCCCTAAACAGAATCAGTGGACATCTGAGGGTCTACGGAGAGGTGTCGGTTATGGAAGGGACCCTTCCAGGTCTATAGGTCCGTGATCTGGTATCCTTGCTAGACAGATTTACTAACTACGAGATTGAGAGGAACCTGGAATGTAGCTGGACTGAGAAGACCAGTGCCTTGGCTGTCCTCTTAAGGGCAGCATCCACCCTCAGTCTAGGGCTGTGTCCAGAATGCTCCCTCACGTCTGCATCCTCACTCATTACTCGCATTCCTCGCCCCCTCTGAAGGCTTCGCACAAGTAGTTCAAAAGTTCTGGTTTTCTCCTCGTTTTGATCTAGGGAAGCCAGAGGGTTGGGGTAGGGTAGCCGGGAAACTGGAGGTGGTGACCTCCGGTGGATGCAGATTTATCTAGATATGCTCTGCTCGAAAACGCAGGCTTGGCAAGTTCCTCCCAGCATGCTGGCTCGGTCCAGTCTCCATCCCAGCTTCTTCACCTGCACATACAGCCGCACTCTGGCCTTCGGGCTGCACAAAGCCACCTTAACAAGTCTTAGCTTCCACCACGCAGGGTGGTCCTGCACATCACCCCAGTTATCACTGACACTCTTCCTGACGTCTCCCAAGACAGAAGAATCTCCGAAATCCGTGTATACTGTCATTGTAAATACATGGCACCACGCAAGATTAATTAGCGCTCACGATGACTATAATTAGAATCATTTATTGAGCGTTTCCTTATGTGCCAAGCGATGTCCTCGTCGGTTTTCAAGCCCTTAAATCCTTCAAGACGAGCTGGGAGCTGGACCATCTGATCTCCATCACGCCTGCATTAGTACTGGGCACAAAACAAGGAAACTAGAGGGTTCTGTCCCTCTCCAGCAGCAGGTCCACCTGCGAAAGTTAAAGACTAGGAAAGGGAGGAGAGAGAAGTGTCAAAAGAAATGTTCTGAAAGGAGGCGAGGGCGCGCACTGAGACACTTCCTAGTCATCGTTACTCAGCACTTTAAGGAGAACCGCAGCATGGCCGCCTTGGTCAAAGGCTACATTTCTGCTTGAGCAGTCCTAGGGCTGTCCCCAGCCACAGTATGGAAGTATCTGACTTCGGTCTGTTTGGGGCGTGGCCAGTGTGATCCCAGAGGGACTCTACGTTGAGGGGACCGCGGCCTACCGCCCCTAACAGTGCGCAGTGAAAAGCGCCCTTCGGGTAGCCGGACGCACGATTTCCACCGGGTGAGCTCAGGGCGGCGTCCGGGAGCCTGGAGATCCCGAAGCTGCTCTAGGCGCCTGCGCTAGCTCCACCCCTTGTAAGCCAAGGTCCTCGCTCGACATCGTAGAGGGCGGAGCCGGGAGCCGGGCCAGCACAACGGCAGTTCCGGAGCTGGTCAAGCAGTCTGCTCTAGCTCGGTCCTCGGGAAACCGCTCCACCCCCGTGGGGGCGTGGTCTGGGCGTGGCTTGCGGAGGTGCCTCCGCCGGCGCGGGAGGCCAAGGAGCGCGTCTCCGCCGCGCGTGCCCGTCCGCCCCGCCTCGCCGCGCTCCTCCCAGTCTCTATAAAGAGAAGGCGGGCGCCGAGCTCGATTGCAAGCTCCGCTCGGCGCATCGGATCCGTTTCCATCGGATTCTGCAGTAACTCTTGTGGTTCTCTCCCCGCGACAACCAAAATGGTGAAGCTGATCGAGAGTAAGGTACGCGTGCCCGGGCGCCGCGCTCACCCTGCCTTGCGGAGAGGACGCCCTCGCTCTCTTTGCGGTCCAGCCCTGGGCCTGTGTGCGCCCCGTGCTGTGGAGCACGCCCTGGGGGAGGGGGCGGGCAGACCCTGCTACGCCCGATACTGGAGGTGCAACGCTTGGGCAGCACCTGGGTCCTCCGAGCTGCAATCTCTCGCACTCTACTTCCTGCCAGCCCTAATCTGGAGGAGGTAAAATGATGGAAGGGGATCCTCCAGTGACCCGTCTGAATCGGGAATCGGCATTCGGGGGTCTCTGGAAGAAGGTGGATAGCTGGTGTCTTAGACCGCGCGGGTGTGCTGTGCCGCAGGGCTAGGCCGGGTCTTGCCTCGATCGGTGGCCCGCCGCCCAGAGGACGCGTGAGAGATCGGTTTATGGGGCCAGGTGCCGGTTGGAGACCCCAGGTGACTGCTTGGAAAAGAGGTCCAGGCCGCGCCCGCGAGACTCCTCCTTCTGCGGCGCAGGGCGTGTTTCCGGCAGCGCTGGCTTTGGAATGACTCAGTCTCCAATGTCTGGGCCCAGGGGCCTCGCTGCCTAAGGTTTCAGTGATTCACCCACAGTTGCTGGAACCCAGGGCTCTCCCCTGGGAGTAGTCCACTAGAGTCCTGGTTCTGCCCTTTGGGGAAAAAACATACCCAGGGGAAAAACTGTTACCATATTCGAAAGTTACTGAGAATCAAAATATCCTGGAGATTGGGAATCCCAGAGCCTGTTACACTGTAACTACTTGGAGAATATTTGTTAAATGGAAAGTGAAAGGGGGGTGGGTGGGGATTGACTTTTGAAAGACTGTCTCACAAGTTCAACCTTAGGGGAGCGGGTGGGAGAAAGGTCCGTATCCTCCAGTTTTGAGCACCTGACTGGGTCTCAAGTCAGTTTGCTCAGAATCCACTCACAGGGTCCTTACCTGTTTAAACTGTGCTACTTTTGAGACCTTTGCCATTCCAGTAGGAAGGATGTACATTGGTGACAGGAAACCAGTTATTCATTAAAAGCTTGGACCCCAAAAAACTATTAACAAGGCCCTGATCCGAGTCAGAGGTTAACGAAGGTTCACCTGATGGGCTTCAGTTGGTTGTTTTAGCCATATGGTGCTTCTGAGGACTCTGGGTAGTTAAGGGCCTCTGGGATTTGTCTTCGGACAGGAGTGGAACGATGGGCAACAGTGTAATGAAGAAATCAACAGTTGGCTTCCTGTATTTATTTTTTAAAATGAAACTATTTATTGAACTACACACAAGGCACTTTGCTGGGTTCTTCATAGGTCACTGTTAGACCAGGCTGTTGGCTCATGCCTCTAATCACTAGCACTCAGGAGGCTGAGACTGGAGGATGGCCACAGGCTTGGGCTACAGGGTGAGAAAAAGCAAAGAGCACTTTGTATTATTACCTTTGGCCTGGGTATGGTTTTGTTGTTTGGGGGCTTTCTCTTTTGGTTAATATTGGTGTGTACTTGTGGAGGTCAGAGGACAACTTGGGAGGGTTGGTTCACTTCTACAAGTGGGTCATGGGTATTGAACTCAGTTCCTGAGTCTTGGTTGCAAACACCTTTTAATCTGCTGAGCCATCTTGCTAGCCCCTGAACTAGGTGTTTGAGAAGAGGAATAGTAGCATCTGGTCTTTATCTACTGCAGCTGTGGGTTTTTTTGGTCTCCAAATTATTGGTGGTGGTGGTGGAGGCATTCATCAGTAATGTTTATTAGTTTCTGAAGCTAAAAATTGTGATCTGCTTCTTCTTAGTAGATAATTTTGAATACTCTTGAGGCAAATTCACACATATGAGAACTCATCAGTGAAGTTTGCATATCCCTGCCTCTGTAACTACAGTTCCATGAAGCCAGAAATTGGGGTTGCAAGCCAGTTAGAGCTGCAAGCCCCTTTGTCAGAGTTTTAAATAGCTTTCCTTGAATTTGACTTGTAGCTGCTTCAGAGTTGTTTGAAATGCCGTTCATCAAGCTTTTCATGTAATCTCATCAACTTTTTATTGCTGAGGGTCAGCCATGTTCCAGATGGAGTGTTAGCAGAGCAGCCTGCTGAACGGGCTTGACCAGGGTCTTGCAGTAGAGAACAGGTAGTGTAGCCTCTGCTCATCGCATGGGATGGGGGCGGGGGTGGGGGAAATGAAATTTATCTGCAACAACCAGTGGTAGTTTGGGGAACTCTCTGCCGCTTTCCCACTGAACACTGCTCACACCCTGATGGGTGATCAATGGGCCTGAAAGACTAGACAGCTCTGCAAGTGTTTGTAACCATTCTGTTCTCAGAAGTGGCATGGGATTATTTTTCCTGAAAAGCATGAGATAGAAATTAAAAATCTAAAAAGTAACTACCCAAGACCGAAAAGAGGGTCTTGCCAGAGGTTGAGGGGGTTCAATTTCCAGCACCTGAATGGTGTCTTGTAATTGTAACTCCAGTTCCCAGGGCATCTGATGCCCTCTTCTGGCCTCTGAAGGCGCCAGGCACACAAGTAATATACATAAATACATCCAGACAAAAACATCAATACACATAAAATTTATCCAAAAAAATTTTTAGGTAACTGTGCTCCATAATCAAAATAAAGTAACTCTGCTCCGTGAAAGTTCTTTGGGTTTTTGTTTGAGTATGCATGTGTATGTTTTATATATTTGTATGTATCTACGTTGTCTTGGTTTTTGAATACTAATTTGACCACCATTTTGTTCCCTGAAGGAAATGTTGGCTTCCCATATGGCCATTTGTGTTTTTGTTCATCTTTGTTGCCCCAGTTTGTGTTTTGGTCATCACCAAGTGACTAATGGTTTGTGTGAGTCCCTGGTAACTAGAATGTTAGGTTCCTGAGGTTACAGTATCAAAGCTTTTAGTAAATAATTCAAGGAGGTTGATGGTGAGGGAATCTTTTTTCATTTTTGCTGAGGATTTCATGTGACAGGTGTTACTTAAGCAAAACAAAAGAATAATTCCGTCTTAAGGGATTGAAACTAAAGGGCAAAAGCCAAAGGTTGATAAGCAGTATGGTTTCCAACTCTAGAAACCCTGTTTAAGGCACACGGAAGGAGCTGGAGAGCTTGTTAAGAGTGTATCTTCCTATGGAACCCTCGTTCAGTACCCACTATCCAGGGCTCCAGCTCTAGGAGACCCCATGCCCTCTCCAAGCTTCTGCGCCAGCAGATGCACACACACACACACACACAATCTTAAGATGTCAGCACACACAAAATGTTGTGCTAGTAGTGGCCTCCAGAATAAGAGCTTACCCTCCTGGGCTGTGCCATGGCAGCAAGGATTTGGATTTTGCCCATGTTAAGCAAATGTGTTGCCTTTATTTCCCCTTTGGTTAAGTAACTTGTAACTTTTCCATTGCTTAACTCTGCCTGATGAAGCATCTTCAGTTTTTTTTTTTTTTTTTGAGGTTCCTTTCACCAACCCCTTAGAATACAGTGTCAGAAGTGAAAACATCACAAACACCTATTTTCCCTTTTTTGTTTGTTTGCTTAGTGTAAATGTAAGTTAGTCGAGTGCTAAGGCTGGAACTCAAAGGTAGAGCCCTTGCCTAACATGTGTGATACCCTGTGGGCATCACTCTGCCCAGATTAGTCAGTTCACAGAATTTGATAAGTTATTCCTGGACACCAGGACACTCTCCTTATTATATCTCCTTTCATCTTATCGAGTATAACAACACCAACCCTGTGCAAGAATTCCTTCAAGCCACAATATTTGGTTGCTTTGGATAAAAAGTAGTCCCTAAACAGAACCTCTGGTTTGTACTTAATATCTGTTTGTTGCTCATTTTTGTGTTTGCTTGGATCTTTTTGCCGGGGTAAGGGGGGCTTCCTCACTGGCTAGCCTGAAACTGGCCAGTGTAAACCAGGTTGGCCACCACCACTAAGAGATCTGCTTACCTATGCCTGCCCGGTGAGCACTGGTTCTAAAGGCATGGTCACACCCAACGATGTCCTCTTGTGGAAAGTGACAGTATATAACACAGGTGTGTCTTTCCCCCTCAGGAAGCCTTTCAGGAGGCGCTGGCCGCTGCAGGAGACAAGCTTGTAGTTGTGGACTTTTCTGCCACGTGGTGTGGGCCTTGCAAAATGATCAAGCCCTTCTTTCATGTGAGTATAAGAGCTAGGTATGGGCTTAGAGGCTGGCTGGTGATCACAAACTGAGAGGAAAGGATTGATGGTGAATGGGTGTGAGTGGTTTGCTTTGTCTTCCTGTGTCATTAGCCAAAAAGCAATAGCATAACAACTTTCATAATATAGTTCATTGAAGACAACTTTGGGAAGTTTTGTGGTCATAAGTAATTTTGGGTTTTTTTTCTCTCCTCTCCCCATTTGATACCAAGGCCCAGGGTGAAATTCAAGCCTCGAAATGACAGTACCACATTATTTTATCCTTGGGAAAATTTGACTCATAGACTGCTGTGTCCTTGGTAGTTTCTTACATTGATTGAATTTTTAGACCTAGCTGGTGAGATTGCTCAGTGGAAAAAGGAGCTTATGGCTTGCCATGCGAGCCTGACGTCCTGAGTGTGATCTCAAAACCCACACTGGAAAGGGAGAACCAACCCCCAAAACTTGCCCTCTGTCTTCCACATGCATGTATGTACTGTATGTGGCATGTGCACACACATACAGTAATAACACAGCAATAAGTAAAATAAGGACTCTTAAGTAAATTTTTTAAAATCTTTAATTAGTGCTTAGATCTGGGGAGATGCCTCAGTAGTTAAGAGCACTGGCTGCTCTTCCAGGGTACCTAGGTTTGGTTCCCAGTACCCAAATGGAGGGTCACAACCTCCTATAACTCTAGTTCCCGGGCATTCAGCACCCTCTTCTGGCCTCCGCAGGTACCAGGCAAACACACGGTACACAAACATGTGCATGCATGTAGGCAAAACACCCATATGCATAAAATAAAAGTGAATAAATATTTAATCTCTTACATTTCCTTTGAAAAAGCGTAACTATGTTGACTGCCATTATAACACTTTTTTGGTTTGTTTTGAATTTTCCAGTCCCTCTCTGAAAAGTATTCCAGTGTGGTGTTCCTTGAAGTGGACGTGGATGACTGCCAGGTACGCAGGGAGAGTTTGGTGCTGCCTCACAGTGCCTGGCCCTCTGGAGGCTGCCTTGTTTCGGTGTGTGTGGCACATTCTAAACTGACCATCTGAACACTAGCTCTTGGGATGGAGGCCTTTGTGCTGCACAGGCCTGTATTCTGAGATGCTCGGTGGATAGAAGTTAACTGTGGCTCTAACAGAGTGGGTGGCATCATGAAATTGTGAGGCCACTTTTGAGATGCTCTGAACTTCGCTTATAAGAATATTCTCATTCTTATTCTTCTGCTTGGTTTGAATCAGTGAGAAAGCCCAGACATACAACAAATGAGCCACAGTACATTAGAACTGGGAGTACTTGAGGGGAAATTTTAAGTCCTGGTTTTATTTGACAGGTTCTGTTTGTTATACACTCAGGTCTGTTCTGTGTACTTTCCACATACTGCTATCTGTAGTCCCCTCGCCTCAGTGCCGGTACTGGCCCTGTTTTAGAGACGGGAAAGCTGAAACAGAAGTTGTCCTTGGAGTTGGATGGAGTAGTCCCTGGTAGAGCAAGTATTTTAAATGAGGCGGCATGGCTTCGCTGCCCTTGGCTCTTAGCCTCCACCTCCATAACACACCCTATAGAGAGCAGACCAGGTTGTTAGCATGTGACCTTTCCTCCCACGGGGTTGCTGGGCTGGAAAGGCCTGCTTGGGATGGAGCACCAGGCCCCAGAGGGTTGTGTGCATGAGTACTTTTACTTGCCCTGTGGGGCAGAAGGAAATAGAGAATGGGGTGACAGCAAAGGTATTAGACTAGACTCCAGTACTGACTCAGTAGCTTCTGCTTTACGCTAATCTCATCTTCCTCAGCCCTACAGCTCTAGAATCAGATCTCTGTACCTGACTGTCAGCTTGTTAACGGTTCTGGCGGGTCACATGAGGCATGCAGCAGTCCTCTTCAAACTGGCATCATCCCCAGCGTGCTTTTGCTCAGCATGCTTCCTGGGCTCTCTTCACATGTGCTGTCCCCCTTCTCCCTGGCCCGTCCTTCCTGCCTGACTGAATCCCTGTCACAGGCTTCACTTCCTTTTCATGCCACCATCTCCATTCAGCCCTTTCATTCTATACTCTCAGTCTGCTTCCTCTCCTCGGCGTTTGCATGATCCGTCTTTGGTTGCCCTTCCTCCGAGCTTACAGTGGTAAGAAGGAGTGGGTCCTATGCCCGTGCTCCTGGCTGCCTGTCCTTTTTTTTTTTAACAGTGGGGACTTGGTCAAGTTACTTTCGTGTGCCTTGCTTTCATCCTCTAATTGGCAGTGTTGTCCAGCATCACAAATAAGGTCGTTATCCAGGTTGAGCAAGACCATAATTATGAAACCTTTGGCGTGCCTGGCTCCCAAACACTTGGTCAAACATGGTAGTGAGCATCCAACATCCACAGTGCTCTGAAATCCAAACAGCTTGAATGCTGCCATCAGTAAAAAGTCTGTGCAACTCCTGTGAACTCTAGAAACCCTGAAACACTCTTGGGCCCAAGCATTTTGACTAAGGGATCCTCAGTCACAACATCTTTTGTCATTAGTCTTTGTTGAATGACTAAGGGAAGTGATTCTCCTAATAGTATCTTAGGGAGGAAAATGAGAGTACAGCTTGCTTTTGGGAGTAAGGAAGTTCTTATCCTGTTTTTATGAACTTAGTCTGTCCATTGTACTCTGTTCCCTCCCCCTTCATATATAGCAGCAGTTCTGTGAGTCATGGGTCACGTCACCTAAGACCACCAGAAAACGTTCACATTATGATTCATAACAGTAGCTGATCAGGGGTCACTACAACATGAGGAACTGTATTGAAGGAACGCAGCAATAGGAAGGTTGAGAACAGCCGCTATGTGGTTATTTAGCCAGGAGAAATTTACCCTTGACTTAGAGCAGTTGACCCCATTAGATAATTACACAGTAAATTACACAGTAACTGTGAGTAGGTTTTAATGCCTACTTTTGAACTCTGACAAAATGTGATTTTTTTTTTCTGTATATAAGTGGTTTGTAATTTTTTAAAGAGCAGGATAAGGAGGTCATGAAGGAAACCTCTCATCAAGAAGGGTATTTATAAGAGTGTGGTGGCTTGCACCTGCACACACACTCACAGCACACGGGAGGGGGGATCCTTAAGTGTTTGAAGCTGGCCCAGACCACAGAGTGAGGTTCTTAAAGCAAAAAGAATAGTCTGGATCTTTTGAATCACTGTAAGAGTAGGCATTGTAACCCATAGAGCATTAACTGCACAGACTAGAGAGCTAGAATAAAAGGACCGTCCCCAGGCTTTACTGAAGTCCATGAAAACTGTAATAGATGGCAACGTGGTTGTGTTCATGGATATTGACTTGGCATGGTTAAAACCTTAGTACTCCCAAATTTAAATTTAACCCAGTTTGAAGCTGGAGTATTTGGGAAAAATTATAGTAATGCTTTGAAATAGTACAGACAAGAAAGTCTTGGGACGGTGTTTTTAAAAAGAAGGGCGTCCAGGGAGAAACGTTAGTAAAGTTGTGTGCAAATATATAATAGCTACTACATTAATTAAAACATAGTTTTAAACTAATACTATTTAACCATATGTTAATGATTAGCCATTCAGAGTTAAGCCGCTGCTGGTCTACCTTGTTTTCTATTAGAAGATAAAACTTGTAGGAAGTACAGGAATAATAGGTGCTGTAAACCAGCTTTTCTCTTTCACTGCTGAGCAAAGATACTGCAGAGCTGAGGCCTTGGTACATGGAGTATATGAAATCTGCCCTGGCTGAGCAGGCCTGGAGGGCTTGATGGCCTGAGAGTCATGAGGCTGAAGTACAGTCAAGAGTTGTTGTTTGTAGGATTGATGAGTGGGAGGAGCAGATCAGTGTGCAGGGACATTCGTATATGAGGACTGAAAGTACATTAAGAAAACCACCATTTCCATGTCAGATGGATTGCTTGAGGCATGGGTCCCTCGGAGCTGGAGAGATGACTCTGTGGTTAGGAGCATTTAACAGAGAGCACCCACATCAGGTGCTTGCTTTCCAGTTCTAGGGAATCTGACACCGCGTGCGTGCGTGTGTGTGTGTGTGTGTGTGTGTGTGTGTGTGTGTGTGTGTGTGTGTGTGTGTGTGTGTGTACATACGTGCAGCCTTAGCTTTGGTTTCTTTATCTGTGACAAACATGATCAAAAACAGCTTGGGGAGGAAAGGGTATGTTTTGCTTACACTTCCAGGTTACAGTCCATCACAGGAAAGTCAAGGTTAGGAAGATAGAGACTGAAGGTGATGCAGAGGCCATGAAGGAACACGGCCTTCTTGTAGCGCCAGCCTGGGTGGTTCCGCCCACAGTGTGCCTCCCATATCAGTCACTGAATAAGAAAATGCCCTACAGGCTTGTCTACAGCCAGATCTTAGCTGGCAGTTTCTCTACTGCAGATGGCAATAGCTTAGGATGCGTTGACATAAAACTAGCCAGAACACACACAATGTGTTCGTATAGTGGCTACTGTGGGGTAGTAAAGTAAAAAAAAAAAAGGTGGGATGCGTAAGTATTTCTTACAGGAAAGTCCTTATCCCTGGATATGGGGTAGGGGCCAGAGAGTGCCTATAGCATGTATCTTGTAGAGAAAGGTGTGCGTTTAGGTGCATGGAGCAAATTGTAGAATTTTCATTCTGCAACCCAGCAGTTCCATTTTATATTTTACAACCCAAAATATATGTATTTATTCACAAGTATACTTACATAAATTGGAAGTGATCTAAAAGTCCAGTAAGAATTGTGACATAAACTACCTTGCCAGCTTTAAGAAGTCACTTTGACACAGCAATATGAAAAAAAATTACTGGGTTTGTTGTTGTCAAGATATATACAATTTATGTATAAGTGTTTTGCTTAGAAGCTTGCGCGTGCACTGAAGATGTGCTTGCTGCTGTGGAGAACACCAGAGGGCATCAGATCCCCTGGAACTGGACCTATAGGTGGTTGTGAACCACAGTGTGTATTGGTCCTCTGCAAGAGCAGTACTTTTAACTGCTGAGCCATCTCTCCAGACGTCATAAGAAAATTCCTAATATTTTAAAAATTTAATATGTGGAGATGTAGTTGCAGTTTTTAAAATAAGCTGTATGAACATAGACACTTATAAATCTATCTCATTAGGACCCCCTTTTCCAGTGACTGATTTATTTGTTTGCTTATTTTGGAGACAGGGTCTTATAGCCCCAGTCTGGCCTTAAAGTGGGTGAGGATGGCCTTGAACTTCTCGTGCCCCTGACCCTACTTCCCAAGAGCTGAGATTATAGGTGTGTGCCATCCTGCATGGCTAAGGGTAACTTCTGGGTTGTAATTCGGTGTGTGGCCCTGAGCTTAGCATGGTGTGCACTTCTGTGATCCCAGCATTCAGGAAACTGAGGCAGGATTGTGAATAGAGGCTGCTAGGTCTCAGCCAGAGGCAGATGTCAGAGCAGACCTGGCTGTCAGGTTCTCAGTCCCTGTCTGTTACAGGGTAAGGCTGGCATACCCTGCCGCCATCCTAAACTTCTCCAGTCCAGAGACTAGCTGCCCTTCTCCCAGCTACCATATAATCCAGCCATTTGGGTTACATGTTCCTTTTGTCTACCCTTTACCCTCCTGGCCTCTTAGTCTCCTGGCTCTCTCCTCCCTCTTGTCCTCACATGGCCTGACTCAGTCTTTCTCTGTACTCTCTTAGATGTCTCTGCCTCAGGATATGTTCCCCTTTTGTCTACAATAAACCATAGGAGCAGTCATGTTCTCTCTTTCTCTCTCTCATTCTTTCTTTCACAGGCCAGCCTTGGCAATGTGGCAAGATCCTATCCAGAGAGTTAGGAACGTTTGCCTCTGTGTGTGTGAAGCATTAGCTTCCAGCCCCAGAAACAACAAATAATAACTGTCCAGCCCTTACAGTCATCACCTGTATATGCCCTGCTCCCTTAATAAAATTGGAAACACCTAGCAAACCAAGACCTGCTAATTCTGAGGAGCAGAGGAATATGTCATTTCCTCTTGATTCTAAGCTGTTCAAGAACTAATCAAATTAAACAGCATGGTGAGTGGCAGCTGCATTAACCGATCCTAGCATTTCTTCTGTTAGTGCCCGACTGTGGAGGGCGATGTTAGTACAGGTTTTTAAGTGAGAATGCAACCAGGTGGGCTTTTCTGCTGATGTAATGATGTGCTCAGAAGGTTCCAAGGCTGAGGTTTGGGGTATGTAATAGAGAAGAAGCCTGGTTTTTGGAATTTTCCATCTATGTTTAATGTTCACATTCTTATTTTCATCCTCTCTCACTGACCACCTTCCCCTGAACCCAAGGATGTTGCTGCAGACTGCGAAGTCAAATGCATGCCAACTTTCCAGTTTTATAAAAAGGGTCAAAAGGTATGTATATTTGACTTTAAGAACACCACCGGAGCTGGGTATAGTGGCACACACCTTTAATCCCAGCTCTTGGCAGAGGCAGACACAGATGAGTGTCTGAGTTTAGGACAGCCAGGACTACACAAAAAAATTCTGTCTTTAAAATAATAATAATGACCAAGTTGGCAAAATAATGTATGGTGTAAACACATAAATGACTGGAGTGACTCAGATGGTTGGTGCCACTTCCCATCTCATTACTATATAGAGCCTAGGGTGTGTTGCATGCTTGTATTCCAGAGCTTAAGAGGCCAAGCAAGACAACTCCTATGAGAGTGGGATTAGCCTCGAATACATAGTTAAGTTGCAAGCTGGTTTACAAAGGGAAACCACGTCTCAACCAAAGCCAGAAGTAACACTTCAGCAAAAGAATGTATAGTGTACAATCAGAAAGCATTGAAGTGACTTCTGCACAAGAAGCTTGCCACCACCACTTTCTACATTCAAGATGATAAGGCTGTGTGACACTGTAGAGGCCCAGGAAAAGACCTTGTCTCAGAAAAACAACAAAACCGTGTCCTTCTGGACCTTTACACATAATGCGGTGCCTAATTGAAAGGTCGTCTCTGTTAAAGACCAGTCACTAAGTCTCTGCAGCTGCTTCATTCAGTACCACACAGCATGCTTTCATTGACGCTGACAGGCCTGCTCTTATCAAGAGGTTTTTATGGTTGGGAAGATTGTACTGGAGCCCTTTGGAGTCTCTCCGAATTTCTTTATTTTTGCCATTGGCTTTGTCTCGTTTTTAGAATACTTACTGAAGAAAGTTTAAGTAAAATCTCTTTTTGTTGTTCTTTCCGTGATTATAGCTTCTGTACAAAATAATGACACTGCTAATGTCTGTTTGGTCTCTTAACAGGTGGGTGAATTCTCTGGCGCTAACAAGGAAAAGCTTGAAGCCACAATTACTGAATTTGCCTAATCGGGCCCTGAAAAATGTAACCAGCTGTTTAAACTTGTAACTTTTTTAATTTGCAAAAAAAAATAATAATAACTATGAAGTGTGGAGAGTCTATACCCAACTGCCATCTGATTATAAATGACAATAAAATATTAATTCTACCCTTTTTAAAACTGTCTGGTGTCTTTTAATATAAATGAGAAATTGCGTGATTTAGTCCCTTTTTTCTTTTTAATAACATCCAGTGTTTTGTTTTGTCTTAAGGCGCTGGAGAGACACTCGGTAGTTAGAAGAGCACAGGCTGCTCTTGCAGAGGACCTGAGTTTGCTTCCCAGCACCCATATGGCAGCTGAGCCCGTTACCAGAGTTCCAGGGGGTCTGAGGGTCTCTGCTGGTCTCCAGGAACACCAAGTACCTATGTAGTAAGTGTGCATTACATGCAGGTAAACATGCATAAAAACCCTAAATGTTTTTTTTTTTTTAATTTAAAAGAAACATTTAATTCTAGGAAATCTCTTACTATATAGTTATATCAAAAGTCTTTAGGGGGGGTTGCTGCTTTAAATTAGAAAATTCTAGCAGATAAACAGGCCCACTGTGTGGTCCAGACCCTGAGCATGACTAATGGTTCACTTGAGATAAAATCACTGGTCTAGTGAACTCAATGGCTGGCTCTTCAACCTCCCTGCCCCCCCCCCCCCCGAGGGAGGAGCAGCCTTGCCAGGCCACAGAAGAGGACATTGCAGCCATTCCTGAAGAGACCTGATAAGCTAGAGTTAGATGGAAGGAGAGGAGGTCCTCCGCTATCAGTGGACTTGGAAAGGTGCAGGGAGGAGATAAGGGGGGGATACAAAGCACATAACCTGAGATTAATATAAAATAAAAGTGAAAAAATAAAAAGAAGGTAGGCTGAACAAGCCATGAAGCGTGGGCTAGTAAGCAGCTCTCATCCATGGCCTCTGCATCAGCTCCTGACTACTGTTAGGTTCTTGCTTTGCCAACACTGATTCTGATGATGAACTATTATGTGGAATTGTGAGTAAATGAAACTTTTCTTCCCCCCCCCCAAAAAAATAAAAACACTGGTCTATGATACGAGATTCCTGTGCCAAAGATTACAGTCTGCTCTAATACCCTAATGGTGAGAATTAAAAGTTCTCCATGAGCCAAGTGGTGCCATATGCCTATAGTCCCAACAGAGGCAAGTAGAGGTCTGTGAGTACCAGGCCAACCTGGTCTACAGAGCAAGTTCTAGGACAGCCAGAGCTAAAACAGAAGCCCTGGTCTGGAGTCAGGATTGAGATCAAAGTCCTCAGCTGTACAGCCAGTTCTAGGCCTGTCTGGGCATCATGAAACCAAATATCGAGGGAATGGGGACTGCCTGAAGAAACAGTTTTCAGGTTGATAAGGGAAGCCATAGAAATCTGTCATGCTAGGCAGCCCACTGATCTTTGTAATAAATGTTTTTGCTATAAAAACTGTAGTTCCCAATCACCGAATCAAGACAGACACACCAGGGCCAGGTAATGCTTCCAGCATCCCAGCTAATCGGATCCACTGAGATTTGAGCCGGAGAGGTGTGGCCCCAGAATATGTCACTCTTAGTAGCAGTCCAAGCTGATTGTGTGATAACGGTTGGGTCTGGTTTTCTTGCCTCATGTAAAATTAGGGTGATGAATTTGGGATCAGTGATTGGACGAATATATTATGTCCAAGGTGCTATATGCTTGGCTATGACTGTAAATACGACCTTGGGCATAACGCTTAGCAAAGAAAGCTAACTAGTAAGGAGGTGCATTTTGTAAGGCAAAAAGAACTAGGAAGGCTGGGCAATGCTGGTGCCGGCCTTTGATCCCAGTACTCAGGAATCAGAAGCAGGGAATCTCTGTGAGTTCAAGACCAGGCTGATTTCTAGAGTTCCAGTACAGCCAGGGCTAAAACAGAGAAATCCTGTTTCAAAAAGAGAAAGAACCAGGAGACTGGCCATAGTAATAGTTACAGAGACCTGCTGCAGATCAGGTGGCTGGGTAGGGTTCTGAGAGATGACTAAGGTGAAACTTGATCGATGAAAAGGACTCCAAGCACTGAATGCCAGGGAGTCAGCTTTCCAGGTCACCAGGCACAAAGGGGCTGGCACAGACTCCGTCAAAGCATGAAAGCTGGATGGAGTAGCATGACCCACTCATCCCAGGCTTCACTGTGCAGGTGAGGGAAGCCGTTGGAGGGTAAAGGTTGTGATGGCACAGGTTCTTTTCAGCATGAGAAATGGAGATTAAAAATGAAAGCCAGGTGGACCCCTGCAGCTGCCTAAGGAAGATACACAAACAGTGGTGAGAGATGTAGGGAGGTGGTAGGGATGGAGAGAACAGCCTCTCAGGATAGGTATCCTGACTTTCTAAACTTAACACCTGGGGTACTGTGTCTTGAGCGTCAGAGCAAGTAGGTGAAAGTAATGGAGTCCCTAGGGATAGCAGATGTTTTCAGGATACACATTCTGGTGAAAAAAGGGTGTGAGCATTGTTGGTCCTTTTGTATTTACTCTGTGGTCAGCACTCGGCATAGAGCTAAGATCCTACCCCAACAAGTTGCTAGCAGAAAGCTCCACAGAGCTAGACAGGAACAGGAATTGGAAGACATTATCGTGTAGATGTCCTTTAGGAACAAGGAAGAGAATGCAGAGTGAAGGGCTCTAGATAGAGCCTAAAGAATGCTAACATTTGGAGATAAGGCACACAGAGTAGGAGGAAGCCATGATTTCCAGGCAGCCAGAGTAGAATGGGTGGCCCAATGGTGCTGAGAGATTTGCAAAGGTGAGAAGCAGGAAGAATCTTAATGGGCATTGGGTGGGGTGGGAGGAGCAGGAAGGGAAGACAGACGGGCAGTTATTGCTGCTTGTACAAAAGGCTGAAGTTAGAGCTCTGTCTCATCCTGTACAAAAATCAACTGAACATGGACCAGGGACTTCACTGTAAGACCAGAAATAAGCTATGCTTGGTGGTGAACACTTGTTATCCCAGAACTGGAAAGGTGAAGGCAGGAGTGAAATAGCATGGGCTACCTAAGATTCTGTCCAAAAAAGAGAGAGAGAAAGATCAGTATGAAAGAAAGCAAACAAAGTAGAAGCTAGTAGTGAATGAACAGAAATTCCTACAGCCTGATGGGATAGAAGCCAGGTTGATTGGAACAGAAATCATTATCCTATAAGAAATCACCCTTGTTTGTGAAGGAACTTGCTTAAGGGTGGATTTTGCATGGATCAGAGCAGCACACGTGATAAACATGAACAAAGGCATTGTGTTGTGCTCTTTCTTCAGTGTGGTTGTGACATGACCAGTTACTTCAAGCTCTTGTCACCATGACTGACAGCAGTGATGAACTGTGACCTGGGATTGTGAGTTAAACAAACCCATTCTCCCTTAAGTTGCTTTTGTCAAGGTATGTAGAATAAGCGCTGTTCGTACCGAAATAGAAAAGTGTCTATAAACCAAGTTGCAGAACAATATTAAAATCCAGAACAGTAAGATCATGTATGCATAAAACACAAGGCATGCCATTTATTTCTTTAAGCAAGTCTGCATGTAACATACCAGTAAAAGCTCTCTGAGGACACGTTCTAGCTGAGCACAGAGGTGGCCAGGGAAGGAGAGTAAGATAAGAAGGATAAAGTTTAGTTTTATCTGTAAGTATTTGGGTGTTTCAGAACAGCAACAAACAATTCCAGGTCGCAGTTCATCACTGCTAGAGGTCATGACACATCCTCAGTCATGAACAGAGCACACTGGATTAGTGAATGTATACTTTGCACAGCTCACTTGCTTTCTCCACCCTTACACAGTTCCGGATCCTCTGCCTAGGGAATGACGCCTCCCACAGCATCAAGATAATTCCCCACAAACATGCGCAAAGGCCAGCTTGATTGCTGGCACTCCCTCCCCTGGTGATTCTGGATTGTGTCCGTTTGACAAATAAAACACCATCCGTGCATTATCCATGAATTTAAAATGTCTAGAGGTAAACAGAAATGGAGGAGATATTGGCAGGTCAAATAATTTTTACTAGAAAATAGAACTGACCGACAGAGGGTAGAGGCATTTTCTGTGTGGGACTGTTTGGTGTGTTTGCCATCATATATATCAGTGGAAAGTATGTGAAGTAAATATTGAGTATTTACAAAGAAGACACCTGGAAAAGGAAATTTCTATTGTAGTCAAGAAAGGATGAAAGAACATTAAGCCTCACATAGAAAGGCAAATACTACTTGATAGCATATCTGGGATCTTAAGTCAGACTCACGGAAACAGGGTAGGAAGGCTGCTGAGAGAGGTTGGGAGCAATGGGAGAGACTTGTGAGAACATAAAATCCTGCACTTACAAAATGAGTAAGTTATGGGGTCAAACGTCCATCCTGATTAGCATTTAGGCTTTATCCATTCTGGATACCAGTACTTCAGTGATTTTGTTGTTGTTATAAATCAGGAAGAATGCAGAGTACAGCTTTAAAAAAAAAAAAAAGCATGGCGTGACCTGCACCGGTCATTACAGCATTAATGGCTGGGGCAGAAATATCATGAGTTCCAGGCAAGCCTGCGCTACTTGGTAAGACATTAAATCAAAATAATAATAATTAATAATGTTTATAATAAATTATTATCATCTGGCCGTGGTGTTGCATGGGTGTAATCATGGCACTTAGGAGGTAGAAGCAGAAAGACCAGTAGTTGCAAGCCACCCTCGGAAGCATGAGGACAACATGGGCTCATAGACCAGACCACAGACCATATCTTAAAAAAACAAACAAAAGCCGAAGCACAGGGCCAATTTTGAAAGAATTAAGTCACCGCTATTTTTTTTAATTTCCATTTAAAACAAAACATTTATCTATTGGGTGTGGAGGTCAGAGGACAACTTTCAGGAGCCAGTTCTCTCTTTACCCCATACGGATTCCAAGGCTCAAATTCAGATCATCAGATTTTAGGCAGCTGCCTTTCCTTGAGCCATCCCATCGGCCTTGACGCCATTGTACTTGGGCTTTGTTTTTTTGTTTTTTTTCCAGCACGGCTAGGATAGGGATGGGTGAGGAGAGTGTTAAGGCCTGCATAGCCTTGGCTATCCTGAAGCTCAATATGCAGAGCAGGCTAGCCTCAAACTCTGCTCCTGCTCTGGATTTAAAGGCATGTCCCGTCACCCCCAGCTACCTTCCGACTTTTAATCTCCTGGGTTGCAGAGCACTCTGTAACTGAGATGGCTGTGGTATTTGATTATTCCCCATGTGAGAGATGGACAGGACGTCAAAGTGCAGACAGCAAATGTGTAGAAGGAAGATTAGGCAATGCGAGTGGGTGAGTAACTTACTCACTCTTAGTTTATAGTTGGATTACAAAGTATTTGCCGAAATGCAGAACCCACTCTTTTACAGGTGGTTGTGCTCCCAGTCTCAGAGTGCTCCTGCATTCAGGCACACAGCGCACAGGCTCTGCAACACTTGTACAGTCAAAGGACGTTTTCTAATATTACAAGATTCACCCTATTCTTGAATTTGTATGTAAATGTGGGTCCTGTTCAGCCAGTCTTTGCCTAACTGACTACATAAATAACAATGGAAAGTAGCATAAATGAATTTGAAACTTGGTGCTAAATGGAATCAAATAGACCAAAGAGTAAGTTGAGTGACTATTATCCAGGATGGAGAATTTTAATTTAATGGGCAGGTAGGAAAAAAAACACAACTCAAAAAAAGAGAAAGTTGTGTTTAGTTGAATTAGGTTATCAGAGGTAATTGCCATTTCTTTATCTTTTTTTTCGTTTTTTTGATAATTGCCATTTCAACTAACACTTTGTATGCACGTTGTTTAACTACCAGAGGAGCAGTAAAATGAACACAAACATTGTGGTTGTTTTGTGTTTTTTTGTAAATGGTGCTGCTATAGTGATGTGGAGACTAAACCCCCACCCCTCTGTTTTCTTACTGACCTCTTTTCTGACGTTCCTTTGAAGTCTTTGGTTATTTCTGGATTGATGTCTTTTTCTTATTGATATGTAGAAGTTCTTTATTCATGAAACTATTGGCTAATATTTTTACATGTATGCTATGCCTTACCTTTTCCTTTTAGTGCTATTTTTATAATAATACAAGAATTTCAGGGCTGTTAAAAGCACTAGCTAATCTTCCAAAGGACCCAGGTTCAATCCTTAGCACCCATATGGCACCTCACAACTGTCTGTTAATTCTACTCCCAAGCAATCTAATTGTCTTTTATGGCCTCCAAGGGCAACACCATGCAGGTGATGCACACACATACATACATACATATATACATACATAATTAATTAATTAATTTTAAAAATAATACAAGGATTTCAAGCCAGTCATAGTATTTGCAGTAATTTGCATAGCATTTGCCAGTAATTCTGACACTTGAGAGGTCAAGGTAGGAGGATCAGCAGTTCAAAGCCAGCCTAGAGTACATGAGACCCTGTCTCAAAAAAAAAAAGAAAGAAAGAAAGAAACAAAGCAAGTAAACAAACAAAAACAGTGGAAACTAAGATTTCTTAGTTTTAATGTAAACTACTTTATCCATCACACTCTTCATCATTAGTAGCTCATATGGCTCATGAAAGCAACCTTTCCCTTCTTTGAGAAAACCACATAGTCTATGGTTCCTTTTGAAGATGCACTCTATTTTTACATATGGACTTATAGTTCATCCTGAATTAAGGTTTGTGTATAATGGGAAATAAAATCAAGATTTATTATTCCATAAGAATGTTCATTGGACTTAGCAGTGTCTATTGCAAAAAAAATCATCTCCTCCCTGCTGCTCTATAGTACAACATTGTCAAACATATTATGCTGTTTATTTCAAAAGAGTTCTCCACTCAAAAGTGCACCCACAAAGAAGAGTTCCAGAAGAATGTTTTCTTTATGGAAATCAATGTGGCATGTTTTTAGGAGCTGAGAATTGATCTACCTCAAGATCCAGCTATGCCGCTCTTGGGCATATACCCAAAGGACATTACATTCTACTACAGAGATATTTTCTCATTCATGTTCAATGCTGCTCCATTCGTAATAGCTGGAAATTGGAAACAGCCTAGATGTCCAACAGATGAATGGATAGTGAAAATCTGGTGCATGGAATATTATTTAGCCATTAAGAAAAACAAAATTATAAAATTTGCAGGTAAATGAATGGAGCTAGAAAAAAATCATTCTGAGTGACGTAACTCAGACCCCCAAAATCAAATATTGTATGCTTTCTCTTACATGTGGATGTTAGCCTTCAAGCTTTCAGTGTGTGTTCTACAATCAGAATAACTACAGAGGTTAGGTACCTAGTAAGGGACTGGTGCAGGGAATCTTTCAAGAAAAAGGAAATAGAATATAATTTTATGGAGAAAAGAGGAAACTACAAGAGGAGAATTAAGTGATGAAGAGGACGGGAGAGAAGAATAAATGACGGAATATGGGATTGACAACTAACACCAAAACCCATTTGAGAAACCATATGGAGACCTACTGCTGTAGAAGCTTCCTAAAATATATACGTGTATGAAAGGAAACTAAATGGAATCACCAAATAATTCTAAGACATCTTAGACTACCAAGCAGAACCTCTAGTGCCAGGATGGGTTCATCTTGTTTGTTCATTGGCCAAAGGAGCCCCACGAAAACCCCCAAACATCAAAGGTTACTGCCAAGGCTATTGCTTATTCTCCACGACCTGATGTTAAGGGCCTATCCCTGAATACAGCGCTTATTTATGTCATTGAACATGAAGAAATAAAGATAGTAGCTAACTAGATGCTTCACCCTTACTGACTCGCTCTCACGGTGCTGGAAGGTGCTCTGCATGCTACCAGTGAAGAAAGGGAACCATCAGTATCACCCAGCTGCAAACCAGGAGACTTATAAACAATGTAGGGCAAAAGACCTGAGCTTACTTCCAGGTGAGAAAATCCAACAATTCCTGGGCTCACCCAAGCTCTGGATTTGCAATCTTACCAGTGGAAATCTCACCCTGGTAATCTCCTGTTGTTTATAAAAATCCCAACTGTTCTATTTTGCTGATGAAGACTCAGGTGCCAGATGCTGGGGTGAAAGCCTGCTAGCTCAGAGAGCAAAGAAAGCGCCCAGCTGACCTTCCTTCTCAACTCGGGTCTAGATGGAAAAAAAACTCAAAAGGCTCACTAGCTCAGCTGACAGCCCAGTAGCAAAAGGTGAAAAACCTTTCTCCTCTCCCCTCCTCCATCACTTAATCCTCCTAGTCTAGATTCCTCTTCTTTTCTCCATAACATTATATTCTATTTCCCTTTTCTTGAAAGATCCCCCCCTCACCAGTCCCTTACTAGGTACCTAGCCTCTGTAGTTATTCTGATCGTAGAACACATACTGAAAGTTTAATAAATGGAACCTCATGAAACTGAAAAGTTTCTGTAAAGCAAAAGACACTGTCGTCAGAACAAAATGACAGCCTACAGATTGGGAAAGGATCTTCACCAACCCTATATCTGACAGAGGGCTAAAATCCAGAATATATAAAGAACTCAAGAAGTTAAACATCAACAAATCACTTAATCCAATTACAAACTGGGGTACAGAGCTAAACAGAGAATAGGAATATCAAATGGCAGCAAAACACTTAAAGAAATGCTCAACGTCCTTACTTATCAGGGAAATGCAAATCAAAACGACCCTGAGATTTCACCTTACATCCATCAGAAAGGCTAAGATCAAAAACTCAAGTGACAATACATGCTGGAGAGGATGTGGAGAAAGAGGAACCCTACTCCACTGTTGGTGGGAATGTAAACTTGTACAACCACTTTGGAAATCAATCTGGTGCTTTCTCAGACAATTAGGAATAGTGCTTCCTCAAGACCCAGCTATACCACTCCTAGGCATATATCCAAAAGATGCTCAAGTATAAAAGGACATATGCTCAACCATGTTTGTAGCGGCTTTATTTGTAATAGCCAGAAGCTGAAAACAACCCAGATGCCCCTCATTGAGGAATGAATACAGAAATTGTGGTACATCTACACAATGGAATATTACTCAGCAATAAAAAACAAGGAAATCATGAAATTTGCAGGCAAATGGTGGGAACTGGAAAAGATCATCCTGAGTGAGGTGTCCCAGAAGCAGAAAGATACACAGGGTAAATATTCGCTTATAAGTGGATATTAGGAAGCTTAAAAGCTAACATCCACATATAGGAGAAAGCTGAAGGCTTGCTAGCTCAAAGCCCAAAAAGCCAGGTTGCTGATGAGCTGAAGCCAAAGCTTAAGCTAATCACCCTTTTTCTTCTCCATGCTGTCTTAAATACCCCTCAACTCAAAGTCCTTCCTACTCTTCAATCCCTGTCAGCTTGATTCTTGTTCCACCTCTTGACCTAGAATTAACTTTATTAAATTTTGCATACAGAAAGCTCTAGGATTAAAGGTCTGTGCTAAGGCCTATTTATACCTGTTTACAATAAAAGTTCTTGGATTAAAGGCATGTGACAGGGCTCTACTACACCAAACAAGAAAAAGGATTTTATAGTTGATAATTTTGGGGTTCACAATGGGATCAAATATCTTGCAACAATCTCCACCTGGAAAAACTTGCCCTGAAGAAATTCTAGATAGAGTGTGCCTCCTGCTCAGTTCGCTGCTGCTTCTCATCCAAGCAGAGGCAGCCACCCTTTTTTCCCAATAAAACTCCTGTGTGGTGTGACTTCCTTGGCTCCCAAATGCCAAGAAACCTTTCCCCTCAGAGCTGTAAAACTTATAAAAAACACAAACACACAGACACACACACACACACAAAACCTGCCTATAAGATATACTTGTGTAACAATGGCACAAATTTTATCGAAGTAATCAGCCACTCTATGCAATTTATGGCCATCTTCATGTGATACCTGAAACTACTTAAGTGACCAAGACCCTGAGACTGGATAGGTCATGGGCCTAGGGTAACCCGACTTTATTGTTTTGCTAAAGGAACATAGCAATAATGACCCCTCATGCTGCTATACCCATAGAGCACTCAGCTCTAACCAGAGAAGCTTCTAGCAATAGATGGGAACACAGAAAGTGAGAGACCTTGGAGCACTCAGTCCTAGTTAGATGTCTTCATTAACTCTTACCTTTAGGGCTCAGATGGCCATGTGGAAGAAAAGGCAGAAAGATTCTAAAAGCCAGAAGTGATGGATTACTCCGAGGAAACACTGTCTTCCAGGCACAACAGGACTGATTAGACATATAAATTCAGATACTGTGGGAACATGGGCAAGGCCTACACAGGTTTCAGCACTGAAAAGAGAAAGCAGACACAGGCTCCCTTCCCAGCCAAGAAACTATTTGCAATTGAAGTCCACTGGCAAAGGGAAAATCTATTTTCCCCAATGGAGTCTTACTGGGAATATCAACCATACTCCAGAGCAGGCCCTCATGCCATAGAACAGTTGCCAAAATAAAACGAACTCCATATGGGTTTGTCTGTGTGTATGCACGTGTGTGTGTGTGTTTCATTTTGTTTTGTTTGGGCATATTTTTTTTGTCTTATTGGTCCATTACTTGTTTGTTTTAATTTTCCCTTTTGTGGGACTTATTTTTCAGAAAGAGATCATAAAGTTAGGTAGGTGAGTAGGATCTGGGAAGAGTTTGAAGATTAGAAAACATGATCAAAATATATTGTATAAAAATTTAATTAAAAAATAAAATAATAGCTGGGTATGGTAGTGCACGCCTCTACCCCAGCACCCAGGAGGGAGAGGCAGGCAGGTCTCTATGAGTTCAAGGCTAGCCTGATCTATAAAGCGAGTCTAGGACAGGTCTATAAAGTGAGTCTACCTAGAGAAACGCTGTTTTGAAAAAATAATAACAACAAAAAAGATGTTTTTTGAGGATGCAAAGCAGATTGGAAAACTTTGCGTGAAAGATGTGAGGACTCCAAAAGTGTGCATGGGCCCCAGGTTAACCCAGTAGATCCTAATTCCTGTGTAACTGAGCCAAAAACACAACGAAGAGGAAAACTCACCAAGCAAAACTCTCCAGATGTCAATATGAGTGAGTACTAATGGTGCTTTCTTATGGTCAAATAAAGTTACAGTTGTGCACAAACCAACCTTTGGAACCTTGCTGAAGGAAGGACATCAGTGAGAACCAGCTTCCTGTAAACCCCCTCTGCTACTGTGGTGTGACGGGTCAGCCTCACACTTCTGTCATCCTGCCCTTCCAACCATGACATCCCCTCTGCCCCCACTCTGAAACTATAAGACAAGATAAACCATATCTCTTTCTCTTCTCCCCACCCCCTTTTCATCCCCACCCCCTCGGTTTTTTTTGAGACAGCTTCTCTGTGTAGCCCCAGCTGGCCTGGATTCACTTTGTAGACCAGGCTAGCCTTTAACTCACATAGATTCACCTGCTTCTGCCTCCCAAGTGCTGGGATTAAAGCTGTGCGCCATCACTACCTAATTAAACTGTCTCTCTTAAGTTGCTTTTGTTGGGTTATTTGTCATCTCAGCAGAAAAGTAGCTGAGGCAGATCTCTTTAGCCTAGAATTTAATATGTTTGGTTTCAAACAGACATGAATTCCCCTGACTCAGCCTCCTTAGTGCTGGTATTATGGTACGAGCCACCATTATAACTTTTTTGTTAGTTTGGTTGGTTCTTTCTTTGTTTTGGTTTTTAAGTAAACCGTAGAAATTTATTCATCACTTTCCTCACAGCTCTGGGTGTTTCATATGAAGTCTTCTCAAGGGCTTCCTTGTTTGTTTGTTGTTAGTTTGTGTTTTGTTTCAATTTTGAGACAAAATCTCATGCGTTGTTGGCTTGCCTCAAATTCACTTTCTAGTTGAGGTTGATTTTGAATTCCTGATCATCCTGCTTCCACCTGTCAAGTGGTTACAGGTAAGAGTCACCAGGGCCACCTCAAGTGGCTCTTAACATTCAGTCCAGGTTGAGGATCCTGCATTAGTAAGACCCTTAAGACTAAAATGGTATGGGCTGAAGAGATGGCTCAGAGGTTAAGACTAAAACCCTGCCTGTCTGGCTACAGCTAAGACAGAGAACAGACCTCCGAATGTGGGCCTGGACTTCTAGGAAAGACTATCAAACAGTGACCAGATTTAGAATGAGTTCACTGGAAGAAAAAAAGCAGGATATATAGGATCAAGGACTCAAGTTGTCCCCATGTGTTAACGGATTTTTTTTTTAATTTAAAGGTTTGTTTTATTTTATGTGTATGGGTATTTTGCCTGCATGTATCTCTATGCACCACCTATGTGGTGTATTGCCCCTGAAGGCTAGAAGAGGGCATCGGATTGGCTGAAAATGAAGCTACAGATGGTTGTGAGCCATCAGGTAGGTGCTGGGATTCAAACCTGCATTCTTTGGAAGAGTAGCCAATGCTCTTAACCACTGAGCCATCTCTCCAGGTCTGTGTTAACTGATTATTAAAGGTCCATGAAACATTACATGATAATCAGACTAAAATTATTGAATCTAGCATTGTAATGTATTTTTTTCACATTGTATGCATGTGTGTATTTGTGTGTGTGTGTGTGTGTGTGTGTGTGCGCGTGTGTGTGTGTGCGCGCGTGCGCGCGCGCATTGGTAAGAATTCCATTGAGTGTGTGTGCGGAGGTTAGAGGACAATTTTTAGGAATCAGGTCATTTCTCTCCTTCTACCTTGTGGGTACTAAGGAGTGAACATGGGTCATTAAGCTTGGAAGCAAGTGCATTTATGAGCTGTACCATCTTGCCAGCCCTAACCTATCAATTATTTAAAGAAGGTTTGACTCTAGCAAAAGTGGAGAGAGCACCTAATCTCATGACTTGAGGCATAGGGTCCAGTTCCCTCTTGTATGGCTGATGGGGTAGTGGAGAAATCAGGAGCCTTGAGAAAAAAGGGTATGTACACCTCTGTAATCAGTCGTTAGTGGCAGGACCTTGGGTAGGTCTTCTTGAGTACCTCCTCCATAGGACAATAACATGTGCTTCTCTAGGGACCTGAAAGATAAAATAAGATATTATATTTAAAGCACTTTTATTGGTTAAAACTTGATGTTGGAAACTACTTGGGTTAATTCTGGATTAAAAACACTGTGGAAAGGTGAGGGACAGACAGCAGTCCTGAGCCACAGCAGAACTTCTCTGATGGGTTGAAAGTAAATTGGCCCTATCAGCTCATATAGTTGAATGCTTGGTCCCAGTTAGTAGACCTGTTTGGGAAGGATTAGGAGACGTGGCCTTGATGGAGGAGGTATGTCACTGGAGGTAGGTTTTGAGCTTGTAAAAGTTCACAAGATTCCTAGTTAGCCTCCCCCCACCCCCCGAGTGGTTGTGAATTAGTATGTGAGCTCTCCGCTACTGCCCCAGCGCCTCCTGCTTGCCTGCATGCTGCCACATTCCCCACCACAATGGTCATGAACTCACCTTCAGAACTGGCAAGCTCTTAATAAAATCTTCAACAAGTCACCTTGCTTGTGTTGTCTTATCAGAGGGATAGGAAATAACTAAGACAACTTCTCTGAGTTGCCTGTCACCTCACTAGGATGGAAAGCAGACCTGGCTACTTCCACATTGGACATCCTCTGCTCTGATTTTCAAATCCCTCGTTGTGGGAGCCTCAAAGGTCCTTGTACTCACAGAGAAGCACTAAGAGAATCAGGGATGTTAATCATGCAGGGTGTCTCCTCGATGGAGAATCTAAATCAAATCCCTGTAGTCCATGGAGAACACTCAGAGTGAAAGTTGTTAACGACCTGGTGCCCTTTTTGCTATCTGTGCAGGCAGACCTCACCCATCTTTTGCTATAGAGGCGAACCTTACCCACATTCCCCAGAATGGTTACTCCAGCCTCTTCCCTCCCTAGACCATTACCCATAGGGGAGTTGTCACATGTGCTTTTTGGCATGCTGACCTCTATGACATCAGTCAGAGACCACAATGGATTCTAGGCTTTTTTCTATGACCACGTGGTCTCATGTATGCTGTAAAAGAGTTTCTATGTAATCATACCTTAAGCTTTATTCTGTACCTGGAAATGAAACTAGAAGTCAACCCTTCCCCCAAGTCTATTGTGCTTAAATATACCAACAATGAACCTCCTGGTATTAGACTCCCCATTTCTGATCCAGGTTGAAGTTAACCTGCACTGGGTTTCCATTCTCACCTTTTCCTAGGGTTCAATTTTCTTCCTGGGTACCTGCAGAGCCCCCCTTACCTCATGGTTCAAATTCTTCTCATGCCTTTTCCTTGGCTATGGATGAAGCAACTTTCTCTTGCTTCATTTTGAAAATCTTATTATCTGGACTCTTGCTCCTCACCCCCACCTTTCTGTATGAGGGCATTTAGCTGGTAGACCTTCCAGGACTGACCATTTGGCAGGCTGATGACTATCCACCCTTTGCAGGTCAGGAAAAGTGAAGCCACATAATGCCGGCACCAAGGTCATGAAGAGGTCCACTGTGCTTCCCAGGAGGGGCCCCTCCATGCCTTTGAGGCACCACGGTGGGACTCCCAACTATCAGGAACCTTCTCTGTTCAAACTGCATTAGTCCTCCCAGCTCTTCGTGTGGCCATGACTTAAATTCTCCACTAGAGGGCAGGAAACTTACATTTAAGTTAGATTTTCCTTCCACAGGCCAAAGACCTGGATGCAATACGATCACCAGAACAATGAATAGTAATTAGGATGACTCACAACTATCTGTAACTCCAGTTCCAGGGACCCAGCATCCCCTTCTGGCTTCTGTGTGGAACAAGCACACAAGTAGCGCCTGGACATACCAGACATACATGCAAATTACCTTGTTGGGTTTTTTGTTGTTGTTTGTTTTTGGTCTTTTTGTTATTTTCTTTTTCCAAGCTGAGGACCGAACCCAGGGCCTTGCACTTGCTAGGCAAGCTAAATCCCCAACCCCAGACATACATGCAAAACACCCACACATATAATTTTTTTTAATTTATAAAAGAAACACATAGTAGTATAGCATAGTTATTTATAACAGACAAATGAGTATCTATTGGATACTATGAGAAACATAGCACAGTTTGAGCATCACAGCACTTAAGAGGCTGAGGCAGAAAGATCACAGGTTCTCAAAGAAGAAAATGTGATCTCTTCCATAAAATGTTGCTCAACGGTATAAAACAGTGAAGTAGGAGAGTGTGAAGCAACCCATGTGAGCCTCAGCAACACTGTGCTAAGTGAGAGAAGCAGACACAAAAGACCACAGCTTATGCATCTATCCGGTACATCCAGAATAAAGAGGCCCACCAGAGCTGAAAACAGATTGGTGATTGCCAGGGATGGGGAGCAGAGAAAGAAGGACAGTGGCTTCTGAATGGGGTTCTGTTTGGAGTGATAAAAAGGTTCTGGAGCAAGAAGGTTGCTTCAAAATGGTAGGTAGCTGTGTCTGTACAAAGAGGCAGGAGATAAAATTAATTTAAAGATAAGATTCACTTTCATTTTAAGGCTTGGAATTGTTCTATTTTCATAAATAATGAGTCCAAGTTACACAGACTTCTTTACCACTTTGGCTAAGGCATAACTTGTCATCAAAGTGTTAATGTTTGCTCTTAGTATTTCCTGAGCAGATAACAAAGATCACACCTTTCCAACAGATATGGATGCTCACGTAGACATCAACAAGATTTCTTTGAACGTTGTGGTAATTTCCTGTGATAAAAGACCTGTAATGCAAAAAAAAGTCATTTGGGTTCAGACTCTGAATTTTGTGCTATGGTATCTTTTTCTCTTCCTTCCTTCCTTCCTTCCTTCCTTCCTTCCTTCCTGTCTTTCTTTCTCTCTTGAGACATGGTTTCTCTGTGTAGCCCTGGATGTCCTAGAACTAGCTCTGTAGACCAGGCTGGCCCCAAAATCGCAGATCCACCTGCCTCTGCCTCTCGTGTACTGGGAGTAACGACTTGCACCACTATCACCCAGCTTGTATCATAGTGTGTTAAAACATTCTCTTTTCATTTTCTTTTTTATCGTTTAGGAGTAGAAAAGAGCAACTACAAACCCACCTCATCTGGCTTAACCCACCACAGTTTGAAACCTGACATCATATCTTATCTAGGAACTGAGAAGTGAAGCTGGGGAGGAGAGAGGTGTGTGTGTGTGTGTGTGTGTGTGCACGCGCGCACGCATACTCACACCAGGGGTAGGGGTGGGGTGGAGTCACCAGAATCAGAGGTAAGGAATACAGAGAATAGCACATATCAAAGTTCTCAGGAGAAGATATCAGTTGGGGCCATTCAGTAAAATGAGGGAAGGCAGAATTAATAGGAGACCGGTCTCCTTTGTTCCCCCATGCACTTAAAACATGATATAATTTGTGTGGGTAACCACAGCAAGTGAATGAGCTGTTTGGGGCCAGAGGCACCTATCTCAAGGTCTATGACTCTTGATCTTGGACATCTTTGTAACCCAGATAGGAAATCTTAAGAACTTGGAGCAGGTTTCCCTGGAGACTAACGAGTGAGACAAACACAAGGAAGGTACCACTTCACTGGCCAGAGGAGGTCTTAGATACCAGTTTGAGTGCACTGGGAAACTGCACAGGGTTCCTAAAACAGGAGAAGCTGCAGATTCTGTCTGCCTTGTGCTTTCCAGGAACACCAAACTTTTTGAGGAGAGTGGCTGGAAAAGGTAAGGAGAGAAAACAAACAGCCCAGCCAAGAAGCTGTTTCAGAGGTCTTAGAAATAGTGTCATCGGGCGAGTGGGGAGACATTGGGTTGTGGTAAAAGTGCATGGATTTACCATGTCATCTAGAGAGGCTGGGCTGTAGCACAGTTGGTAAAGAACTCACCTGGCATGCACAAATACCTGGACTCTATCTCCAGCATCCCCAGTAAACCAGTCATGGTGGCACATACTATAAGCCTGGCACTTAGGTCTAGGCAGAAAGATGAGAGTTCAAAGTCATTCTTGTCTACATAGAAGTTCAAGCCAGCCTGGGATACATGAGACTCTATCTTGGAAGTTAAAAAAAAAGTTCTCCCCACCTTCCCTTGGTGCATTGGCCAGGAATTAAACTCAAGTCAACTGCTTAGATCTCATAGTGTTCATATGGGAAATTAAATTTAATTTGTGTATTTTTTTTTCAAAAAGCTGGACAAAGAATTACCACAGACAAAGGATTCTGATCCAGAATTTTCAAAACAATTGAATGCAAAGACTATGCCTATATATTGATGCTCACAGATCATCACCCATAATACCAAAAAGATGTTAACAAACCAATCTCTGTCAATTCATGAATGGATAAATAAAATATGGTAATATTTCATTATAATATTGTGGTAACAATAAATGAAAGCTTGGCAGTGGTGGCACACTCCTGTAATCCCAGCACTCAGGAAGCAGATGCAGAGGCAGGTGTATCTCTGTGAGTTCTAGGCCAGCCTGGTCTACAGAGTAATTCCAGGACAGCCAGGGCTATACACAGAGAAACCCTGTCTCAAAAACTAACAAACAAAAAAATTGTATGCCCACACAATGGATTATTATTCTGTTTTATAAAAGGTGTAATGCTATGAATATATTCAACACCTTTAAAATATACAGGTCTTGGCCAGTTTTGTCAATTTGACATAAGCTAAAGTCATCTGAGAGAAGGAAACCTTGATTAAGAAAATGCTTCCAGCAAAGTAACAAGGAGGATATAAAGAAGGATGCTTAAATCTCACTCAGAAGGGGAAATAAACTAGACATCTGAGGTAGATAGAGAGAGGAAACTGGGTGGGAAGGGTGGGGAGGAGGGGAGGGATTGGGTGTGGGGAAGGGGGGCTGGGAGAGAAAGCTGAGGTTTGTGGAGAGGGGTCATCTGTGGGATGGGGGAGGCTCCGGGGAATCTGTGGTGATTATCTTGCCTGGGGCTCCTAGCAGATGGGGGAGGTGGAGCATGGGGTGGCCAGGCAGGCCCACTGGAGGGAGCGGGATGCCAGCCCTCACACGGAACTTTCAACCCAGCCAATCTATGACTAGCCCAACTTGAGTCATATGCCATGAGAGAGAGAGAGCCCACCACTGGCACTGCTAATGATACTCTGCTGTTCTTGCAGACAAGAGGCTAGCATGGCAGTCATCTGAGTGGCTTTACACAGCCGCTGATGAAAACAGATGTAGAGACCCATAGCCAAACATTAGGGGGAACTTGGGGATCGTAGGGAAGAGAGGGAGGAGGTACTGAAAGAGCCAAAGAGGTCAAGGACACCACAAGAAAATCTGAAAACTCAACTAACCTGGACCTATAGGGGCCCACAGAGACTGAGCCACCAATAGGAGAGCATCTATGGGACCGTTCTATCCCCCCCCCCCATACATATTTTACAGATGTACAGCTTGATCCTCATGTGGACTCCTAACAGCAGGAGCAGGGACTGCCTCTCACTCTATTGTCTGCCTTTGGACAGCCTTTGCTAGCCTCAACAGAAGAAGTTGGGCCCAAATCTACGTGATATGCCAAAGCAAGTTGATAGCCACGGAAAGTCTCTCCTTCTCTACTGACACAGGTGGAAGGCAAGGGAGGTGAGAGGGAGGGACTGGGAAAAGAGGAAGGAAGGGGAAAGGGAAGGATTTAGGGGAAAGGAGGGAGGTGAACTTCCAACTGGGATGTAGAATAAATAAATAGATTAATTAATGGGAAAAAAGAAAAGAAAATGCTTCCATAAGATTGAGTTATAGGCACGCCTATAAGTCATTTTCTTATTAGTGATTGATGGGGAAGGGCCCAACCTATTGTGGGTGGTTCCATCCCTGGGCTGGTGGGCCTAGGTTCTGTAAGAAAGCAGGGTGAGCAAGCCACGAAGAGCAAGCCAGTAAGCAGCGCCTCCATGGTCTCTGCATCAGCTCCTGCCTCCAGGTTTCTGCCCTCCTTGAGTTTCTGTTTTGACTCCCTTCAGTGGTGGACTACAATGTGGAAGTGTAAGCCAAATAAAACCCTTTTCTTCCCAACTTGCTTTTGCTCGTGTGTTTCGTCACAGCAATAGAAATTCTAACCAAGACAACACACTATAAAACAGTTACTATTGTTTGTACATCGAAGGTTCAATAGAGTTTAAACACACTTAGGAAAAGAAGACGTTTACTCAGCAGATCAAAGCACTGGCCATGCAAGCTGGATGGCTGGATGATCGCAGTTCATTCCCAGAGTTACTGTAAAAGGCCAGATCCAGCAGCATAACCCTGTAATTCCAGCACTCCTGTGTTGAGATAGGGAGCAGAGGCAGCAAAACCTGAAGGAAACCTGACCAGCTAGACTGGAGTACACAACCCAATGGCAGAACTCTGGAAAAGTCTGTCCTCCAGGTGTTCTCTCTCTCTCTCTCACTCTCTCTCTCTCTCTTTCACTCTCTCTCAAGCATACACACACACTTAAATCCTTTATTTAAAGAAACAGTTAGAACAGTAAAACTTATGCCCATTTCCCCACAACTGGTTATGAATACTGAGTGACAACTGCTCAGCTGATCCACTAGTTTGAGATCACTGTGCTCAGCCGCTGTTTTCATGTGTGCGCGGGTATATCCTGCCTTATTCTGGAAGGCTGAGAACTTGGCTTTTATGAGGCTGTCAGCTGTGGCATGCCTCTTGACATCTGAGTCTTTCCGTATCGCAGCTGGTACTCCTGCAGACACTGCCTTTTACTACAGAGACCCACAAATCACAGTCCAGCAGAGGATGAGGCCACCCCTCCTCACTGAAACCAGGGCCCAGGGGGGGCTCATGGTCCCGCCCTTTGGGGTGCTCTATAGCTACCCCACTGTATTGTAGGGATGGAGTTATACTAGATAAAATTGCTACAGGGAGAGGAAAAGCTAAGGTCAGAGTACTGAGTTTTCCTGATGTGTCCAGTGGAACATCAAGGCTGAAGTCCTTCTGCAGAGCAGGGTCTACACACCACGCCCACAAAACACCTGGCTGGCCACCATACCAGCCCCTCTAAGGGCTTCCTCTTCAAGCCTGTGAACCTCCACCACTGAGGCCCATCTTTCTGTGATTGCAGTGACAACTATTCTCTCCAGAACAGGGCCGTAAAGGTGAGTGACATCAGTTGCTACCTACACCTCACTGAATAGCTGAATCCCTTTACACTGAGTGTCCCTAAGCATCACTTTCCTTATTATAAACACCAGTGAGAGCTAAGGGAACGTGTTGGTCCTCTTAGGAACACCCTGCTATCTGACTCATGGTCATCCACCACAAGCAGTTAAGAACATCGAAGGTTCAATGGAGTCTGAACACACATGAAAAGATGTTTACTCAAATATCGTATCATCTCATCCCTCCTCCAGGGCCTTACACCTCAGCAGCTTTGACCATTACTTCCTGATTTGCTGGGGGGGTCTCCTGGGACAATGAAGGACACCCTGACGTGGCAGCTGTCCTGACACTTTCCTGAAAGGGCACCTGCTTCAGTCCAAAGACTCCCCAAGATGGCATAAGGTTGCACTTTTTTTTTTCTCATACACAAGCCGCAGGAAAAAGAAAGTTTATTCGATAAGTGGTAGTGTGACAATTAGAAAATTACCTGCAGGGAAAAAATAGCTACGCCCTTGCCTTATACCTAATACTTCAAATCTACAATAAGCTCTGAAGAAGTTAAATATTTAGATGGTAAAAGAAAAACAGGAGCAAAACTTGACCTATGATAAGTGACTGCTGTCCCAGCACTTAGAGGTGGAAGCAAGAGAATTAGGAGTTCAAGTCAGCCTTGGCTGTCTACTAAGTTTGAGGCTAGCCCTGGCTACCAGCAACCATATCGACAAAACAAAAAATAGAAAAAAAAATGAAGCTTTGGCTTTTTCTCCTTTAACTTTAGTCTCAAGTAGCCAAATAAAACAGACTACCTTCACCAGGGCAGCAGGTGTGATGGAGAAAGACAATAGAGAGTTTCCTCCATCTTGTATTCTTGCTGAGGCCATTTCAGATTTAACTAGAATCTTATCCCCTTGACCAAGAATCCCATGTAAAATTACCCAGCTCTATTCCAGAAACCAAAGGTCTACATATCCTAGCTAATTTATCTTAGCTTCTGTTAAACTGCATGTTTCAAACTGCTTACTTCTGCTAAGCTCCCCTGCAGCTGAGCAAGATAACAGAATGTGATTACTGCTTTAAAAAAAAAAAAACCCACAACGCCACTCAGGTCCTGGGACACTTGGATGTGTTCCCAGCCAGCTGGAATAAAGACTTTCTATTAGCTATACACTGTGTTTGAGTGCTCATCTTAGGTGAGCTCCCTGTAACACTGGGAACTGTAGAGATATGCACATGTCCAGATCCTATCCCAACCTAATTGAATTGGAATGCTCAGGAGAGGCACTCAGCAGCGAAGCTTTTACTGTGTCACTAGGAAGATAACCAGTCTTCCACACAGGAGGTTCCCTACTCCATAGGGAAAAAAAGGACGTTCTGCCCTCCTTGTCTTTGGCCACCACTTATGGTTTGGATCTGAAATGTCCCCTGAAGATGCAAGCTTTAATGCATGGTCCCAATTTATGACACTGTCTTAAGAGGTTATAGGGTTTCTGGGAGGGGGTGGCACATGCCTTTAATCCCAGCCCTCTGGAAGCAGAGGCAGGCAGATCTTTGTTAGAGTCCAGGCTGAGCTACATAATAAGTTCCAGGACAGCCAGGGCTACCTAGTAAGCCAAAACAAACAAACAAAAAAGGTTACGGAGTCTTTGGGAACTGGTCATTAGTTAGGAGTAGGGATGGTTATTGAAGGATATATCCACCTTTGGTTCCCATCAGTCTCTGCTTCCTAGTGTTCCCTAATGTGAACAAAGTCTGCCATGTGCTTCTCACCACAGAAGAGAAAGAAAACCTGAGAGAGGAGAGAGGGAGAAAAATATAGGAGGACTTCTCTGCATGCCAAATGTGAACATGAGTATGCTAATGGGAAACTAGCAAGAAAAAAAGCCAGACATGGCAGTGCACCTGTAATCCTAGGACTCAGGGTGGAGGTGGAGTCTGAAGCAGGAGGATAGTCATGAGTTCCAAGCCAGTTTGGGTTACAAAGTAAAACTGTCACAAAAATAGAAAAAACAAGACAAAAAGAGAAGGGAGAAAAGGAAGGGACAAAGAGAAAGAGGGAGGGTAGGGGTGTGGGGGGAGGAGGCTGGGAAGAAGCTCAGTTGGATAGGTCCTTGCTGGGCAAGCGTGATGACCTGAATACAGCTTCCTGGCTTAACATAAAGGCAAGGGCAGATAACTGTGAGTCTGTAAACCCAACACTGGAAGTATAGAAGCCTGCATATCCCTGGAGCTCACTGGCCAGCCAGCCTAGCCAAACGAGTGTATTTCAAGATGAGCAGGAGACTGTCTCAGAAACAATGTGGAGAGCGATTGATGACATCTGCATCAACACGTGTGCATTTTCATCCACACAAATATGTACATATGACTCATGAAAGGAAGGAAAGGAGGAAGAGATTGATTTCGGGTCACCACTTGATTGTATATATTCCTAACAATAAAACTTTTTCAATAATAAGCTATCATTTTCAAAATCAATGGCACTTTCAAGGGAGGTCTCCCCACGAGGCACCTGGCTCCCTCCTGCTGCCAGAAACACCTGCTGTCAGAGACACCTCAACTATACCATCTAAAACACCACCGTTGTTCTTCCCCTGGTGATGTCCTCTCTCCTGTGTCCCAGAGAGGAACTGTCAAAGCCTACCCAACATGAGCTAAATCATGTCCCCTCAACTCCGGTTCACTTGCTGAAATCCTAAATCTGGAGCGTACAACAGGCCCTGCTTGAAAGTAGGTTTATTGTCAACTTAATTAGTTAAATTAAGGTGAGGTGGGCTGGAGAGATGGATCAGTGGTTAAGAGCACTGTCTGCCCTTCCAGAGGTCCTAAGTTTGATTTCCAGCAACCACACAGTGGCTAATGACAACCTATAATGTGATCTGATGCCCTCTTCTGGCATGCAGGTATTCATTCAGATAGAGCACAAATATATAAAAAAATAAATATTTTTTTAGAAAAAGAGATGAGGCTATCAGGTCATGTGCTACTCCAGTGACCAGCGTCCTTCCATTAGGGGAAATTTCAGCAGAGACATGCACGAAAAATGAAGACCACCAAACAGCAAAAGCAAGCTGACATGCGGAGAACAGAGTCTCCCACAGCCCCTAGAAGTACTCGGGTCGAGCTTGATCTTGGATTTACAGTCTCTGTGAAGCAAACAGAACAGTGTCTGTTGTTTAAACCACCCAGGATGTGGGACTTTGATAGAGCAGCCTAAAAGAAAGTGGAAGGAGATAAGGAAAGGAAAGAGATAAGCAAAGGAAAGAGAAAGGACATCACCATGGGAGGAACAGCGGCGGTGTTTTAGATGTCATAGTTGAGGTGTCTCTGACCTTTCTGGCAGCAGGAGGGAGCCAGGTGCTTGGTGGGGAGGCCTCTCTTGAAAGTGCCGTTGATTTTGAAAACGATAGCTTATTATTGAAGAAGTTCTATTGTTAGGAATATATACAATCAAGTGGTGATTTTAAATTGATCCCTTCCTCCCTCCCTTCTTCCTTTTCTCCTTTCAAAGGGATTATGTGTACATACTTGTTTGAATGTACGTGCCTGTGTGTGTGTGTGCACGTACGCACGGAAGTCAAAGGTTGGTGGCAGATGCCACCAGTCACTCTCCACGATTTTTCTGAGATGGAAATAAGTGAACTAATTACACTAACTGTTGAAGATTTACCCTCCCCCATCTCCTCACTCGTTGCTCTATGTGAGTACTGGGCAGTCCGCTGGCTGAGGTAAGTATTGCATTGGGAGAAAGAAAAGGACTTACCTGAGCAAGCAGAGCAAGGACAGGACAAAGCTAGCGTAAGAAGAGGCAGTGTCTGCCATTCAAAGAAATGGTAGGGCTGGCAAACAGGGGGTGAGCCTGCGCAGAGCTGTGGGCAAAATAAACATCTGCTTGTTGCTTCCTTGGAAAAGGCCAAGACTACAAAGGCTGCTCAAATGTCAACGAGGTGGGGCTGGCGGCTGGCGAGAAGCCAGGGCTCCCCTGAACACTGTTATCGCAGACATTTTTTCCTGGGCTTTTATCCTGGCAGTGTGTTGGGGGGCTTCGTGGAGACCTTAGGGTGATCTTGTGCACATCACGAGCTGAAGCTGTTTCTTTTTGTGATGGCTGTTCATCAAACCAACAGGTTTTGATCATTTGCTAAATCAAGTTCAAAATGTGTGTGCTGAGCAGGCGCCTGGCACTCCTTAGCCCGGCTCAGCTCTGCCAGGAAACTGGAATCTCACTATAGCTCTTGGAACTACATTCTAAACTCGACTGTCACTCAGCGAAGCAGCCGGAATAAAAAGCTCCGTGGCCGGAGAGGAAGATCCCAGCAGCTGTGCTGGCTTTTCCCTTTAGCACCCGCTCCTAGCTGCTACTCTTCAACCCGCTCCTTCCCCACTCCTCCTAATCACTCTGCTAGTCCTTGCTCTCTGCTCCGAACCCCTCACCACTTCTTTCCTTCTCTCTCTGCTCCCCTTTCTTGACCCCTCCTCAAATCTTCCTCTTCAGTTAAGAACTCACTTTCCCCGCCATCCTCATTCTTCCGCTTCCTACATCCCCATTTTGGTTCCTCTGATTTCTACTTCTCTCTCTACTTCATCTTGCCAGCTTCTCTCCTGGCTCCCTGCTCTTCTTCCTCCCTTTCTTTCACCCTACCACCTACCCTTCTTTTCCCTTCCCCTCCCCCTGCCTCAGCCCTCCTCAGTGTTTGCTTTTCTCCCGGATGCGGATGAAAGGGTTGGCCTGCCCCTGCCCTGCCCTACCCAACTTCTTGGAGCTGGGGACCTGCTTAATGGCTGAGGGTTCCCGGACTCAGGCGCCGGGTCAAGGGCCCCCTATAAACATCCAATTTCTTCGCGCCCAGTATGAAGGTCTGAGGAGACAGCAGAGGACCCAGGCCCATCTGATGGTGTTTCCTAAAGGTAGGGCTGGGCAAGTACTGGGGAGAAAGGCCCTTCTGTGGGTGGACCAGGGGACTGAAAGTCCCAGGAGGACAGGACCGTGTCTCCCTGAGAGGAAGAGAAGAGCTGTCCCTGACCCAGTCAGCACTGAGCCACGGAAACTTGATTAGGGCAGCTCTGCCCAGTCTGTCCCTTAGCCAAAGGAACAGAGGCCTCTGCCAGGTGTTTGGCCAAAGGCCACTGTTCCTGGTCTCTGTGTTTATTTTCTCCTACTTCTGATCTGGCCAGACTGGTCAGTCAGGTGAGCGGCCTTGGCCCCCAGCTAGGCTACATGGGATGATGAAGACTCAGCCTCCTGACTGGATCCACATGCAAAACAGAGAGAAGGGCTTTGGAGAAGAAAGACCATGTTCTGGGAACTGGCTAGGCCAGAACTCGGCACTCAGGGAGGCAGTGGTCTACATTCTGCTGTGATCGGTGTCACACCATAGAATGGAGTGGTTATGGACATAGCCTTGGAACAAAGCTTGAGTTTACTATCTCCATCCCCCTCTAGACCAAATCAAACCAAAACAGATAAAACATAAGAGGACGGAGAGGTGGCTCAGTGGTTAAGAGCACTCGTTGCTCTTACAGCGGACCTGGGTGTGTTTCAGCACCTACATGGTGGCTCACAACCACCTGTCACTCTAATTCCAGGGGATCAAGCCTTCTTTTTAGAACTCCACAGGCACCAGGCATTTATGTGGTGCACATATATACATGCAGGCAAAACACTTACATACATAAAATAAAATTAATCTTGAAAAGCTTTTTTAAAAGAGAGGGAAAACATAGTATGAAACTTCTCTGTGTTCTTGAATATTTTTTTCTGTTTGAAGATTGGAGGAAGTATTTGAGGGCAGGGTCTGCAGCAGATGGTTCCACTACATGGGTAGGGGTAATGATTATTTCCTCCCTCCCTTCCTCCTTCCCTTCCCCTCTTCTCTTTCTCTCTCTGTCTCTGTCTCTGTCTCTGTCTCTCTCTCTGTTTCTATGTCTCTCTCTGTCTCTTTTTGTCTCTGTCTCTCTATTTCTCTGTGTCCTTTATGGACCACAGACTAGAACTGAAAGTTAAGAGATCCTGTTATGAAGACCTGCCTGTCCCTCAAACCACCTCCCACCTCCAGAGACCTCTCCTGGTAGACACAGGATGAGGGGGGATTCTGGTTTCCACTTCCTACATTTTCCTCTCCTTTTTCCTTGTTCTCTAATTCCTGCAGAGCATCTGAGTACTGTGAAGGCTGGTATGCTCACCATGCTGAAAGCATAGTGAAGTTACAAGTGGGAACAGGTCATCATTCTCTTCTGGGGTCACGTGTGCAGAAATGGCTGTATCTGTTCTAGTTCTGACTCATTTGGATTTATCAGGCTAAGGCTCAGAGGGGCTCCCTGATGACATCATTCTTCCAACACCACTGTCCCGCTGTTCTTTGTTAGAATTGAGGCTAATGCCAAGTGCCAGGACTCCAGGTTCAGCACTGATCTGATTTCTGTAGGAAAACATTTCCCAATTTTCCTTAAAGTTCACAGTGAAGTATCACATCCCACAAAGTGCTTAAAGAGAGGAAGGCTGCTTGAAAAGGAAGAGGTATCCATCTGCATCCTCAGTTTACAAGCCGATTCAGAGAAGAAACAGATGCTGAAAGCATCTCAGAAAAGTGTCCATGAAATCTCTCCTCCATCTTCAGTAATAAAATCATTAGCTAAGAGAAACACTCTTCTCTGATATGTGAGTAAGAATTCAGATGGGAGTATGTTAGTCAGCCTTCCATCATGAGACAAAATAGCAGATGAAATAAACCTCAAGGGGAAAAAGGTTTATTTTGGCTCATGGTTTCAGGAGTTTCATTCCAGGGTCACCTGATCCTGTTGTTTTGGATCTTTGTCAGCATAGTACCTCATGGTAGAAGCATGTGGTGGTGGATAGTGCTCTCCTCATGGTGGCCAGGAAGCAAAATGTAGGGGAAGATGCTGGTATCCCAGTACCCTCTTGGATGACATGTCCCTGTCATCCAACTTCTTTGAGTAGGTGCCTGCCAAAGCTTCCACAATCTCCTAACAACACTGTAGGCTGGGGACCAAGCTTTTGGCGGTGGGCTTCTGGGACATTTAAAATCTAATCATAGCAATAAATGTGTGTATATGTATGTGTGTGTTTGTGTGTTCATGTGGTGTGTGTATGTATATGTGTGCTTATGTATATCCTTGATCCTTACCGATCTTTTGTTTTGTTTGTTTTTGGAGACAAGGTTTCTTTGTGTAGCTCTGGATGTCCTGGGACTAGCTACCCATAGACCACGCTGACCTCCAACCCACAGAGATCCAACTGCTTCTGCCTCTCTAGTGCTGAGATTAAAGGCATGCATCACCACCTCCCAGCAATCCTTGCCATTCTTAAATACTAATTCTCGCTTCTTCCCAGACAGAGTTCATACACTCTCACTGAAGTTTTTGACCTTCTTTTATGCTTGAGTTTTTCCATAAAATTAGTTAGCAACTGCATTAGTTTTTTTTTTTAATTTTTCATAAAATATATTTTGATCATGTTTTCTCCTCCCTCAGCTCCTCCCAGATCCTCCTACCCACATAACTCCAAGACCCCAACAAAAACAAGAAAACACACATACAAAGGAAAAACACACAAAAACACAAAGTTAAAAACCAAAATATGTAAGCAAAAGACCAGTAAAACAAACAACAAAAAATGCACAAACAAAGCAATATGAGACAAAAAGTCTACAAAATTATTATTAAGTTCATTTTGTGTTGGCCATCTGCTGCTGGGCATGCGGCCTCCCGAAGTGTGGTGAGTATACGCAGTGAGACTTACTGGAAAAGACTGGCATTCCTCTGCTCATGTGTGCCAGTTGCAGAGAGTTTCTTGGTTAGGAGTGGAAGCCCATGTCTCCTTTCCTTTCTCCTGGGACCCTGTCTGACTTGAGCCTGTGCAGGCATGTGCATGCTGCCACAGTCTCTGTGAGTTCATGTGTGCATCAGTCCTTCTGGGTCTGGAGGATGCTCTTTCCTTGGAGTCATCCATCTCCTCTGGCTCTTACAGTCTGCTGACTTTTCTTCCATATAACTCTGAGCCTGAGAGGCCTAGATAAAGATATCCCAGTTAAGAATGAGTGCCAAAATTTCTCACTGTCTGTACATTGTCCAATTAGCACCTGGATTTTTAATGTATTTATTTGCTTGTTGCCTTTCTCTTCTATTAGGACCCATATATAAGGTGGTGAGTAATCTCACTGCTATATTCATGGAACCTCAAATAAACAAGGCCTTGGACATAGTGTTTGATAAATATTTGTTGAGTTATGAATAATTATAATTGCATCATGGGGAAGTGTGTGAGTGAGAGAGAGTACACCTATGCTAAGTCATGTGTGTTTGGATATATGGATACACATGTACAATGTTCTGGGTATCTGGCCCCCCTGGCATTCAGGGTATGGCCTTCCTTTAATATGAAAGCTATGAGTTTTCCTCAAAGGGAGCTACTCAGATACCTACCTCCCAATGATGACACTGATGTGCCTTCTCTTCTTAGAAGGGACCATGCCTACTCCAGCTGAATCAATGACCAGTGCTGTTTGGGTGAACAAGGAGAGAAGGAGCTCACTGTCCCTGGAGGAGACTGACTCTGAGGTCGAGGGGATGTTGGAAGAAGTGGACAGAAGCTGCCATCATGCTGAGACACCATGGCACACATACCTAGAAATGCATCGCTTGGTTCAAACCTCCCATCTGGAAGCCACTCACCAAGGGAACCCTAAACGATACCTTGCGGAATCAGAACCAAGGCTCTCTCCAGAGGGAGACCCTGATGTGTTGAAAAGCAATCAGAAGACACAGCAAGAAATCAAAATCCCAGAGGCTGCCCAGTGCCAAAGTCAGGAGGGAGGTGTCCCACTACAGATAGCAGGCTCCAGTTTACAAGCCAGGGCTTGGTGCCTTCCTTCCACAAAAAACCTGCACAGGTCTGGAAAACCAGCTCACTACCCATTCCCCCAGAGGAAGCCACCCCGGATCTCCCAAGCTGCCAGGAACCTGGGCTTATATGGCCCACCCTGAAGGTTTCCACTCAACCAGATATCTCATGCTTGTGGCCACAGATGGACTCATCAAGGAACCACACAGAGCCACAACCAGAGCCGTGAACAATGAGCAGCAATTGGACTGCTCCAGTTGTAGGAATCTTGAGAAATGAACTTCCTTTTTCTCTTTTCTTTTCTTTTCTTTCTTTCTTTCTTTCTTTCTTTTTTCTCCCCTTTTTGGTTTTTCGAGATGGGTTTTTTTTCAGTGTAGCCTTGGCTGTCCTGGACTTCTCTGTAGACCAGGCTGACCTTGAACTCACAGAGATCTACCCGGCTCTGTCTCCCAGAGTTCTAGGATTCCAGGCATGTACCACCGTACCCAGCTGGAAATGAATTTCTTAACGGGCACGTGGTCTTTCCCTTCCAAACTCAAGAGATTACTCGAGTCACTTACTGTTAGGATGAAAGTGCCCTCTCATCCACTTTAGTCTTATAAGACTAAACGTCACTAGGTAATCCTCGATGCCTCTCTGTGGCTGGCACCAGTAGAACAGCTGGTCCCAGAAGTAAAGCAGGAACTTTCGCCAGTGGGATACCTTCACGACGTCTGGGAGTCAATGATTACAGGAGCTCTTCCCTGCCCCCTCCGCCCCCAATATTTTCTGATCCTTTGTATACACTGGGAAGATCTCTGAGAATTTAGAACCTTTTTTTTTTCTGGTTGTTCTGTCTGAGGACGTAGAGACAATTCAGTTATTAGCAGTGATCACATCTTTTCATCTTGAGCCTCCCAGACTGTGTCAGCCTGGATTAAAGGGGTCAGATCAGTTTCACCTACCACCTTGTATGCTCAAGGGGTCCTTGGGAAAGGATGGTTTCTTTTACCTGACACCAAGATGGTACATTCCAGCTTTGTTACAAATCCATTTCCTCTCAGCTCTTCTTTTTATCTTTTTTTTTCCCCACTCTTCCTACCCTTGTGCTTTTTTTTTTTCTGCCAATTAACTTTGTATTAAAATCCACCAATCATCAGCCAGGTGTGGTGGCAAATGCATTGTAATCCCAGCTATCGAGCGTTGGAGGCAAGACAATCAGGAGTTCATGCCTGGGTAACTTGAGACCCTGTCTCCAACAATCCAACAAACAAAAATAGCCGGCACCATGGAAAATACATAGTAATCAGAGCCTAAGGGAGGAAAAATGACAAAAAGGATCCTCATGCTTGGGAAACAGGTATCTCCCACATACCACCTCCTTTGCAGCCATTGGTTAACTCACGCCCCTCCAGGAAAGCCAAACGTCTGGAGGCTGAGGGGTTAGTTTTGCAGATTGTCCCTTGGAGTAAGAAGTTTATTAGGAGTCATTAATACTATGGACACACAGACAGGCAGTAGCAGGTGTAGCTCTGAAGGGACTGCAGGGTCCACAAACCAGGGCTGCTATCTTGTAGGTCTCAGAGGAAGGCGCTGGTTTCACATGGTCAGTCTGTCTCTGATTTATGGGTGTCAGGGGGAGGGGTGGGTTTTCTGAAGTATGAATATGGGACTCTAAAGATTTGGGGTTGGGAGGAAAGGGCACATCTAGTTGGAATGTACCCAATGTACAGGTTTGGGATGTGTCACCACAGGTGGCCCTCTGATGTCCCAGAAACCGGCAACATAATCCAAAAACTTCCTTGGTAAAGTGAGAGCAGTACCTGTCATTCTCCTGTAATCTAGGCATCTGTTGCTTCCTGTAGCAGCAGGGATCTGCTCTGGGGAGAAGGGGGCTGCGAATGGGCATGATACCGGCAAGTCTGTCTGGTATGTGGATTCACGTTTCTTTCCTGGAGTCTCATACACATTCACAACCCTGCTAAACTTGAAAGGAACTTGCCAGTGGCCATGAGGCTATAGAAAAGAAAGGCTGCTGTAAGCAAGCGTGGCCTGGTGAGCTTCAACCCAGAAGCACCCCCAGTATCAACAGTGTGCACTTTCAAAAACAAGGTGAGGTCTGTGATCCTGAGTGTGTGCTGGGGGCAGGCACTGTTTCCTGGTTAATATTTAGTGCTGGCGCCCACGTCAGATTCTCTCTCCCAGGTGCCCTGAAATGCCCCTAATTTTAGGGAGTCACCGTTATTTATCTTGTGAGCAATAAGTTAGATACTGTTGGTTTTTTTTTTTTAAATAATCTAATAAAATTCAAAAACACCTCCTGGGAGAAAAAAAAAAAACCTTTGTCTTTTGGTCTTAAATTTTTTTGCGTCTCGGTTTACATGTAATTATTTTCTGATACTGATATTGTGTGTATCCAGGTACAAGTGTTGGCACATACGTGGTGGTGGCTTTTGTGGTTGTTTTGTGTGTGGTGGGAGAAGTGTGGCAGGTGTGCACCTGTGTGTGGGCGCTGAGACCAGGAGGAAGCCAGGCGTCCTCTGTCCTCTGCTGTGCTCCCTTGAGACAGTGCCTCTTCCTGCACCTGGCCAGCAGCACCAGTGATCTCTCTGTCCCCATCCCTATAGTGCTGGGCTGTGGGTGTGAGCAGCCATGACCAGCTTTTCACATGGATGCTGCGGATTCAAACTCAGGTCCTCATGTTTATATGGCAAGTGCTCTCAACCACGGAGCCACATCCCCAGCTCCTACCTTGTACTTTGAGACAAGGTCTTTCACTGGGACCAATTTGGCTAAACTGGCTGGCCAGCAAATCTCTGGGGAAATCTCTGCCTCCCCATCTCCGAGATTATAACCAAGTGTTACCATACTTAGCTTTTCATGTGAATGTTAGGGATGTGAACTAGAGGGGGTTCCTCATGCTTGACTGTGTTGGGAGCCAGGCTGACCCAAGGCTTTCTCTGAGGCCCAGATAAAAGGACAAAGGAAACATTAGTTCTGTGTCTTTGCCCAGAGGAAGACTTGGCAAGGTCTGATCTATGGCTGAGGCCTGGGCCTCAAAGAACTCAAGATTTCTGTTCCTGGAGGAAGCCATCTTTCTCCCCTGAAAGGCTTTGGTTCTAAGGCCTCGGGCAGCTGTGTCTAAGGTATCCCATGCTCTCTTTGCCAACACTGATTTAGCTCTCTGCTGACCTTGACCCATGCTCCCCCTACACTGTATAAGATACTGCACTTCTTTTTTGATTGTTGTTGGAGACAGAGTTTCTCTGTGTAGCCCTGGCTATCCTGAAACTCACTGTACAGACCAGGCTGACCTCAAACTCAGAGACCCACCTGTCTCCGTCTCCCGAGTGCTGGGATGAAAGGTGGGCACTATTATGTCCAGGTTACATGATGCACTTCTTTTTTATTTTTAGTTTTCTTAAGTTTATTTATTTTACATGAACCCTCTATCTGCAGGTCATCTGCATGCCAGAAGAAGGCATCAGATGGTTGTGAGCCACCATGTGGTTGCTGGGAATTGAACTCAAGACCTCTGGAAGAACAGACAGTGCTCTTAACCTCTGAGCCATCTCTCCAGCCCAATGCTGTACTTCTTAATAAACTGGTTTGGCATAAAGTCATCAACTCAAGCAAGAACTCCCAGCCCCTGCTATTCCTTTTTTTCTTTCTATCCCTGGTCCTCCCACTCAAATGCCTCACCATCTGGGACCCTTATTCCTGTGGTTCAAGTCAGCACAGTAGGCACTTACCAACTGAGCTGTCCCCACCAGATGCTTTGCTTTTGTTTTGAATAAGTAACTACTCTTTGTGTAGCTTTTAAATCTCTCTCTCTCTCTCTCTCTCAATCTCTCTCTCTGTCAACTCATGCCCTGCTTAGGAAGCAATGAAGAACATATGGTATATAGAGTTAGCAATCTGAGTTTTCATCCAGCTGTTTTTGATTTAAGAGTCGGGACAATTAATCTCTCCATTTGGCTTTCATTATCTGTGAAGTGAGGGACATGAAAGGATTGGGAATGAAGTGTGTCATTCCTGAAATTCTCAATAAGAGGAGTATTTTCCATGTTTTAAAGCTCTCCTTAAACTTCCTTCCAGCATCCTCCTCCAACAAGTTTGCCTCTGCTCTGAAGACTGACCATCCCCTAGTCAAATTCAATCCACTCTTCTAAATGTTGCAGCTCTTCTCCCCTGCAGATTCACTGTGATTGCCCTTGATTTCTTGTGCCTTCCCCTCCTCCCTCTCCTAAACCTCCTCCTTTCTCTGCCTCTTCCACCTCCTCCTCTGCCTCTATCTCCTCTGCCTCCTCCTTTTCCTCCCTCCTCCTTCTCCACTGCCTCCTTCTCTCTGCCTCCTCCTCCTCTGCCTCCTCCTTCACTGCCTCCTCTTCCTGTGGTGGTGGGGGGTCTCTCCATGGTCTACTGGCTCCTTCATATCAGAATCATCTTCCTGGCCAAGCCCATAGAATACAGCTCAGTGCCCAGAGCGAGTACTCAGGGAAAGCTGTGTGTACTGTGCACCTGTGAACCTGGCAGGAGAAAATCTGTGGCACAGCCTTTAATCCCTCTCAGCCCATTCTCCACCAGCCCTTAGTGCAAAGACTCTTGCAGACTTGCTTTTTTCTTATGTGTTCTCTGCTAGGGCAGCTGTGAAGTCTCACTGGGCATAAGGGCAATACGTTTAGGAGAAGTTCGAGAAGACTGTGTGATCTAAACACTAACCAAGGGAGGGAACAGACTCCAAGGTAAAGCGCCAGGGTTCTCTGTGGTAACAAGGAAGCCCAGATCTCAAAGCAAAGGCTAATTTGTACTCCACTGTGCACTGGGACTCTCCTCCATGGATACTGTTAGCCCAGTCATATGCCGCCACTGAATCACTACTGGCTCCCCAGTCAGTATAGCAGAAGGCAGTGAATTCTAGTCATGTACTGGCTTGTAAATCACTTTTGCTCACCTCTCATTGTCCAAAGTCAACCTTTGTGTGCATATATAGTCATCCCACTTGTTAGGAGGGGATGAAGAAACGAGAATGTGACCGGAGATGTCAGGGCCCGAGTCTGAGCCCTACCAGCAAGGCTCTGCCACAGGTCTTCACTAGGCCAGTCAGGGAAACCAACAGGGGCAGAAAGTGGGAAACAGAGACTTATTGACGGGCAACAGTGACTCCTCAGGGCCATCACCAGGGTCTTCACAGGAGGTTTACATTTAGAGGCAAGGAATATGCATAGCTAAGTGCTCTCAGTCTAGGTCAGTCTAGGTCCAGTGAGCCTCGAAGGCCTGCAGAGGTTTGCCTTTGCCTCTGGCTGCTTCCCTGTGTGAGAAGTGAGCTGAGAATCCAGTGTTCCTGAGAGGGAGGGACTGATCTTTGTGCTGGTTCCTTCTTTCCCACAACCATTAGACCAGAACCACCGCACTCACACACTTACCTCCCTACTAAGTTTCAGACAAAAGGCTCCAGGCAAAGGGCTCAGATTACTTCCTGGGCTCTTACACAGTGCTTGCTCTTTTTTTCTCTCTCTCTCTCCCACCTCTCTATCTCCCTCTGTGTGTGTGGGTCACTGTCTCTCTCTCAAACACATACACACACACACACACACACACAAACACACTCTCTCACACACACCTTTTACTCTGAGTTTCTTTTCTTTGCTGGTCAGAACTGGGAGAAGCCCTTCCCACACAGTTAGCAGAAGGCTTCCCTGAGGTAGGAAACCACCAACTCTCACTGTACCCTGCACGAGGCAGAAGCCTTCACTCAGGGAATTATTGCCTGTCAATTCCATGACTTTCTTATGTTGGTACTGCCACAGGCCTCCACCTTCCTGGGGCCCAGAGCAGCCAGTTGGTGTTCCAATCTCTCTGCTGCTGGAACCCCAGTGACCCTTACTGAGCCGGATTTTCCAGCTGTAGTTGGAGGTGGTAATACTTCTGGAGCTGCGAGAGAAAGGAGCTTTCCCTAAGCTAGGAACAAGCTCCTATAACAACAAAAAAGGTCCTTAAAGTTTGCCGTGCAGCGGGGTACAACCTATCCTTCTCCACGAGGGGGCGAGCTCCCCATGCTGTATCAGGCAGCGTGCCCAAGTTCGCGCTTTCGGTTTTGTTTTGAGACAGGGTCTCTTTGCATAGCCCTGGCTGTCCTCACTGTGCACAACAGGCTAGCCTTAAACACAAATATCTACCCTTCCACCGCTGGGATTTAAGACACGCTCCACTACACTCAGCATCCAACTCTTAAAAGACTTAAATTTAAAACTCCATTTCAAACCAGGTGATTTGGCATATTCCTATACATTCCAGTGAAGCCCCAAGTAAGCGCCAGCATTTGGCATGCCCAGGAAACGCCTGAAAGGCTTGTTAACAGACTGTGCCATGCTGAAATTCAGGGTGTGTGTGTGTTGGAAATGGTTATTTACATTTGTAGCCAGTTCCCAGATGACCTTGATGGTTTTGACCTGAGAACCTGAGAATCACATTAGGAATGTGACCAAAACTAGCATTTTTTTTTAAGACTTTTGTTTGCAGTGGTGAGTTATAGAGGCTATTCTGAGGAAAAGAGGGAAACTTCCATTGGCCCTAGCAGAACTATCTGGTTACAGTAGCTTTTCAGTGGTGTGCCTGCACCCTCTCCAGCACCAGGCTGAGAGACAGAGATAGGTAGGTGTGGGCAGAGATGGAAGGCTGCATACGACACTATTCTGGCTGTGTCTCTACTCAGTGGGAAGCTCAACCCCCACTTTTCAGTTCTGCAGTGGACCCCTAGGTGAAAGAGAAAATTTCCTCCCAGTAGCTGAGTGAACTGTTGATCAATGCAAGCATATAGCAATAATCAAGTCAAGCCTGGTAGGGCATGACTGTAATACTAGAACTTCTGAGGTGGAGGCAAGAAAAATCAGCAGTTCAAGGCTAGCCTAGGCCACATAGTGAGTCTAAGGCAACCAATGTCTACACGAGACCCTGACTCAATAGACAAACAGGACTGCAAATATGTCTCAGTTTAAAGTGCTGGCTGTGCATGCATGAGCACCTGAGTTCAATATCTCAGGGCCCATGAAGAACCCATGATAAAAACAACAGTAAGCCAGGGACAATGGCATGAAGCTATATAGCCATGGCTGATCCAGAATTGAATAAATAGACCAGGCTTCAAACTTAGAGCAAAGTTCCTGCCTCAGCCTCCCTGGTGCTGGGATTTCAAGTGTATATTACCATGCCTGGCTAACCTCTGTGTTATGCTAAACTATTTCTTTCTGACTCTTTCCTTCTACTTCTATATTGTCATAGCTGAAAAATCTGTTTCTCTCTCTCTCTCTCTCTCATACACACACTTTATTTATTTGTTTGGTAGTTTGTTTGTTTTGAATAAGGGTCTTGCTGTGTTACCCTGGTTGGTCTTTTTACATAGTCTTGGCTGGCCTCACTATGTAGACCAGGCTGGCCTCAAAATTGCATAGATTCTTCTGCCTCTGGCCTGCTGGACTAGAGGCATGCACCACCATACCAACCTCTTTCAGATATCTTTTAACTGGAACAAACAATAATGAAATTCATGCTGCTAACTGGAGGCCAAAGAAAGCTGCAGAATGTTTTGCAAACTCTCTCTCCGCCCAGCCTTTGAAGCATTGGTTAACACTCTCTGATTTCCCCAAATGTCGCTCTAGCCAACCTCACTTCCCTGCAGTGTTGTGGCTCTCATAAATTCCTGACGATTTTTCAACTGCTATTAAGGTGTGTTTCTTCTCAGCACACCCTCAGCTAATGGGCACAGTTGCTTGATACAACATTCAAGGAACCGGACCAGTAATTTTACCTCTTGGTCTTAGGTTTGTAGTCATTGCATGAAGTCTCCCCTAGAACCTTCATCCAGAAAGATGATTCATCCACTGGGTACTAGTCACCCTTTTATCTCACCTTTATCTGGCTCTGTTTGAATCCATCCCCTGAATGCCCTAAACCAGGGTTCCTAATCAAGGCTCTGTACTCTGTCAGCCCCAGCTGAGAAAAAAGAGGAGGAAAATTCTGTGGCTTCTGCCACCCAATCCCTAGATTAGAGGAGAATTCTAACCCTTTTCCTTCTTGTTGAAAGACCCCTGCATGCCTGGATAGGCTTCACTTGGATAGGCTTTACTTCATGGGATGTGCTTTTTTTGTCTTTATTCTTTTAAGACAAGATCTCATGAAACCCAGGCTGGCCTCAAACATGCTGTGAAGCTAAGGATGGCCTTGAAGTTCTGATCTTCCTGTCTCTACCTTCTGGGTGCTGGGAATACATCTGGTTTACTCCAAAGCTGATGGCATCTCTATGTGACCAACCAATAGCAAAGCTCTTGTCAGGGCTTTCATAGAACCTCTCCTTTGGGTCTCACTCTTATTTGACTTTCCAAGGGTCAGGAGGCTCTTTTATGAGAGATAACCTCAGTCTTATTTCATCACACAAGCTCTGTAGACAGAATGATCAGGAGGTCCACATGAGACTCAATAAAAGCCAAAGAGCCTTTGATCCTCCCACCAACACGGAGGTCACGATGGGAGCCCCTGCTTTATTTCAGGGAGCCTTTCTGAAGGACTTTCTTTTGATGTGCAGTTACAGGAAGAGGAAACTCTCTGAATGTCTTCATTAGTGCCACCTAGCACCCAGCAGCACATGGAGGACTTGTGTGTTGGAGGATGGCTTCACTGTAGGTGTCAGTGTCTTTTGTTGCCTTATTTTGAAACAGGCTCTTGCTACATAGCAAACTGACCTCAGACTCTTCATCCTCCTGCCTCGGCCCTGCGGCTTCCCAGTTGCTGAGATTGCAGGCCTGGAAGAGAATTCCAACTTCAGCATTGCATTGTTATCAAATGCACTTGAAGCTTGCAGAGGTTCTGGGAGTATTGAGAGACAACCAGGAAGAGGAGGTCCAGGAAAGCCTGGAAAACACCAGAAGCTCCTGGAAAGCCTGCCTGCGGTACTCAGCCAGTGAGGAAGGGCTAGGGCTAGAGTTAGTTCAGTGTTTCAGGGTGGTTAATTTCAGAGAGACTTGGAGTTACTGACAGATTCCCACCCAGTGTCTAGAGTATAGGTTGATCCCTCTAAGTTGTGCCCTGTAGCACAGATGCATTAGCAAAAAGCTCTGAGAGTTGAGTCCTAGTTGTCTCTTGCAGCAGGCCTTCTAGGGTGCTCAAGCTTCAGATAAAACATTAGTGGCACAGGGCTGTTATGACTCTGGATGCTCAGAAGCTGAAGCAAGAGCAGGACAAGTTCAAGGCTGGCCTGTACTACAGAGGCCCATCCTCTGGAATGTAGTCTGTTCCTTCTTTTTTTAAAACATTTTTATTTTATATTAAACACAGGTTATATACTTTGTATCCCAGCCATAGCCCCCTCCCGCATTCCCTCCCTATCCCCCCCCATCCCTCCCTCATCTCCTCCCTGCCCCTTTCCAAGTCTACTGATAGGGAAGGACCTCCTCCCCTTCCATCTAACTCTAGCTTATCAGGTCTCTTCAGGACTGGCTCCAATGTCCTCTTCTGTGGCCTAGCAAGGCTGCTCCTCCCTCAGGGGGAATGGGGGGTGTTGAAGAGTCAGCCATTAAGTTCATGTCAGAAATAGTCCCTGTTCCCCTTGCTAGGGTACCCACTTGGATATTGAGCTACCATTTGCTACATTCAAGCAGGGGTTCTAGGTTATATCCATACATGGTCCTTGGTTGGAGAAACAGTCTCATAAAAGACCCCTGTGCCCTGATATATTTAGTCCTTGTGGAGTTCTTTTCCTCTCCAGGTCATACTAACTCCCCCTTCTTTCATAAGATTCCCTGCACTCTGCCAAAGGGTTGGTTATGTTTCTTAATATTTGCTTTGATACACTGCTAGGTAGAGTCTTTCCGCGGCCCTCTGTGGTAGGCTCTTGTCTTGCTACTTGTTTTCTCCTACATCCAATGTCCATCCCATTTGTCTTTCTAAATGAGCTGTTCCTTCTTTAATTTGTGATCAGAACAGATTGCTCACATTTTCTGGATTTTAAGTCACTTTGGGCAAAACATGTCATATTAGTGTTCCTAGCACTTTGACAAAGACAGAGGAAAACACTCATCGGTTGTGTCAGCTTTACAGACTTAGCAACATATAGCCCCCTTTCCATATTTTGGACTGAAGAGTATCAGTCATTCATACCTGTAATCCCAGCACTTGGAAGGCTGAAGCAGGGGGATGGAGAATTTGACTCTGAATTACTTAGTGAGTCCAAGGCTAGCCTGTGTTATATAGCAATGCCCTATCTTAACACACACACAAATCAGAATGTTAAGGGTGTTAGGCTGTGCTGAAGAGAAAAGGGAAGCAAGGAGATTAACAGGGAAGAAAAGCTACCCCCTGCCAGTTGACATAGAAAGGGCCATATAGTGTCCTCCCCTGGCTGTGTTTGCCTGCTGAGTAATGCCTAGCCATGTGTGATAGCAAGGAAACTGAGTCTAGTAAAGAGACTGTTCTAGGTCCCGACCTGCTCCAGCATGCCCAGCTGCCTGACACAAAAGGGACAGATTTGAGAAAGGCCATACACCTTGTCCATGAGAAGGGTTAGTTTTAAACATATTGGTATCTGAGCATGGTGCTTTGGGGTTGCAATCCTAGCTTTTGAGAAGCTGAGACAAGAGGATTGGATGCAAGTTCAAGAATTTTGTGGGCTCCATGGTGAATTCCAGGCTAGCCTGAGCTATAGCCTGAGACCTTGCCTCAAAGGGAAAGCAAGTGCTATGAGGGTAAGAATTCTTGCCACCAAGGCTGATGGCCTGAGTTCAATCCCTAGATTCCACATGATGCAAGGAGAGAATCAACTTCTGCATTGTCCTCTGACCCCACATTCATGGCCCAGCATGTGCACCTATGAACACACACACACTAATAAACAAATAAGTGTTTAAATAAATTAAAACATATTAACTAGACCATCTCTCAAGGAATATTGACTATTGGGGGCTAGAGAGATAGCTCAGAGGTTAAAAGCACTGGCTGTTCTTCCAAAGGTCCTGAGTTCAATTCCCAGTTACCACGTGTGGTAGCTCATAACCATCTATGATGAGATTTGGTGCCATCTCCTGGCATGTAGGTATACATACAGGAAGAATCCTGTATAAATAACAAATAATTTTTTTTTTTTAAAGAAACCTTGACTATGGCAGATTGGATGGTTAAACAACACCAGCCTTTCATTTTGCAGTTCTGGAGGTTGAGAAGGCCAAATTATTGCACTACCTAGATGGGAGCTAATTGCTGACTGATCTCTGGCGTTGTTACATGGTAGAAGTGCCAAAGGATCTCTCTTGTGGTCTCCTTTATACCAGGGCAAATCTCCTGCACCCAGCCTCAGTCCCTTCAGTCCCTAACAGGCAGTGGCCATGACAGCTTCTTTCTAGTGTCCCACAGACAAGGCTGGACCCAGGAGTGGCTATGAAGGAGAGCGCTGAGGGACCAGCTTCCATGACTCACACTGTGAAGAAGTGAACTGGGAAGGAATTAATTGCTGTTACTTTCTCTTTCCTGATTGGGGGGGGGGGGGCATCCTTTCTTAGCTCCGTCTTCTCTGACTCTTTGTGCACAGGCACAATCATCCTACTTCTCTCTGCTTTTCCCAGTCTCATCCACCCAGCTCTATCCTGTCTGAGTGCCTGGACCTTTGCATATCCATGTTGCTCCATAGGGAGCTGGTCCACAGCCTCTCCTCTCACTTGTAGCTGGACGATCAGACCCCACCCATGCTCCTGAGACGTAGGCCCGGTTCAAAATGTTGTGTTTTGCACCAAACTCCTGGACTCCTTAGCTCTCCAGCCTTATTCTTCTGTACTTTGATGCCAGCTTTGACAACTGGATCATCTACTGATGAGGAAATTTAAAGGGAGCTGGTGACAGAAGATGCTAACTCATTTCCACCCTGATCTGTGTGTCCTCACTTCTTTTCTGTCTACCTGGATAGAGCTTTCATACACACATATATGTATCTATGTATACACACACATTTATACATACAAACACACACACATATATACATTATTGGTATAATGTTCTTTTGAAATGTATACACTTTACCCTTGTTCATTCAAATGTTAATTCCTGCCCCCCTCCCTCTGGTTTCAATCCGGATATTGCATTGTGATAATTATTCCAAGCATCCTGTCTCAACTTTGTGTAAACAGGCCAAAATAAAGCAACTAGACACAATGTTGAGTGAAGGGAGGAGCCAGAGGACAAGAAAGAGGGGAGGAGCTGGAGGACAGAAAAAGATGGGAGGAGAAAAGGTGAGAAAGATCTAGGAGAGAGAGCTGGAGGAGATCTTGGAACTACATGGAGATGGACTGGATATAATAATTCACAAAAAGCAAGTATAATGTGGGAAATCTAAATGTTAGGATACTATGAGGGCTTGGAAGTTTAGGAGGGAGTAACTATTACCCAGCATTGTGTTCTAGGTTAACTAAATAAACCCAGTCTCTGTGTGGTGATTTGGTTATACAGCTGTTTAGGATTAACAGCAAGCATTACTAAAAGATAAACCAACAGTAAATATTAATTGACTCTTACAACAATACATACATACACACACATATATAATTAAGTGGGGAAATGCCATGCATACCCAGAATTCTCTTTTGCAATGTTAAATAGAATCTAGATGGTTATAATGAAGATCACTCATCATACCCCTTTTACCGAGTCTGTATGTTTCTAATTAAACAGACTAATGGCCAAAGACCAAGCAGATCCAGCAAACAAATGGTTGAGGTGACTTACACGATGACGGCACAAGAAGATGCAATGCCCACGGGTTGTATGTACCTTGAATGGTCTATTGCTGGGAGGATGCCTGTGGTTCCTCCTCAGACGGCTGGATTATAGGCAAAGCTTAGAATACCTGGGGCAGAAAGGTTAGGATTCTCACATATTCTGAGTCTCCCCTCACCCAGTCACAAGGACATGCTTTATTTCTAGGTCTCACATCACCAACAGTGCATGCAAAACACCTGATTACTAGACACCCAAAGCCTACTTGTGGAGAGGGGCTCTAGTAAAGACCAGGTATTCCAGCGTTCAACTAGGTGACCAGCCTCCAGAGTGAAAAGGCCCGGGAAAACCGGATGTATATTATAAACCCAATGAACATAAACATTACAGGTAGGCTGGTACCTCCCTTCTAAACTACTTCCAAATCCTGGGTGTAAGAGCACTGGATAGCATTAGTTAGAGCATTCCATAGCTCTGGGTAGCTCTGGAGATAAGGATGAGGTCAACCCAGACCAAGTCAGATGAACCCAGACGAGCCAGTGTGGCTGGCAAATTTGCAGCCACAGGAATCTTCCTCAGTCAATCTACAAGCCTTGCAGCCACAAGACGGCGATGAGTGTAAGTATAAGCGGCCTCCCGGAGAGGCTATGAGAAGTGAGACATGGAAACATGGCCACAGAACAGCAGGACACAGTTTATATGTGTCCATATGTGGTGGGTTCCGCTGGACTCCGTTCCTCATGAGTCCTTATGTATGCCAACGTGTATGATTTGGGGATTGAACATTCAAGTGATTTTTTTAAAATAGCCACTGAATTATTGGTTGGGTGTCTCTCTTGACCACCTAATTTGTCCAGCACAGGAAAGTGTGCCTAGTATGGAGGTAATTTTTTTTTAAGTTTTTTGAGACAAGATTTCTCTGTGTAGCCTTGGTTGTCCTTGACTCACTTTGTAGAACACACATATCAGCTTGCCTCCTCCTCCCTGAGTGCTGGGATTACAGGTGTGTGTCACCTCATGGAGCTGAGATGATTTTATTTTTTTTAAAGTGTGTGCGTGTGTTTACAGTAAGAGGAAAGGAATACAAGCACTGCAACCTGACAAAATGAATTATGTTTATGGCAAGCCAGAACACTCTCCTAACCCAGTAACAGTTTGAAAGCAGGCCTGTGCTCTTGGGAAAGCCGTTACAAAGAGCCAGGCTGTTCCCAGATGTTGCCGTGTTGGCCCTTGTGGATGATCCATGATGCACATATCCCTGTGCCTTCAGGGTCTGCAGCTTTCTTCTTCCAGTAGCACCATCCACCCGCTGCTACCATCTACTGGCCCGCGCTGAAGACAGGCCTCTCTGGGCTTGGAGAAGGAAGCAGAGCCCGCCTGAGCCTGAGCCTGGGATGAATTCAATTGAGATGAGACTGTGTGGGAGGAAGGGCTTTGGCGAAGACCACCCGCCTTGGGATATGCTCTTTGTTGTTGGTTACGTCAGCTGAGCACCTTACTTAGATTCTGAACACATGACCCTTCACTTGTAATGTGGAGACCTTGCTAAAAGTGGCTGAGGCACTCACCATGGAGTCTCCTCCAGAGGTGGAGGGAAGACCTGTGCTGTTACCCTGGGAGGAGCAGCCAGGCATTATCTGTCATCTGGCTACAAGGCTCAGTGCACACTTGACCCAAAGGTAAGACATGCAGGCTTTGCTCTTTTATTATGATTTTTTTTTCCTTTTTGTTGTTGCTGTTGCTCTTTTGAGAGAGGGTCTCGCTATTCACCTTGGCTGGCCTAGAGCTGGCTATGCAGACTAGGCTGGCCTTACACTCATGTACCTCTGCTCCAGACTACTAGGATTAAAGGTGTGCACCACCAACCTGGCTTTGTTTCATTCTGAAGGTGTATTCTTATTTTTGTGTGTGTTTGCCACACATGTGGTTGTCCATTGATTGAGAACCAGGAAGTTAAGGGGCTTCTATGTTACACTAATGGCATGCCACTGAGCTACACTCCCCAACACTCTATTTAGTTTTTGAGGCAGGGCCTCACTAATTTGCCCAGGCTGACCTTGACTCTATTCCTCCTGGCTCAGCCTCCCAAGAAGCTGGAGAAACAGGTCTGCACGATAGGTCGGCCTTGCATATTTGCTTTTAATTGCCCAGGAATGCTTTTCAGTCCTGTGACTCTCTAAGTACAAATATCATCATTCCCCCAGGCTGTTATTGTCAGTGGTCTGCTTGCCTGACTATCCGCACACTAGCTGGGCTTTCCTCCTGAGATTCCAAATTCACAGTAATGCCCCAAAAGGAAATACTCGTCATCTGATTATTTTAAAAGACAGACATTAAAGAAGTTGGGCCAGAGTTTGGCCTAAGTGCTTAGCATCAAAACTGAAGTTGTTAGGAGGAAAAAAAAACCCATATTTTCGATTAAAATTACATGTACGTGCATGTCTGTATACGGGAATGTGCACATGTGTGCAGGTGCTCATGCAGGTCAGAATAGGAGCTGGAACTACAGCCAATTGTGAATTGTCTGACTTTGCTTTGGGAACCAAACTTGGGTGTTCTGCAAGAGCAGTATGCATGCCTAACCACCGAGCCATTTCTTCGTTCCACTGTTGAATTCTTCTGGTAAGCCAGTTTTTCACTGCTACTACTCCACACAATAAAATTTCTTCTGAAGTTTGAAAAGATTTATTTGTTTTGCCCTGAAATTAATGAATACATGAATGAATATATGAATACAATTATCTTCTTTTTTCCCCCCTCTTAATTTGCTGTCTTTGCTTAGAGGTACCTCACTTGAGAATCTAGGTGTCTTCTCAAAGCTGCTTTATCAAGGCACACAGATGATGAACACACAGATGTTGAGACCATACACAAAAGCTTCTAGAGCCACAATATCTGCATCACACACATCAGAAGTCAGTGCCCCAGTTTTTCTGTAATATATATATTATATATATTATATATATATGTTTGTATATATAGTTTATATGTATGTATACATGTATATATGTAAACTATATGTATAGTTTATATATATAGTTTGTATTATTTTGAGATATGATCGCATGTATCTCAGACTGATTTCAAACTTACTACATAGCCATGGCTTCCCGTGAACTCCTGATCCTCCTGCCTATGTGTGGGTATGTGCTGTCACTATGGCTTGTAAGGCTTTTGTTATTTTGGTGGTGTTGCTTTTTTGAAATAGGCTGGATTTAACCTTGTTTGGCTTGAAATAGGTTGATCAGGCTACCTCAAAGTTGTGGCAATCCTTCTGTCTGTATCTCCTGAGTGCTGGGATTATAGGTGTAACATGAAGCCCAGCTTGAGGCGGCTTTGCTGATGTGTTTGTGTAGAACTGAACCACGAACTTACACATACAAAGCAAGGACTGTACGACTCAGCCACATTTCCTTCCCAAACTTGGAACTCTCAACACTCCGTGACAGGGTACCAAAGGAGTCTCCCAGATGTTCAGAGTAAGAGGACCTGGCAGGAAATCCCAGGGACAGAAAGAATGAATAGTACCATGTGGGGAGAGAGGAGGGAGAGGCAGCTTGAAAGTACAAGGAAGAGGCAGGGCTGGGAGGCCCAGGAAACCTGAAACAGGGCTCAGGAAGTGCAAGGCTGGGTGAAGAGTGGAACACCTGGAGACTGATGGGAAGGGAGATGGACAGGTGGATGTGGAAGATGAAGGGGATTTCTGTGCTTCTTCCAGCCTGCAATTCACAGTCCTTGACAAAGGAGAGGCAAATACAGATGCATGCTGGGAATGTAATAAGGATTAGTGCTAAGGGCTGGAAAAATCTGCTTAGTTAATAAAGTGCTTGTTGGACAAGTATGAGGACTTGGGCTCAATTTCCAGAACCCACAGAAAAAAAAAAGCCTGACATGGTAGCACATACACACATGAACCCAGTGATGCTGAGGTGAAGAGAGAAAGATCCTGGGACCAGCCTAGTCTACTTTATGAGTTCCAACCTGAGTCCCCTGCCTCATAAAACAGCTCCTGAGGATCAGCAAGTAAGGTTGACCTCTGACCTTCATATACACAGGCATGTGCAGGCACACGAGAGCTACAGGCTATACTTGATGCTTGAGGGCTTTCTCAACAACTGCTCCCACTTGGAAGTTCAGCTGCTTCATCAGTGGACACCTGCGTCTGTGGGCCCGGACACAGGGCGGCTGGACAATAAACAGCGTGTCATGGGGATTGTTTTACCAGATACCATCGCTTTTTTTTTTTTTTTTTTTTTTTGGTTCAGTATATGCAGAAGCAGAGGCAGAGACCAAAGGCACTGGCATGCCCGTCAGAGCCTGGCCAACCAACCTCCCAACCTCCTTCCGCAGTCAAACAAATAGCCATCCTTAAAAAAAGAAAGGAAGAAAAGAAAAACACCACACACGTTGTTTTAATGAGAAAATAACTGTATAGTTGCACCGAATGCCTCACACTCATTATAAAATCAAAGCGGAGTAAAAACATTTAAGTGGTTAACATAACACAGGAAAGCCAGGTACAGAGTATAATTTTTCAAACACAGTATTGCTGCTTCCCCCACCCCGCCCTTCCTCTAATTAAAAAAAGAAAAAAAGAAAAAGCCATTTGGATAAAGAGCAATGCAAAATCAAAATTGGCAGCTCACCGAATGCTTAAAATTCAGGAAATTGGGTTTGTAACTGAAACTGGATACATTCACCATCTCTAACACTTAGGCTATTTTATTTTTGAATACATAGTTTAAGTCCATTCTTCAAGTGGGAAAAAAATTGTCTTTAAACACAACAATCAACACTGTTTTGGTGTTCCTTGTTTTATTGTGAATGTGTGTAAGACAGAGTGTGCACGTGTCTATGTGTGTGGACACTGATCTATATACTGCTTCTATGCCATTGCCTAGGGTGGGCAGCATGCATGGGTAAGAGCACATGCACTATGTCATCCGAGTGCAGCCCGGCCTCTGCCGCTGACAGACTGTGTTTCCTTCATTTCTAGGTGAGAAAGCCAAGGCTGTTGAGTCACAGGCTCTGGAGGGAAGTGTGTGTGGAATTCCTTCAGGAAGGTTGTAACATCTACAGAAGCTAAACGTTTCTTACAGCAGAGACTAACAAGCTTTGTGTGCTGTTGCAGGGTAGAGCCCAGCATCGGAGGCGAAATTGATGAGGCACCTCCTCATCTCGGGCTCCCAGGCCAGAAAGACTCCTCCGGGGATCTGCTCCGTTTTGGGAAACTGACAGGGGCCCACGTGGGATCCTAGAGCCTAGCACAGTGATATGTCCAAAGCAATGGCTCAAATGTTTCTTGAATGAGGAAAAACAAATAAACAAAATGCCCCCCAAACAAAAAAAGACCTCCCAAGAACACAGAAAAGCTGAATCTCCGAGGGAGCTCTGATGCCCATCTTAATAGAGTACACTGGAACTGTCAGCCAGGAAAGCAAGGACACCTCAGAGCGTAGTCCTCAGGGAAGATGGTAGAACTTGGAGATGGAGAGGCCACAGGGAATAAAGCTGTGTGACCAGGGAAGAGTAGCAAAAACAGGGTTTCTCCTCTTCTACAAACAGGAGTATGGCCCACCGCCAGCTCTCTAATCCCTCATCCTTCAGAATTTGTTCAATCTACTGCAGTCAAAAAAGCACTTCATCTGCCATTGAAGCAACTCCATAGAGTGTGTGAGCTCCAGTTGCCACCAATTCTCTCCTCCGTGTAACCTCCATGAGGGTCCAAAAGGTCCCTTTCAAACATGACTAGAAGTTTAAGGAAGTAATGAGGACCGTTTCCGCTTGTGGAAAATGGGAAAGTTGGTCTGTATTGCTCCCACAGTCTCTAGCAGAGACTAGAAGACAGAGTACATTTTCTTTTTCGTGTGGCTCATCTTACTGTCTACTCTCTAGTCATTCTAACTGCCACTGTGTGGGGGCCACGGGACACTGCAGCTACTCTCCACCTCCCTGTGTCCTTATCCCTGTGTTTCCCTGGAGAAGGAACATTCATGGCATTTGGGGCCTCCAGTGTGCCCATCTGCCTAGTGGGACTTCTAATCTGACATGGATGTCATGTCATGGGACTTTTGCTTCTGGACCAGCTTCCGTCACTATAAAGCAAATTCCTTGCAGCAGAGTTCTCATTTGTTTTCTGTCCCCAATGGCTAGCATTTTAAAAAACATTCTAAGAGAGCGAACCATCTAAAAGCGATGTGCACTTCAAACATATAATTTTGGCTAGTGACTGCAGAATTTGGCTTCAAACTACAGGTTCCCTTGGCAGTTTTTAAACATCCTTATAAGTCATTAGTCAACTCCATCTTTTTACTTTGTGCCCACTGCTTAACAGTGAATAAGCTTTCTCCCCCAAAGTCAACCATTAGCTTAATAAAAAAGAGCAAAGATAGTATGTGGAACAGTACATATAAATATTGTGGAGTTGCTACTTAATAGAATAACATGTTAGATCTTATAATAACATAAAAACAAAAATGAATTTTAGCAAGGTTGGATTTAATTATTGCTTGTAAGAAATAGTCTTAAAGGAAAAATAATGAAGGCTGGTTAGTTCTTCTTTCTTCTCCCCCTCCGACTCCTTATCCCCTTTTTCCTCCCCATGCCCTTCCCAGCCAAAAATTAAACATTTTGTTTTTCATCCAGACACTCAGGGCACCTGATTAGTGAGTGCCCTTATCATATTGCTTTAAATGACAGAAAGAGTAAAGCTGGCATCCTCTACAGTACATGAGGCATGAATACAAAGCAGAAGAATAAATAGGATGTGTTCTAAAGTCAAATATCAATACAAAACTGCTCAAAACTTCACAACTGTGACTCATGCAAACACCACGTTAGGTCAATTCAATATTAGAAATACTGCATCAGCCCTGTGCCTTTATATCCCTTTTCATTAAAAAAAAAATGTCACTCACTCCTGAGCTGGCAGACAACTATGGAGAAAATACTGTACACCCATGTGTCATGATCAATCTGGAATTTTAACACACACACACACACACACACACTGGCATATCCTTACTTGTGAACATACACTCTTTATACAGGCACGCAAAAGCATACACACCATCTTTAGGATTTGTAGCTGATTCCACATCTGTACGTACATTTTTAGTCTATAATTTTCTCTTTGTCATCCTGAAAAACACTGGTTCAGCAAAAATAATCTCTTTCTTACTTACTTTTCTGCTCTTTCTCCCTCCCTCTCCCGTTCTCTCCCTCCCTCCATGACTTTAATGTTGCCTTTCTCAGATCAAAAACAATCCATCCTATGTCCCAACCACCTCTAAGGCCCATTTTAAAATACAAAATAGTTATAAACACCTTATCTCTGATCATCTACCTTTCTAAGACAAAGGTTGCCCCCTTTTATTTTCAATTATTGCCATTCTTAAAATACACCTACCATCTTGAACCAAGTTGTTCAATGTGTACAGGTTTTATCCATGTTCCTACTCCCCTATCCCATCATAAAAATAGTCATTGCCCACTAAATATAGTTTTCATATGAAGAAACGTAACTGTGAAAGTGTTTCCCTAAACTGATCAGTCAACAGTAAAAGCAGACAAGGTCCTAAAGCTAATAACCCATTTGGTTTGGCTCTCTCCCCTACCATTCTCAACCTCCTACTGTAGAATCAGATTGCATCTGCAACATGAAGAGATATTGTCTTAAAAATACAGATTTTATACATTGTGACCATTAAGTGTTCCCAATTAAAAATGATTACATGTAAGGGAGACTGAATCATCATTGCCCCTTCTGGAGCAACTATGGAAAGAAACACCATTTGTTTTTATGGCTGCTGGCAAAAATGGAGTCAACCCAACACTTCTGATGCCTCAGTCGAGGAAGAGGTGGGAGGCTGGTGTGGAGGAACAGCCTGTGTGCTCTAGGCTGCCCCAGGCTGGGCCCTGTTTGTTGCCTTGGAATGGCCACATCACTGTTTGCTCCTCGTCACACCCAACCATGGCTGGCTTCAGTTGTGCCCGCAGCAACTATGTTGACTTGTTTGTCATGTTTGTGTCCCTTTGGATCAGTTGTGAAATGGTCCAAAGCCAGGGGCTTCTTTGAGTCACAAAGAAATCCTTTCCTTTCTGACTCTGGTCTCAGATTTTGATGGGTGAACTTCCTGTTCACTTCGCTTTGTTTTTTTGTTGTTTGTTTTTGTTTTTAATCGTTATGTATTGCAGCTTCTCGTCTACATGAGGATTGTTGAGCTTGTATGCACTTTAATAAATAGTCCATTAAAATGCTTCCGACTTGATCATTTCTTGGTTTCTTTGCTGAAATTCCTTCAGCAAAGGAGTTTCCTGGGCTGAAGGAAGTTTACTCATTGTCCTCCTCCTCCTGGTTGGCATAAATCCCTGCCTCCCAGCGCAAGGCCAGAGCACTCTTTCTCCGATTAACCCGTGTGGCCTCCAGGACCTGAAAAGAGAAGGGGTGAAAATTAACACAGAGTTCACATGAAACAGCTTCCTCCTTTTCTTGCCTCCGTTCCATTTCCTCACTCAACATCTTGTTCACAAGACACAGGATCTGGTGCTGCTGGGGTAGGTGACAAGCAGCAGAGAGTGGACAAAGGGCGGGAAGTGACTTCATTTCAAAGCCAAAATCCACTTACTACCTGACCCATGGTTTCCAATATCTTTTTTTTTCTTTTTGTCACGTATTTACAAGCTTCTTTGAAGTTGAGTTGACCCTGCTGCCCCTGGTTTTGGTTTGTGATGCTGGAACCTGAACCTGGAGCATTGAGCGTGCTGGATAGATGCTCTATAGTTGAGTTCTACCTGTAACCCGGAGCTGAATATTCTAAAGGAACTCTCTCTATCAGCCTCCTGATCCTGTTGTGCACAGACCTTTCTGACATACTGAAACTGTTCATCTGTGCCATCCACAGTGGTAGCCACTATCCACATGTGTCCAGTAGGCCCCTGATGAACAGTCAGACAGCTGAGAAACGAAACATTTTAGTAAATTACAGTTTAAATTTAAATAGCCCCCGGGGCTAGCAACTACCATTTTGAACAGCACAATCAGCCCTCTCAGCTGCCTAATGACCAAAGGTGGAGAAGGAAAGTTTAACTATGGGCCAGTGTGGATTTGATAATGCAGCAAGTCTGCAGACCCACATAACACTAGAGAAATATTTATGTCACATGAATCTACTGTGGCAGAATGAAACACAAATGGCCTCGAAGTGAGAGACTGGGGTAACTTTCTGGACAGTAAAAAGTCATCAGCATTCTAGTATGTGCATCAACGTCACATATACTATTAAAAGAAATCGACGGTGACAACTTCAAGGCCGAGTAGGCTCATCCCGATGAAGGTGGGACCTCCCTCCCCACTGCTTATTAGTATCATTTGTGGGCTCCTGAGAGAAGATGTCAGGCTACCTGCTCTAGTTTTCGATTGGATAGAATGAAATCCAGATGAAAGGCATGTAAGTGGCCAAGACACAGGGAATGGCTCTAGGTCAGGACACTGCAACAAAAGCAAGCTCATGCATGCCACTAGGCACTCTGCTGTTCACTTCGGATACAGTTTCTGACTTCAAAGAAAAAGTCCTGGTTGGTTTTTCTGAACTGCAATGAACACTATACTTCTCTTAAAAATGATCGATTGGGCAAGGGGCAGTGATGTTGCCAATTCCAGGGAGGTAAGAAGATGCCAAGCGGAAGCAAAGGCTGCGTTAGGCTAAGGGACTGAGGTCCATCCCAGTATGCTACTCTGAGTTTGTGTCAAAGGCAAAAACTACCCAGAGCTTCTGTATGCTTCCATCTGGGAAGTCTTCCCCACATCTCCCTACACGGGACAGATGGACATGACAGATAGGATGCAGTCAGTCACCTTTTCTGTGTGAATGATGCATTGTTAAGAACCACAGCCATGTCACGATAGCCCTGTGCATAACATGAACACCATGGGCAAATACTATCCAGGAAAGCATGCCAATGTATGATAGCATGACAGTGAGTAATAAGACTGCATGGATTGTAATGCCTGAGCCCTACTTACACTCCAGTTTTGTCTCTTGTTTATCTTATTGCACTTGTCCTAACACCATGACTTTCTCAAGAGGCAGTATGGCCTCTGATGCCAGTTTAAGGAGAACTAGGTTTTACATCATTGTGACAGTGTGACCCTGCATACGTCACAAACTCCAGTGCCTCAGTATCCCCCTGTCAAATGAGCATAATAGAAGCCACAGCATAGAGGGACAAGGTGCAAGGCTGTCCTCTAAAAATTCTTGCCATCATCTGAAAGGGTTACAGATACTGAAGGGGAATACAAACACGGATTTTGTACGGAACTCTGTTGTGTAAATTGCTCAAGTTTGCCTACAGACATAAACAGAAATTCTCAAGAGTGTGAAAATAGAGCCAAGGTTCTAAAAGGGTTTCTTTAAAGTAATAATAATAGCTTGTGTCTTTATTAAACCTTTCTACTAGGCCCCCCCCCTTTTTTTCTGTCTTTAAAAGGGTTACTTATTTTTACGTGTAAGAGTGTTTTGCCTGCATGAATGTTTGTGCACCACTTGCGTAACTGGCTCCTGAAGGGCCTAGAAGAGGTTATTAGATGGCCCTGGGACTGGGGGTACCGTCCACTGTGGCTGCTGGGAGCTGAAGCCAGGTCCTCGGGAAGAGCAGCCCGTGATCGCAACCACTGAGCCATCTCTCCAGAGCAGCCCGTGATCGCAACCACTGAGCCATCTCTCCAGTGCCCTCTTTTCTTTTCTGTTCGCGACAAGTTTTGTTCCTGCCATATAACCCAGGTTATCCAAGAACTCACAATCCACCTACCTCTGTCCGCAGAACACTGACATTAATGGCATGTGGACGCCTCATCTGGCTTTAGGTCTCATTTTAATGTTCAATAAATCTCAGTCAAATTTTCTTTCTCTAGTCTTCAGAAACCCATGTTAAAATTCATCTATCTTCTCATCTTACCAATATTGACTGGGTTCCCATGTCGGGGTATAAGAGATTCTTTCCTCATAGAATTCAGTCATGAAAGGTGCAGCAGGCAAGAAAACTATATTTATAATTGTAGAAACATTTAGCATAGCTTGGGTTTAAACATCTATTGATTAAGAGCTCAAATAACTCATTCTCTCTCATTTGGAGGTCTTTTTCACATAATCCTAGATTTCTGATGAAATCTAAATCCCCCCGTTAAGACAGATAAGAAAATGAATGAACCAGTATTGAAATGGCTGGGAAGATCAGCTGTCTTTGGGCCCCTGAGGCTTAGGACTGAGAACTATGTTGGAGTAAAGTCCTGCAACAGGCTTAGGGAAGATCGAAAGGCAAGCCCTCAGGGGAGGTTTGAATGAGCTCTTCTTGTTCTACAGTTAATGCAGATGTGGGTGAGGGAGTGTCTAAGTCACTAGTAAGCTCTGAACTCTTAATACTTATATTATTGCACTTTACTTTCTAAAGCCTTTCCGGGCCTGAAGCACATGTCTCTGGGGCTCTAGTCATAGTTTACTTCCAATCACAAGTACTATGAGCCAGGACTGTTCTGGGAATATTCATGTCATCACTGCTCACAGTTGCTCACCAGGAGACAACCGCATGGGAGGTTAAGTAACTTGCCCAGATTTTCTCAGTCAGTAGCAGGAAAAGTCAAGATTTAAACTCAGCTATCCAGGTGTGGAGCCAATGCTCGAGGCCATCAAGTCACAGGGCTACTAGACAGCTGGGAGACACCATGAGCAGCAGTAAGCCTCGTGTGCAATTGTTATTGTTTTTACAAACTAACTCAACCTGAGGTCTGGTGAAAGAAAAACTACCAATTCTCTTCAAACAGTCTCTAAAACTAATTGTCTTTCTGATGCTTGGGGATCAACTTTAAAGTGGTAGTCAAATGTGGACCGTGACACAAAGGACGAATGAGCTAAATTGAGGGTGTCTCTTTAACAGTCATGCTAACGTGAGCCTCCTGCTTTTTCTTCACTGGAGATTGAGTGGACCCAATTCGATCCTCCTTGCACATTCTTGTCCAGAGTTTCTCTATTCTAAACCATACTGATTCAATGAGGATGTGCAAAAGTGGGGCCTGATTCTCCAAGAACTACTTCCTAAATGAGAGCCAGAGTCAGGCAATGAGGAAGAGTACCTAATCTCCCATGCGCCAGTCTCCTAGGGAGTAAATGTGAGCAGGGATGGCATCAATCTTCCCAGAACAGTCCTGGCTCATAGTACTTGTGATTGAAAGTAAACTATGACTAGAGTCCCAGAGACATGCGCTTTGGGCCCAGAAAAGGCTTTAGAAAGTCAGACAAGCCATGATATTCTCAATATTCACTTTAAATCTTATACATATCAGCAGCCAACAGACTAAATCTACAGCTATAAAGTATAGTTATTTTGCTAATAATGAGCCATGTTCAAAATACATTGATGCTAGAGGTGATACAACCAACTTGGAGAACAACTTGCAAGAGCTGGTAAATAAAGAAGTATGCCCAGTTGTAGGTAGAAAAACTGCTCCATAGAAAATGTGTTCATTAGTACTTGCCTACCATGTAAGAAGACCTGGGTTCAATCTCCAGCATCATAAAAAAAGAAACAAACAAAACCCAAAAAAGTTTACTAGAAACAATTTAATCTACATTTCCAATTACAGGAAAGTGAATAAGGATTTATTCATTCAACAGAATACTGCTTAGCAGTCCAATGAATATACTAGAACCACACGTTCAGCAGGGACACATCTAAAAACAGTAGAACAGGAACTGGAGAGATGGTTCAGTGGTTCAGAGAACTGGCTGCTCTTGTAGAGGATCCAGGTTCGATTCCAAATGCCCACAGGGCAGCTCATCACCATCTGTAACTCCAGTTCTAGACCAATGCCTTCTTCTGGTCTCCAAGGGCACTGCATGCACATGGTGCACATACATGCAAACCCAAATACCACACACAGAAAATAAAAAATATTTAAAAATAGATAAAAACAATGAATAAAATAAGAGGACACCACACTGTGACTTATAGTTTATAGAAAGTTTAAAACATGCAAAAAAAAAACCCTAAGGTTTTCCATATATATATATATACATATATATATATATACATATATATATACACACACACACACACACACACATATATATATATACACATAACGTGCACAAAAATGAACACCATTGCATCTGGGCATGGTGACACAGCACTCTGAGAGGCATAAGCAGGAATATCACTGTGAGTTTGAGGCCAGCCTGGTCTACGAAGCAAGACCAGGACAGCCAAGGCTACACAGAGAAACCCTGTTCCCCTAAACAACAACAACAACAAAAACAAAAACATCATTGCATTAACAGTGAGCCCTCAGAGGAGACAGAGTGACAGAAACAGAAAATCAGGAGCTGGGAGAAGTAACAGGAGGGCTTGAATTGCATTTGCCACAATAAATTCTTTGAAAACCGTCTAGCCCATACTACAAAATTATAGGAATGGGACAGTGAGAGGTACATTCTGTCTCCCTAAGGCAAGGGAAACTGCAGGCTGGCTCCATGATTTCAGGAGCGTGTAGCCTGCTGCCTTCTTGGGCTCTGCCGCAGTGCCCGATGCATAGTTGACGCTCCATAAATTATGAACTGTGTGGATGGATGACCTCTCCACAATTCTGTACATTTGAAATAATTCTTTTGAAATACGAAATTCAATACTATAGAAAGGAAAATATAAAGTGCCATACTTTCTTAAAGAAAAAAAGAGATATTGAAAAAAAAAACCTTAAAAAAAAAAACCACAAAACTAAAGATCGTACTAGAACTACATAGGGTAGAGAGTGCTTGCCTGACCTGTGTCAAGCCTTGGATTCAATCCTAAGCACATATGTGTGTATGTATTCATGCATGTACGTATGTTTACAGCATTTAAAATTTTAATTTGGTGGAGGGGAGAGACAGGGTTTCTCTATGTAGCCTTGATTGCCTGGAAACTCTCTATGTAGACTAGGCTAGCCTGGAACTCACAGAGATCCACCTGCCTTGTTCCCCGAATGCTGGGATTAAAGGAATGTGCCACCACTGCCTGGCTTGTTTTTAAATTTTTTAAGTGTATGCATGTGCGTGTGTGTGTGTGCACGCGTGCGTGGTATGTTCACATTCATCAGGTGCCTGCAGAGGTCAGAAAAGGGCATCAGCTTCCCGGAGCTGATATTACATGTGTTTGTGACCCTCCAGATGTGGGTGCTGGAAGCAGACTCCCACTGGCCCTCTGCAGGAACAGCAAGCATTCTTCACTGCTGCTCCAACTCTCCAGCCCATCTAGTGTTGCACCTCACAGCACAAATATTTGCATCTCTATAAAAAGACATTGTGTGGGGAAGGAGGAGGTTTGGGGAAAGATTACTGCTTAGCTGAGCTTCCAAAACAAAAATACAGGCCCCAAAATTGGAGAGAGGAGGGAAGGACTAGGATGGTTTGCCTAACTGAATCCATAGAGCGGAGCTATCCGGGTATTTTATTAAGGTTAACAAAGGACTAGTCAGAATCACGAGCTTGGCCTGTAGGGGGCACTGTTTGCTAACCAGAGCAGACTGTATTTGCTACTTGTGCCTGAAGAAACTAAAAGAATCCACACACCCTGCCAATATTTGCCCTTTAGTTCAATGTCTTCCAGATCCATGGGTGACCAAGGTCTTCTCCAACCCCACTGCCAGAACAGCACAGCACAGCAGTATTCACTATGGACTACAACATTGGAATCAGCTCCCCAATTCAGAAAGGCCAGGCAGAAAAGATACATGGAGAGAAGCCATTTTCTTGCCATTCTTATTGAACACAGGAGACAGCAAACCAAGACAGCATGCACCGGGATCAAGCATGCATCAGGACACAGACAGACAAGTTGAAAAGTACCTCGGAAGTCACCTTGCAAGACAGTAACTTAGAGGTGTACTGGTAGAGAGGGAAAAGACCAGGGTTAGTACATGGCGGAGACACATTCACAGACTTCCCCTCCCCCAGTGGCTGGGTGGGTACTGGCACCATGCCAGAAGTGAGTAGGAGGTAAAGAGGCTGGGAGGGAGGAGGTGACCATCACACAACCTCTCCAAGTATTGCTTCATCTGATATTTGTTTATTTAAAAGTCTGTATCTCTTGAGGCAAGTAGATACTCTATTACTCATTAATAAAAATATCAGATAAGCCAGTTTCTGTTAATTCAAGATGGTGTTTTCATTTTCTACCCGCTGAATTAACAAGATTTCTTCTCCCCCATTGTCTAACCAGCTGCTCACCAGCAAGGACCTAGATGGCCATTCAGGATTTCAAGGATTCTGTAACCAAATAGCCTTTTCTTTCCCTGTGGGCTTCTCTGAACCTTAAACAGTCTTGTACCCCACTGTGTCCTTCCAGTAAGACCTCAATAATAGAACGAAGGGAGGAGGACATGAAAGCAAAAGGGGTAAATGGAGGAGGAGAGAGGGAGGACCAGGTTTGAGAAGGTAGGTTCTCTAACACAGCCCTAAGGATGGTGTTCTCTAGCGAAAGAGACCACAGCCTCTTTATCAGAACCTACGCATCTGGATAAGATTTCAAGCTTGGGGTGGTCCTTGGCTAATCATTTGGGATGATTATTTAGGATTAGTGTGGGCACCTAGGAAATAAGATGGTCTTTTAGTTCCTGGAGATGGTCGCTAGAGATAACACAGGAGAAGGTAGCTGGTCCAGGTGAGTGAAGACTGCTAGAGGAAGCAGGAAGTTTACCCAAGCTCTAAGTGGGGGAACCTTTGAAAAGTAAGTTCTTGTTCTTTTCCTTGTCACTGAGGTTTTGTTGTTGTTGTTGTTGTTGTTGTTGTTGTGTTTCAAGTGAGGTCATCTGCACAAATGATAACTTCCTGTCACTGACACGGGGCCTCTCAGATAGACATTCCCAAAGGGTTCAGAGTTTCAATTTCCACCTGCCATCAACTGAGCCCCAAAGCAAGCCCTTTGTTTCCAGCAGGAGAGGACAGTTCAGAAACATGATAAAGTCCACCAAGGCAGGTGTGGCTTTCCCATGTCCCTTTCCTGGCAAGGATTCTACCAGCCCAGAGCCAATCAACTTATCATGTATATGATTTTTTTTTAATTTATATTTTGAGTCAGGGTCTCTAGCCCAAGTTCTTCTCAAATTCCCCAGGTAGCAGATGATAATCTTGAACTTTGGATCTTGCTTCTGCTTCCTGAGCACTGGGATTGTAAGCATATGCCACCATGCCCGGCTTTATGCAGTTCTGGGGATGAAACACAGGGTTCTATCGGGCTAGGTAAGCACTCTTATCAACTAAGATAAATCCTCGGCCACTGATTTTCATAAAGTGAGGAAATTGAAGGAGCAGGCCCTAAGCTGCGGATAGGGTTTCAAGATCATCCTTGCTCTGATATGGCTTCAGGGGTAGCTTTAAGTCTTCAAAAGAGCATACAAAAATTCCATCAAGTGTGATGCCAGTTGACAATTGAAGGTGCCAGCAGAAGCCATAGGAGGCTCGTAGAGGGCAGAGAATCCAAGAGGCCACATGTCACCCTGAGAATGTGTGTGAACGGGCTAGGAGGCTAGAATTGCTCCAGCCTCGACGGAATCATCTGTGGCATCTAGGGACAGGGGAGCCAGCTACATAACCACCAAACAACCCACCCCCCCATTATCATTTCAGTATAAGAGACAAGAAAAAAATGGAAATGGGGTTAGGGAACACTGGGGGGAAATGAAGCTTGTTTTTCTCTACACGGAGGTGTAGAAAGACACCCTACACTAGAAGGCCTGGGAGACCGGCTAGTGGGGGGTTTGGAAATCAGTTCTGGCTGATGCCCATACAATCTCTGAAGGAGCAATGGTTTTTGTTTTTTAGTTTTTTGGGGTTTTTTTTGAGATTTGGGTCTCTATTAGAAGGGGAAAGGTGGGGGTATATGGAATTGGATTTTGTCCTATCCCTAAAACTCTTCAGCCACTGACAGCTTTTGTTCTATTGGAATGCCAGGAAAGTTCAAAACACCCAGCCTTCAACTAAGAATAAAAATAAGTTGATTCACTAGCAGATTTCTTTCTTAGCCAACATGTTTATTTGCTTGGATAAAATGGAGACAGGAGGCCATTAGCACTTAGAAGAATGCTGACTCCAGACAGCTTCATTCATCCCAAGAGAAAACTGGGCCTGGTTGGTGTTCCTTAGGTGGGTGGCTGATTGTCAGAATGCGCCTGAAGTAGGGGTCCAGTTTTCTGACTATGACATGAGTCTCCCCTTCCACTATGTCCCACACAGACCTTGACCATGTTATCCTCCTACTTCAGTTTCCCAGTGGCTGAGATTACAGGCCCGGAAATGTGCTTTCCTCACTTGACATCCCCACTTCAGTGCAAAAAGCATACACAAGAAACACAGAATGCACTTAGAAAGCATTTGTCTAGGCCATGACTGAATGGTCCATGACTCTTGGGCTAGCATCCAGCAAAGCTGCCGATGTACACTATTGAGTCACAGGGGAGAGGGGGCAGAGAAGAAGCTGTATGCTTCTAAGACTGCACTTTAGACTGCAACTAAAAACACCTAAAGAGGGACTCTGCACCCAAATGTGGTTGCTAACATGACTTAGCTGAGAGTAAGCTGCGGCTGGCGTGAAACCCTACCCAGGACAGGGCTCCATCCACAGAGAAGGCCCCTGGCCTCATAGGGTAGCTAAGCGAGAGTTTCTCCATGATTAAGAAGGATGTGTGTGTTTTCATCTTTTCTTTATCACTATAATTGGAAAGGAGCCTTCAGCATCTGGCATCCATCCCAGAAACTTTTGAACTTGGGATTATCCAGCCAGGACATGAAAGGCATTGAGTTGGCAGGGACTTCCTACTGTGAACCACAGAGCATTCAAGTTGAGGATGACTGCATAATTTATGCATAATTTATCCAAACTAGGCTGCTCTGAAGATTGAAAGGGGATGCTATTCATAAACACAGGGACAACAGGCAGAAACAAGGTGGTTTATCAATCTAAGCTACTTGTGACCTCACTGTAAGAGTGGGGGGAGGGGTTGGGGGGGTTACTTTGGTGAAAGATAAAAGACTGATACCAGAGACTCCAGGGTGCTTGTATGAAACCTGGGGCTGCCCCCAGGCTTGTGGGGACCATTCAGAACACCTCTTAAGTCTCTTACTAGACAAGGAAACCACAGAGCAGATAACTTCCTTCATAGTGCACATGGCCACCATGTACATCGCTGTGAGGGTCAAAGGTAGAGGGGCCTCTTCTTGTTCAACTACGCACACAAAAAACTCCAGACATAATCAGTCTCTTGAGCAGTGTGTAACATATACAAGGGTTGATCACAACCCAGATTTTGAAACCTGGGGGCGCTTCCTTCCCGAGGGTGTGCGTTCCTTTTTACTGTATTGCCCAGGCACATTAACTTCCTCCACACCCACCATCTCATGTACCAGCCTTGCCCACTACCTCAAGCCTGATTTAGCTGCCAAACAACCAGCTCTTGATGACAGATATTTTTGAGATACAAACAAGGCATGTTAAACCACTCATTTGAAAAAAGGTTTCAGATCCAATGATGCAAGACAACCAGACAAATCACTCATATCCAGCTCTGAACTAAGATACAAGCATACCACACAGAGGGTCACCCTCAGAAAAGAGAAAGGAAAGGAGGAAAAACTTACACTACTATCATCCATTCTCTCCCGCCTTTTAGATTTGTGTGTCTCATAGTCTTCCATGAGGGTCTGCATCAGGTTCTTGGGCCGCTGGGTTCCGGCAGCCTCTTCAGGGGCTAAGTCAGGCTGCAAGCTGAGACCTTCAGTTGTGGGGGATGGAGGAGGTTTGACTTTCTCTATTTTCCCTGAAACAACATGAAGAGAACACCCTTTCTAAGCTCATCTGCTCAGCAAGCGCTGCTTTTTTAGAAAGAGGAAAAAAAACTGGTTTGCGCACACACACTTGCAAAATCAAGAGCAGGACAGAGTAGAGTCATGGTTAAGGCAAAGCATTTCATTACAAGAAGAAAATTCAAACCCAGTCAATGCACAGCTCCGGGACGCTGGAGCTAAAGTTAACTTAAATGGTCTGGCAGACACTTCGCAACATGTCAGAGAGACGACATGAGAGGCAGGACATTAGCTCCAAGGCTGTGGAGACAAATTCTCTCACATCATATCATAAAGCTGTCAGAGGCACAGAGAATGGCTTCTTAAAGTGAGGAGACAGAGATTCTTTTTTTTTAATTTATTATATATACAGTGTTCTGTCTGCAGGCCAGAAGAGGGCACCAGATCTCATTGTAGATGGTTAGGAGCCACAATGTTGTTGCTGGGAATTGAACTTTGGACCTCTGGAGGAACAGCCAGTGCTCTTAACCTCTGAGCCACCTCTCCAGGCCCAGAGGCTGAGATTCTATAGAGGCCACTGGAGCCAAAGATGGCCCCCAGCACTCCTGGCATCCTCCGCCCTCTTCATCAGATGTAATCAATTATTAGCTGACCTGCCCTGGGATCACAAAGTCTTTGAAAGGGAATGAGACTCCAGCTTCGCAGGAGACACCAGTCTTAATTGGCCAGCTTCTTTCATTTACCTTACCTGCTAAAAGACCCAAAGACACCCCCAGACTATTTAAATGAATGCCAGAGTAGGAAAGGTAAGATTTCAGCTCCTGAGAGATTGCCCCACAGGAGTTGTTAGATGAGGAGATTAGAGCAGTGGTTAATTAAGCAGTGGTGTGCAGCCTTTACACATAGTCTCTAAAGCCATCAAGCATCCTTCAAACCTATGTCAGACAGACAGACAGACAGACAGACAGACACAACACTGCATCCAAATATCCAGGGGACATGTGTTCTATCACAGATCACAACAGTAGGTTATCAGAGGAGTTGGCTCCTTGAAGACTCATTTTGGTTTTATTGTTTTCGTTTTTTGGTTTTGGGTTTTTTGAGACAGGGCTTCTCCACATAGCCTTGACTCTATAGACCAGGCTGGCCTCGAACTCAAAGATCTGCCTGTCTCTGCTCCAAAGTGATAGGATTAAAGGCCTGCACCACTACACCCAGCTGAGAACACTGTCTAGGGCAGTGGTGGGGCAAGCCTTTAATCCCAGCATTTGGGAGTCAGAGGCAGGCGGATCAAGGCTAGCCTGGTCTACAGAATAAGTTCCAGGACAGCCAGGGCTACACAGAGAAACTCTTGTCCCCAAAAGCAAAGCAAAGCAAAGCAAAACAAAACATGATCTCATGTTGTCAAGGATGGCCTTGAATTCATTATATCACCCAGACTGGGAGGGAGGAAAGGATTACAGGCTGAACCACACGCCCAGTTTATGCAGTGCTGGTGACTGAGCCCAAGCAAGCACTCCCCCACCTGAGCTCCTCAGGCCCTAGAAAGCCACTTCTTCCAGGTGGGAGGGCCTCCCCTTAACCTTCTATCATCAAGGCGTGCACAGATGGGGTTCAGTGCCACAGAGCACAAGAGTTAACAGTTTTCTTATGATGTCCTTTGTAGATGACATCGCTAAGGTCTGCAACAAAAAAACATTAGGCAAACACCAAATAAAATGGGTCTATTCATATGCAAAAGTTGGGGTAAAAAAATCCCGATTCCTTCATCTTTTCTTCACCTCATTTCACAGATGCCTAGGGGGATGCCTGCCACGTGGGGAGGCTTGGGGCAGGAGGCCAGGAGCTGTAGCCGTTAACCCGCACAAACTCCTTCTGAGGGCTGCTGGATCATGCTGGATCAGGCCCTATGCTGGCCTTAAACTCCACAGGTAGCTAAGGACAATCTTGATCTTACAGTCCTCTTGAATGCTGGCATTATAGGCAAATGTCACCACACCTACCTTTACTGGGGATCAAACCTGGGCTCGGGTGTGCCAGGCAAGAGTTCAGCTGGGCACATCCCCAAACTCACAACAGTTTATTTAACTGAAAACTCAAGAAATGGTATAGAAGCATGCATGATCTAGACCCCAGAGTGCAGAGCCAGTGTGATGGAGTTTGGACCCACTAGTTATCAACCAAATAGCTCTGGGCCTGTTACTTACTGTTAATATTATATAGCTGCTATGACTAAGTTGGCATTAGTAAAAGTTAATATTCAAAACAGAAAGCATGCAATGACTGCAGCTGTTATTTGACTAGAATCTGAAGAAATGATACAACTATGAGGCGAGAGTATGCAATTCCTTTGGTATTCTACATACTATTTGTGCAAATCCATAAAGCCAGAAGTAGGTTTCACACATTGCCAGGCTGATGACTGTCACTGACCTCCCAAAGCCCACACCGTCTTCCATCAACCCCCTCTTCCAACAGTAAATATCTAGGAAGCGGAGTAAACAGCCTACATTTAGCTTCTGTTTTTTCACACTGATGTCTTTGCCAGTCAAGACTTTTATTTACAGGTCTGTGAAAGCCATTTTCTCACAGTGTCCTGTATCATCTCTGGCTACTGAAGAGCCTGTCATACAAAATAAACTGTAAGGTCACAGGAAGGCACACACCATTCCAATCCTCTGCAAATCCTTCAATTCATTTCAATGCAGAGTCTATCACAGTGGGGTTCCACCTGTCCTATCTCCTGGATCCCAGCATAATAAGGCACAAGGTAAGAGTCAATGTGTACTATTAATAAGCCAATACATAAGTCTATTATAAAATCTGCATAACCACTTTAGAAAACACTTGTATGCTGGGACCAACACTCCCCCACTGCCAAAGAAGCCCAAGAAAGAGGTCAAATATTTGGATGTCAACACTTGGAGTCAGAGGCAGAGAGTCGTCATGAATTCAAAGCAGCCTGTGCTATACAGAGTTCCAAGCCAGCCTGGACTACAGAGTGAGATTCTGTTTCAAAAGCAAGCAAACAAACAACAGATGCTGGGGCCACAGATTACTGGACTCTGTAACTCAGCAGTAATATACTGATAATGTTCTTATGGAATGTCTTTCACAGCCCTCATGTCATTTAATTCTTACATGAATGAGTGGATAGATGGTTAGACTGAGTGGATAATTACGGCTCAGGTCATGAAAGCCCAGATGCTAACTCCAGCCAGCATCACATTTGAGAACAATGATCAGAGTTAGTTTGGAATTATGGCTAATTCCAACATGATGGAATGAGAAAGCTCCCAACCAGGCAAAGACGTTGCAGCCATTAGCAAAGACGTTGCCTGCTTATTCTATAGTCTAGCTGGAGCAGGAAGCAATACCAGCAATAGTCACTAGAGGACGATGGAAGCAAGGATGCTCAGCAGGGCCGGAGGAGCGGCCTCCAAAGGTGATTTCCAGAAAGGACTTCAGATATCCAAGCCCAAGGAAGGACTGTCACAGGTCCTGGAGACAAAGGAGAAACTGTGTCTCATCCACAAACTTCTGGCCATCAGCCTTGGCATTTTCACAGGATGCAAACTTGGTCAGTTTTCTTTGCTGGGTCTGTCAAGCATCCTCCCCACAGTATGGTTCAAGTCAGGCCTTAGAATTCGATGTCCCACGTTAGGAGTCACAAAAGCCACTGAAAAGCTGAAGAGGGGCTGCTCTACCCCTGACTCAGGGTCCTGAGTTTAGAGTCAAAAGTTTCTTGTAGGATGATGAGAAAATCGGTAATATTTCTCCAACAGCACCACACAGCTCACGAGGCCATTAAAAGAGGGCAATAATACATGTGGCCTATGTACACATCTGGGTAGTCAGTCACATTAGTGTAGGGCCTCAGGAGGGTCCTACAAGTTCTGTGACCTAGGGGATGAGCCCCAGAAGAATCCCCAAACTGTGAGGTAACCTGAGCGTTGCGTGTATCTCCCTGTGCCAGTATCCTCAGCTTTCATCCCGGGTTGGCCCAACAAACCCTGCTCTTGAATTTTTCTAGTCACCTGGTGAGTGAGCAAGGACCTGATAACACCTGAAAATGGTCTCCCTGTTCAGTTATTAGCATTCTGTCATCCAGATTTCCCTGGACTGGGCTGTCTCTCACAGAACGGTCCTCCTGAAGGATCTGTCTGTGTCCTTGGGAAACAAGAGATCAGGGTGGGCCTGTGTTGCTTTAGGCTGAAGGCTGGGGCTGACATTTACAGAGCACAGAACAGGTACAGTGTGACCTCTGCACATGTCGCAAAGAAGCCAACAGGACAAAATCAGCCTGCGGCTCTGAGTGGAGAAAAGGAAACATTTTTCAATTAATTTCATAAACACAATCTTGCCTAAAATAATGGAGAAAATTTGTACCTCATATTTTGAAGATATGAGGTACATATTTTGAAGATTTTGAGGGCAGGCAGTTTCACTTGGCTACACTGATTCCTATTATCTTGGCTGTATGAACTAATCCTCAGTGTTACAAATAAATCAACAGCATTGCACAAACAAACTCATCAAACACTAAATTAAAAAAAAGTGTGTGGGGGCCAGTGAGATGGCTTATCGGGTAAAGGTATTTGCTGCCAAACCTAATGACCTGAGTTCAACATCTGGGATACATACAGTGTAAGGAGGTAAGTGACTCCTGCAAATTGTTCCCTGACTTCCATGGCAGGCACACACCCACACCCATACATACCCACAAACAGAAATGTGGTAGTTTGGATAAAAATTGCACCCATAGGCTCATACATTCGAATGATCACTCACTAGGGAGTGGCACTATTCAAAAGAATTTGAAAGTTAAGAGGTGTGGCCTTGTTGGAGGAAATGTGTCCCTGGGGGTGGGGTGGGGGCTGAGGTAAGCTCATGCTGCCCCAGAGTTTCTTTCTCTGCCTGCGAATCAGGATGTAGTTCTCAGCTACCGCTCCAAATCTGCCTACAGGCAAGCACGCTTCCTGCCAAGATGAAACCTCTGAGACTGTAAGCAAGCCCCCAGTGAAGTGGAGTCACTTTGGTCACAGTGTCTCTTTACAGCAATTAAGACAGTATATTCATACACTGTATATGTATATACACAAATAATAAATGTAATAAATAATTTAAAAGGTGTGTTGGTGTGTGAGAGAGACTTCATGAGAAGACTTCTGGTTTCAATACTGATATGGCTGTAAGCCTCTAATACATGAGTGGGAGTGCAGATCACTCAAATTCGCTTAACCAGAACTCTTTCATGGAATTCCTATTAATATCACAAGGAAAATGTCTCAAGAAATACAATTCTCTAATGTATACTGCCTAACCAACTCCCAAGAAAAGACTTGACACAAGTTCAGCCAATATCTAAACAAAGGCTATACAGCTATATAGCAGAATTGCCTCTTTTTCTGTTTCATTTTTAAACCAACTTATCTGCCTATGGATGAACAGTCACACTGCTCTCATTTAGTGATGGAGTATTATTTAATCACTACCAATCATGTTTTGGCCGCTGGAATTTAGAGGAATATTTAAGGAGGAATGAGAAAAAAGCAGTTCACAAAAGCAGATTTAAGAGTGTTTAATTTCCCGGGTGGTGGTGGTGCACGCCTTTACTCTTGGCACTTGGGAGGCAGAGGCAGGCAGATCTCTATGAGTTCCAGGCTAGTCTGGTCTACAGAGTGATTCCAGGACAGCCAGGGCCACACAGAGAAATCCTGTCTTAAAAACAACAACAAAGACAAGAGTGTTTAAATTGGGTGTGATGGTAAAATTTTGTTATCCCAGCACTAGGGAGGGAGAGGCAGGAAGATCTCAAAGTGAGAATTTATTAAAAGGGGGGAGGGTCTGGGTGTGTGGCTCAGCTGCGGAGCGCTTGCCTAGCACAGGCAGATCCCTGAGCATCATCCCCACAGTGCCCAGACTCAATTACCACTTCTCCAGTCACTAGCTGTGGGGAAGAAGGCAAATAAGAAAGACACCAGGGTCAAACTGGGTCAGCGTCAGAAGAACCTCCCTAAGGATTGCCAAGCCCTGAACCTCTTGATTATGTTGCCAGGTATCAAAGAAACCTGGGTCTAGTCTCATTCAGTGCCTGTGGCTCCTCCCAGCACTTCTCACTCCAATTCTACCCTAACCCTCTCTCTCCCTCCCAGGGGCTGGGTTTCTGCTTCCCTTCCCCTAGCCTGATTCCTTATATAACTCAGCTCAGTTGGTCCTGTCTGGCTTCCTTTCCGGATTTCTCTTGCCCGTTCTCTTCTCTCACAACTATCCCCATCTCCAGCTCTGCAGACCAGTAGAGTCTGATATTCAGTCTGGATGCTTCCAGAGGCCCCTGGCTCTTCTCTTCCTCATATCTACAAATAAAACAAACAAAACAAAACAAAATCTCCCCTCAACCACACTTTGGAGCAGTCATGTCCTCATTTTCAGCCATTCACGGTGACCTTCTGCCTCAGCCTCCCCAAGTGCATATGCCTCAGCACAAATGAATTTTAAAATATAAAGGAAACCAGATGTTTTTGTTTGTTTTGAGACTCTTATATAGTCCAGGCTAGCCTTGAACCCCTGATTTTATTGTTTCCACCTTTCAGGTGCTAGAATCACAAAGGTGCTCCATCACACTCAGCTTGGAAATAATTATTTTAAATAAAATTAGTTGGTAGTACTGAGATAAATGGACCAGCCTGCTAGCTCTAGCCTTCACTTACTTTTCCAGTCCACTACATCCCTGCGCCTGTATATCTTTCCTCAGTCATCACACACTCAAGAAGCTAAGAATGCCAAAACTCACAGCCGCAGTCTGGTGAGGCGGGCTCAGAAGTGCGAGGGCAAGGAGAATTTCCCTTTGGACTAGCCAACGCTGTCCTCCCATGAAGAGGGGCAAAGACAAGTAGGAATCTGAATCTGTGTTTTCTATCTTTGTGCCAGAAACAGTTAAACCGTTTTCCGGCCCAGAGAAGAGCTCCATGCTTGGTTGCGCTTTGGGATTTCTCTTGAGTAGGCTGACAGGGGACAGAGAAAAGAATCTTCAGTTCCTCCCACTTACAGAATTCAGGCTGTGTGTACTCGGACACAGCCCGTCATCCCTGGCAACTCAAGTCTTCCTTCTGTAGGACCATCCCTAACTTTTGCAATGCCTGAGATACACACTCTAGAAGCTTAGATATTTTTTGTACAGGCATGTGAACCAAAAGTTTGAATTTGGATGATTATTACACTGTGGAGTCTTAGGACATAACTCAAAGAGCCTTTGTTTCTAACATTTCTCAAGAGAAAAAGCTATCACCCACTTGAATTTAAAAAAGCCAAATGAAACTGAATAAAAACACCCACCAGATGACGTGCCTTGGCCTGTGCCTCTGTCAATGGCCTCTTTTCTTCACATAGCTTGGGGGTGACCCTGCAAGCATCTAAAGCCACTCAAGTCCCCAGAAAGAAGAGAGCTAGAGCTACAGCTTCAACTTCCTTTCTTCTCGGTGAATGAGAGAGACCTGCTTATCAGCAGCATCCCCCACCCCCAGTACATGCAGCTGTGACTCCCATATCATGAGCACATCTTCCCTCTTTCATCTCTTCCTCTGAAGGACCCTGGATGGGAGAACGGGATGATGGTAAACATAGTCAGGAATAAGAAACACCCTTGAAGATGGAGTAAGTCTGAAGAACTGTCAAATATGGTTGGTTCAAGTTACGCCGGGGCTGGAGGTTACGCAACGCTGAGGCTGGGGCTAGCCTGCAGGCCTCACTGGAAGGAAGAGCTGTTTCTCTGAAGAAGATGCTTGATCTAAGATGAGATTAGAAACAGAGAGGAAGACAAGCAGTGGTGGCACGTGCCCATAGTCCCAGCACTTGGGAGGCAGAGGCAGGAGGATCTCTGATTTCAAGGCCAGCCTGGTCTACAGAGTGAGTTCTGGAACAGCCAGGGCTACACAGAGAAACCCTGTCTCAAAAACAAAAACAAAGAAACAAAGAAAAGGAGGGAAGAAAATACAGTGATAAAAGCTAATTCAGATAGGAATAATGAGGAGGTAGCTCAGTGGGAGTGACCTTCCCCAGAATGCACAGTCCCAGGTTACATCCTCATCACCACACAAAAGGACAACAGAGACAAAACCGGCAAGGATGAAATCATGATGAACAGCGATTCGCTCACTAAGACCTTTCTGCTGAACATATTTTTGCCCAAATGGCAGACTTCTGGTAAAGAATATTCTATGGTAGCATTTGTAAGTCTGTTGCCACTGGGTACATTTTAGCACAGACCCTGCCACTCTTTGGCTTTTGACTTAGATGTTGAAAACCCCTTCCTGAAGTCAGGTTTTATAAGGGAAGCCTTAATTCCAAGAAAATTCTCTACTAGAAATGAAAGTTACTTCAAAAAGCATGTCCACGTTTTATCTCAAGGACATTGTCACTGTGAAAGCCATCCATCCATGGCTCTGCTGGGCTCTCAAAGACTTTTTTCTTGTGTTTTTTTTTTTTTTTTTTTTGAGACAAGGTTTCTCTGTATAGCCCTGGCACGTCCTGGAACTCACTCTGTAAACCAGGTTGGCCTTGAACTCATAGAAATAAATCTAGCTATCTCTGCCTCCCAAGTGCTGGGATTAAATGTGCCCACCACAAGTGCCTAGCTCTAGGCCTTTTCTTAAAGCCCAATAGCAACCATAAACCAATAGTAATAAACCTTGAAAATATTTTTAAAGGGCGGGGCATGGTGCCACACCTGTATTTCCAGCACTTGGACGTAGAGGCAGGCGGATCTCTGAATTCAAGGCCAGCCTGGTCTGCAAAGTCCAGGATAGCCAAGGTACACAGAGAAACCCTGTCTTCAAAAACCAGTATATATATAATTTTTTCAAAGATTTACTTATTTTATGTGTATGAGCTTCGCCTGCATACATTTATGAGTAGCACATGCATGCCTGGTAACTGCAGAGATCAGAAATGAGTTTTGGATCCCCCGGACTTAAAGTTGTACGGCTGTGATCCAATTCGTGAGTGCTGGGAACTGAACCCTGGTCTTCTGAGAGGGTAACACCTCCTCACCTCAGTAACAACTCAGTTACTGAGTAACAAATCAGTAACAACTCTTCTTGGGAGCCTTTTATGTATCAGATACTGCCTTAAATTTTTTGGTAATGTTGTTACTGTATTATTCCCATTTTTACTGGTGAGGAAACAGGTTTATGGAGGAGAGATGAACTATTCCCACAACCAGCAAGGAACTGAATTTCACATGTGACTCCAGAGCAGATACTGACCTCTTTAAGCATGTGTTTTCTTGACTGGTTCTTTTATATAATATATGAATTTGCATTTGGATAATGGGAAACAAGAAAGAGATTGATACTGTTAAAGAGACCTGATGATGTCAGAGGCATACAAGTTTTGGGAAACACCCATGTTTTCCTTCAAGGTATCAAGAAGCAAAAGAGCATTCTACAGATGGATTCTTTGGGGCTCTCATAGTCTGACTAGCACATTCTCTGCTCCTTTCTCCTGTCTGCCTCGTCCCTCCACCAGCTGGTCTTCCACGCCCTCAGTAGAGGCTTATTCACGAAGATCAAATGCAGCTGAAATGCCAATCTCCTTGGAAAATACACAAGACTAGTAAGAGTCGAGGTCATATCCTGTCCAGGCTCCAGCAGTCGGGACATCCTGCTCCCAAGCTGGCTTTGATTAGCTCACATTTCTCATCAGGGATCTTGCAAGAATTAGGCCTTTTGATTCACTTCCTCTTTGTAAGATTAAGACTGTAGACTTTCCTTGTACGTGGCTGAGTCTCACTTCTGGGGAAGAGTTACTCTCAGAGCACGGAGTAACTAAGAATGTTAGCAAAGAGAACCCTAGGCAGTGCCTCCCACAAGGTATGAGCACAACCAGGAGGCAACACAGATGTCCTGGATCAGTCAGCAAAAGCATCTGTGCATATTGGCCCAGTGTGCTGTTATCTTAAAGGGCTTTCAGGAAAAGTAAGTAACAAATAAGAAAATATGAATGAAGTAACTGATATCGTAAACAGCTTTAAGGTCTTGCTACGTTGCAGGTAGCGTGATCAGATTTACATCAGCAAAGAATGTTCAGGAAACAGAGCTGTAGACACTGACTGCCTGTTGGACATTCCACATAAGGCTTACGCTGCCTCACACAGCCAGCTGGACTTCTGAGCTGTCCAAACTGGACTGGCGGTATTTCATGATGGAGAACCCGCTTCCACTTAAAGTCTGGAAGAGTCCTTCCAGCAGCCGCCGGCAGAGCAATGAAGCTCAGCCTTCTCTGGCTCTTTTAACATAGAGTGAGCCACGAGGTTCCACGAGATCCCATGGGGTTCCTCTGCATAGGTGTTCTGACACTCATCAGGTCTTTCTCTGTCTACAGTTTTCCAATGTGATGTTTGAAGATAACAAAGAGGAAGAGCTAACAATGCAGTTAACAATTTCAATATTAAGGTAACGGTCAATTCATGTAGAACTGTAATCCACAGTCAATGTTCCCTGTAAACTTTCCTTGAGGGAGGCGGTACGGTGAAACAACTTCTTATTATGTTGCTCAGGCTAGCCTTAGTTCCAGTATTGTTCAGGCCGACCTGGTAATCCTCCTGCCTCAGTCTCCTGAATGCTAGGATTTCAGACATGTGTCATTAAGTCTACATCTCATTTTACTCAAAGTGTGTAGCGATCCTATAGTCCCACTATTAAGAGATATGGACAGATACTGCAGGATGCAGTGGAACTCAATGTCCACATTGATTTTTTTTTTAACCATAATGTGTCACTTCACCTCAAAAATCATCCAGGCTGCTGTATCAATTCAACATCTGGTATGAAAACAGAAACTGCCAATGGGAATCAGCTCCCTGAATTTCCCTGGCATTCTTAGAACCTGGAAGTGAAACTTACCTTCCTAATCATAGATAAAAGCATTGAGTCTGTTAGCATCCATAATACACAAAGACTAAGAAGTTCTTATCACTTGAGTTTAAAAAGAAGTTTGGGTAACCCCTGTTCTCATTCGCTCAAGGATATTTTACCCTAATGTGTAGGTTTCTTCTTCAAATTGGACTCATACATCTGTCAAGGGGCTTCATTTTTTCCTTTCTTTCTCTCATTTTTGAGGTACTGGGGGATTGAACCTATGACCTTGTGCATGCTAGGCAAGTGCTCTACCATTGAACTACCCTTTCCTTCCTTATTTACTTTAAGAAAGGATCTTGTTAAGTTGCCTAAACTGGTCCCCAGCTCACTCTAGCCTAGGCAAGCATTGAACATCCCCTACCTCAGCCTCCCAGGCTTAGAATTACAGGCCTTCACCACTGTTTTATAAACGGGTGGGGGTGGGAAACGCCTTCCGAGGGAATGGAGGTTTTTACGGTAACAGTGGAAGAATTTGCACACCCCTCCTTCTCTAGCACACTTGTTCTCAGTGGACTTTATCTGCTGTTTTAGGATTCAGCATGTGGCCAACATGATTTCCACTAGATAAGGGGTAAATCATTATTTTTCATCACCTAATGTCATTAATCTGATCTGAACCACAAAGAAACCCAACTGAGTCACTTCTGGCAGGAAACGTGAAGTGGTGTAGAAGAAACCTAGCAATATTTCATTCATGAGACCCATGTTGGAGCCAGAGGTTCTAACCCACAAATTGTCAGAGTAGTGTGTCAGCTTCCTCCAGCATTGCAAGCGAAGAGGCCAGCTGGCCAAGCAATACTTCCAGAGGTTTCCAGGCACGGAAAGAAAGAAACACGAATTTTTATTCGCTTTAATTTTGGTTTCTCTCTCCATGCTGTAAAATCCTAGGAAACTGTGAGGTCTTTTCTGCGTATTCTGAATATAAATATCAAAGAATGGGGTCTTATGTGCATCATATTATGACTGTGCTCAATGTGACAAGACCAGGACAGAACATAGACTCAGAGAAATTACTATCCTCTTTTCTTTCTTTCTTTCTTTCTTTCCTTTCTTCCTTCCTTCTTTCTTTCTTTATTTACTGTGTGTTGGGGGGCATATCTGGGGGGAGGTATGGATGTGTGTGTATGTGTGTGTGTGTGTGTTGTTTTGTGGCTGGGTTTTGTTGTTGTTTGAGACAGTGACTCTCTACACAGCAAAGCCCTGGATATCCTGGAACTCAGGCTGGCCTCAAACTGGATCTGCCTGCCTTTGCCTCCTGAGTATTGAGATTAAAGATAGCATCATGCCTGGCAGATACTCTTTTTTTTAAGTGACTAACATGAATGCTGTGTGGCTAAGACACAGGTAAGGAAATCAGCATTCACACAGAAGGAGGTTTTAAAGATCCTGGGACCTGGGTAGCTGTAGGTCAATGATAAACACTGGAACTTTGGCTTCGTGTAGAGCAAACCTAATCCTGCTACTTAGTCTACTTCCCCTGACATGCAGGTCAGCTGGGGGAAGCAGACTAAGTAGAGCATGTCTTTAAACTGAACAGTTTCATGTAGCAGAAGTCAAGCTGGGGCCAATATACTGAGTGGAGAATCCAAAATAACCCCTGGTATAGTCTGGTGTTCAGGAACCTCATGCATATATTGAAATGTAGTTAGCAATGCATGCTATTAGGAGGGAGCTTTGGGAAGAGATTAGACCATGATGCCTGAGTCAACAGAAATGAGATTAATGTCCTTATGAAAGAGGCTGCAAGGTTCTAGTTATCTTCTCCCTTCTCACCACTTGCAGCCATCAAGAGAGGGTTCCATCAATAATCCAGGATATGGGTCCTTGCTAGAACTGTAATCTTGGATACCCCAATCTCTAAAATAAATTTCTATAATGAAATAACCCAATGGGGGGATGAGTGTTGCAGGCAGAGTTGGCTATAATTGGTAGTTGTGAGGGAACCATGCCTTCTGTGTAAGCGGAAGGAGTCATGATGCTCATAGAAGGTTCCTCCATCAGTGAGATTACCAACTTCTGGGTACCACCATCACTTACTTGTGTAGTAGCTCCCAAGCCGGGGCTGTACATCATACAAAGACATTTCCCCAAGGTAGGATGCTCAACTGCCATCTCTATGTAAAGCCAGCTCCAGCCCAAAACAACTTTAAGTGACCTTGACAACTAAGACTTGTCAGGAAAAGTCAAGTTCTTGTGGCTAACCACCGGTAACAACTTTCTCTGACAGTTCTCGTGCCTTTAACACTCAGCTGGCTCTGGCCTATGGCCTAAAGGAATTAAGAACCCATCAAGGAAGTCTCTATGCTCTTCCTCCTCCACCTCCCTTCCTTTTCCTTCCTGAACAATTCAGTCCAAGAGTCATTAGGTGGGGCTCAAAACCATGATGCCTGCTGAGGCCTGGGAGGAGCCACAGTGGCCTATGGAGTTTGGTGGGGTCAGAGCAAGGTGGGCAAGGGACAGCAGTGACATGTATAGGATGGTGGGGCCAAGAGAGGTAAACAGAACGGGGAGGGGCAGTGATCACCTAGAGATTAATACTGGTACATAATTTGATGAAGAAAACAGGAGGTTGTTTACAGAGTGAGGCTAAAGAGGTCAAACAAATAACATATTGAGGATATCAATAAGTGAGCTGTAAATATGGGAAGGAAAGTGTTTTGTAGAACACAGGTCTCTGAACAAATCAGCAGCCATCTACATCAGACAAACTGTAGCTGCTTGCAGAAGACCATCACCAGGGGGCATATTGACGGTTCCCTCAGAGAAAGAGGGTGTAGGGAGAGTCGCTGAACACCTACTGGAGATTCCCACTACTCCCTATTGCCTCTCCCAGCCATTTGCATGCAGTTCTGCACGTAGCTTCCAGGTCTCTAGAATACACAGGCCAGGGAAGGTTAACCAAATAAGGAAGCTCCATTTATGCAGCTATGGGGAAGCCATCATCCAAGCTAGGTAAAGACTTTCCAGTGTGGCAGCTTTGGGGTCAATTTGCTTCTGTAAGCATCCCTTCATCAGTGCTCTATAAATAGTTTAAATAAACTCATCAGTTCTCTAGGGTGACCTTTGGAGGAACTATACTTTGGTTTGACCTTGAGAGCTTATAAAGAGGAGGTAGAAATTGTCTCTCCAGGAAAGACATTCTTGTGACCAATGTGAATAACTCTATTAAACCAGAATTAAAAAAAAAAAATTCCTGGGTGGGTAAAATTACAATCTGAGTTTGGATCCCAAGAGCCTGAGTGAAAAACTAGATGCAGTAGTGCACACTTGTATTCCCAGCAGCCCTACAGCGAGAGACTGGAGGCAGAGATGGAAAAATCACAGGGGAGCCTGCAGACTGGCTAGCCTGCGGTATACAGCATAGGTGCAGGGGCAAGAGCCTGCTCAACAAGGCCGAAGGTAAGACCTGATTCCGAAAAGATAAACCCATTGTCCTCCAAATACACACCATGATATATGCACACACACACACTCACACACAGAGATACAAACCCACCAATTTTTGAAAAAGATCTCTGCATGAATCCATAGTTTCCTAGATAGACAGACAGACAGACAGACAGATAGATAGATAGATAGATAGATAGATAGATAGATAGATAGATAGATAGATAGATAGATAGATAGATAGATAGATAGACAGATAGACAGATAGACAGACAAGTAGATGACAGATGGATAGATAAAATCGATATACATGTAGATATGTTTAATCTCCATGTCTGTCCATTGAGGCTGCCTGTTGAGTACTAACAACCCAACACTAATTGCATGCAGATCTTGATGTGCACATCCCATTCCTCGGTAAGAGAAGAAACTTGCTTTTTAAAAGTAAGATTGACTTCAAGGCTGGGAAAGTACTGAATAAAATGGAACATCATGCAATAGTAAAAAGAAAGGAAGCGCTCAAAGAACAACTGCCTCTCAAAAAGATACAATGCGAGCTGGAGGGGATTCCCATAACTAAGACCAAACAAATGGGCTGAAAATAACAAGATAAATGATTTTTAAAAATTACATCAATATGGTCTCATGGAATCCCATTACATTCAATAAAGAAATCCTAGACTTAGAGTCTGATAAGGCGTGGGATAAAGAGTCCATAGCCAGCTGTGTGTAAACAAAATACGTATTCACTACAAACGGAAAATGCAGTTTCTCTGAAAGAAGTCTTACACATTCCTTAATCAAGTGATCAAAAATAATACTGAATTGTCAAAACTAAGATCCGTTCATCCCAGAACAGGCTAAAACCATGTACTACTTGATTAGACATTGTGAGGATGCGGCATCAGTTTGGCAGTACTCCCCTTACCAAAGGTGAAATGTAACCACGTGAAAATATCCAAAAGACCCAATGTGAGGTATTACTGAACTCAGGCGGTCAGGCATTATGGTGTCAAGTGATTCTCAAACAGTCTGGAATGCAAGCATACCTTACTTGAAAGCTATCCTTTAGGTTTGAGATTACTTCAGATTTTAAAATAATGAAGAATGATCTGTGCCATTGTAGATTTGAAGGAGGTCCAGTGTCAACATGAAGAATTGAGGTCTGAATGAACCAAGTTAAACAGCAATGATTACATTTCAAGATAACGCTTCTTAAATCATCTTTGATGAAGGATCAGGTTCCCTACAAGACTACTGTAAAACACATAACCCCACACTTGGGTTTCAGGATGATATAAGAAAAAAATGTTTTTCAGTGCTTTCTTCTAATGCCCACAACATGAACCATAATAATGCATGAACTAGCTCTGACCACACCCAGAAGAACACAACCCGAGCAGAGTCCCAATTGCCATCCTATGCACACAGAAAGAAAAGCTTCTGGTCACATTGTCAGCCATAATGACACCCACACCGCTGCCTTCATTGATACCAGCTATCTGTAGCAACACTTCAAGAGATGGGGCTACCCAGACAATGGAAGGGGATTAAATATGGCTTTTGTTTGTTTGTTTGTAGTAACTTCATTTTTCTAAATGGACAAGAATGGATGGAAAAGGTCCTAATTACAAAGCATATACATATAAAGGCTGAGGTCGAGGACACATTCTAAGATAATGTCTAAGGAAGGCACTGTTAGGCAATTTCATGATGTGAACATCATAGAGCATTCTTAGAAACCAAAAGGGTTATAATATCACTGGGAAGTATCTTATGAGATCACTACCATAAATATGGTCCATCATTGCATGGCTGTAACTGGTTTATGATCACATAAAGGAAGTCAAACCCAACCATAAAGAAGATGAACAGAATATCTGCAGTCTACAACCCTGAGTTAAGACCATCAGCGCTGGGAAGAAAGCAGCATCCCAAAAGGAGCTAGGAGAACACATCCTCTAAACTAGATGGGTTTAATTTAACTGTAGCTTTTGAAGGCCCAGTTACTGACTTGAAAACACAGATAACACGTAGCCCCGGTCAGCAAAAAGTGTCTGCCACACTTGGCCAAGAAGTAGCCCTCTAAGAGGGTAGGCAGGAAAGAACCTTAATAAATCAAGGCAAAGCAGACTAAGAGGCAAGGAGCCATTGTATCAACTGAGAAATAGCAACCACCTCCCAGGCTTGGCGCCCTTCCAGGGGACACCCTAACACTCTACTACTGAAATCCTCCTGCACAGGCATAGTAGAGGCTCCACCCAGAACCATGAAAGCGGGAGTTGTATCCTGGATGCAGGGTACAACTGTCACTCACCTGGAGCAGTTTTGTAGCAGGTAGTTCTAGAAGGCAGCGATGGGGCGTTCTTGACCCTGGGGCTGGGAGTGCTCTGCGCCACTTGTCTCTGCCGCTTCAGCTCCTCTTCCCTTTCCTGGGCTGCTCGGATCTCTTCTTCAATCATGGACAAAGTCCGCTGCTTCCTTGACCTCAGCTTGAAGGGCCCAACCATGACATCAGACTCTTGAGTAGCCAAGAGGGAGGCTGTGCTTCTCAGCTCGGCTGCCTCTGAGTATTTGCTGAAATAGCCTCCTTCAGGCCTGGTCTCTTCCATGTTGACTGGCCCACTAGGCTGCTGCACAGCTGCCAGTGGCTGGGAGGACCCCTTTTCCCTGAGTGCCCTGTCCTCCACAGGGAGGATCTTTGGTAATACATCCCTTTTCTCTTGAACAGGAGAGGACACCTGAGGTGGTGCGAACATGCTCTGGGGCTTCTCGGAGGCGGGAGCCTGGCTTTCTGCTTCCTCCATTGTTGCTTCAGGTCCCCGCTGTTCCGATCCCTCCTTGCTGGTTTGCTGCTCAGCCTTATCCACCTGCTCGGCTATGGCTTGTTGAATGGCATTCTGCACCAGGAGCCCAGCCTGATATTCCAAGGGGTCATCAACTGATGGGGAATCTCCCAGTGTGGAGGAAGGAGAATAGAAACCATGGTCGCTGAATGACTTAGAGACCCCTTCTCGGCCCTCTGAGGGGTTGTCGGTTTGGGGAGTCTGAGGCAGAGAGAAATCAGCCAGTGAGTTTTCCTGAAGGGCATTGGGTGTCTCATTGGAAGCCCCACTGTCACTTATGTTGTCCATACTGAAGTCATTGGACAGAGTCTCCAGGACAGTGGTGTCCTGAGACCTCACTGACAACTCATCCAAACCCGAGTCCAGCTCCTCTTGGGTCAAAGATACATTGACCGATCTTGAAAACTGGTCTAAAATCCCGTGATCTTCATCCTTGACTACGGTAAGGACAGCCCGGGCACTCGTGAACTCTCCATCCTCTGTCCACAGCTTCGATAAGGGCCCACGTTTGGAAGGTTCACTGTACAGCCCTTCCTTTCCCTGAGTGGAAGTGCTAGCTGCACCTCCTCCTGCAGACTGGCTCTCAGATACACAGGGCGCTTTTTGCCCCTTGGCTGCCTGTACACCACTGTCTTCTGGGGTGCCCCCGATGGTAGCTGGTCGCAAGATTGTCGGTGGCTTGTCTGAGTTGATGGACCCAAGAGGCCTGTAGAAAGGCTTGATGGAGAAGAGCCTTGGTGTGCTCTGGCCCTTGGCCAGTGTTTGTCTGGGGTTCTCCATCAGCTGGAACTGCTTGCGCGCAGCAGAGAAGTCAATCTGCTCAGTGACGACATCCTCCTTCGTGTGCTCAGTGCCGTCTAGGTGTTCATGAGAAGCTGGGGCTGTGCAGAGCTGGGGCGGGGACTGCTGCTGCTGCTGTTGCTGTTGCAGCTGCTGTTGCTGCTGCTGCAACTGTAGCTGCTCCTGCTGTGCCCTTCTCTCTTTGCGCTCCTTATACTTTCTGTGCGACTCCAGATGTTCCTCGTCCAGCTGTTCTTCGATAGTTTTTTCCTGGGGGGGATTCCACCACTTGGCGGCAATACCAGGATTCTTCTTCACAGCCTGGCTCCGAATGAGCTCCCTCCTCTCCTTCTCCAGCTCTAGCATCTCTTCGGAGGGCCTCACTTTCCGGACACAGAACTGCTCCTTCTCACGCTCGTCCTCCTCAAAGAGCTTAGAGGGCTTCTTGTCCTCATGGAATGCACGCAGCTCAAACTTGGCCTCCTTCTTCAGTGTGGTGAGTGTCAACTCCCCATCTCGGGAGGAGCAATGGGAGCTGGTAGAGGAACTGGGGCTGGCAGGTGCCTGCAAGCTGTCCCCCAGCATGTCTTGGGGCTGGACAGTGGAGTGGCCATTGGCTCTTTCTCCTTCAGCCATGGTGTCAGAGGGGCTTCTGCTGAGCTCAATATGAGGAGGCACCTGCCTGCCAGATGCTTTCTCGGTGGGTTCTGCCTGGGTGGCTTTGTGGGCTGGTGAGCCTAAGCTGCTGCTCACCAGTATGGCTGCACCAGGCTCTGGGGAAGAGATTCCGTTGTAAGTTCCATCCACAGAAGATTCACAGCAGTTGGCCTCCAGAACCTCATCTAGATATTGGATCTCTCTGGCGACATCATTATCTAAGGACTCACGGTGATCATTAAAGAGGCCATTGTGTGAGGACGAATAGAAAGGGGAGGAGTGGTCCTTGGAATGGGGGGTAGAGGTGATTCCAGGTACACTTTTACATTCTGCCACAGACACCCCAATTTCCATGTTTTTGTGATCTGGGGAGGGGGAGCTGGTGGCAGGCTCCAGGCGACTGTCACCACAGTTGTCTTGCTTGCTTCTCAGCTGGTTGTCATCCTCAGAAAGCTGGGGAGGCTTCTAGAAAAAAGAGAGAACACAAGTAAGGATTGAATGCACATTTTTGGGTACAGATATGCCAAGCAAGAAATTCACTCATTAATAACAAAAAAGGAAACAGGAAAGAACAGTGGGATGTACTTCTGAATAGAGCTCTCCTTTCTAATAATCCTTTAAATATCCATTCTGTTGGTGACATGGGCCCAACTCTCCTGGTTAGCTTTAACTATCGACTTGACATAGCCTAGAACTATCTGAGAGAACTACAATAAAGGCTTTCTGGCATATCTATGGGGGTTATCTTGTTCGTTAACTGGTGTAGGAGGCCATCCCACTGTGAACAGTACTGTTCTTAAGCAGATGGGCCCGAACTATTTAAGAGAGTTAGCCGACTATACACCAAGCTTTGAACCAGCTATCAGACAGCGTCCTCCATGGTTCCTGCTGTACTTCTTGACAGTGAAGTGTGTGTGTGTATATATATACACACACAAATACATATACACACACATATATTTCATTTTCTTTTCTTGGTGCTTAACATATACAGGCTTCATTTGAAAATTTTATCTTCTAAAGTAGAAGAGGGGGCCATAGGATCATTTAGTGGATAAAAGCACCTGAGGACCTGAGTTATGCGTGACGTCCATGTAGTGGAAGGACAGAACCAACTCTCACTAACTGTCTTCTGACCTCCACTTACACACTGGGATATGTAGGTGCACACATGCATGCACACACACATTCATGCCCATGTGTGCATACAAGCACACACACAATATAAACGTGAGATGAATAAAAACTAAAATAGAAGACACATTACATAGTTAATGTACAACTACCACAGACTATCAGAGGCTTCTGATAAGACTATTACTATGCACCCCCAAGTATAAAAAGAAGGTCTTGCTGCAGAACTATTTCTCTTCCTAAAGGCATACGAGTCGTGGCCAGATGTATGCAACTATTCTGGAGATAAGCAATGTTAGGGACTCTTTCCATAGAATATAGTGGTAAACAGTAATCCCTTTACTGGATTCTCACATGCTACAGCTCTCTGCTGCTGTGGCTGTAATGGACCATAATTACAAATACCCAAACCAAGGCCACTAAACTGCATAATTCTGTTCTCCAGGACTGTATAACATAACCCTCCATAGCTGCCTTGTGCTTTAAAGAGCTAGTGGCCAATGGCACAGCCCCTCCAGTTCTAGAACGTTTGTTTTTGTTTTTGTTTTTAAATGGTATCATGATCTGTGGTTAATAAGAAAGTTGGATTTTTTTTTTTCTTTTTGGTTTTGGTTTTTTAAGACCGGGTTTCTCTGTGTATCCCAGGCTGGCCTGGACCTTGCTCTGTAGAGTAGGCTGGACTTGAACTAAGAGATCCATCTGCCTCTGCTTCCTGAATGCTGGGATTAAAGGTATGCACCACCATCTCCTGGAAAGAAAATGGGATCTTAACGTTTTCAGTGCATCACATTTTCCTCTCAGTTGCCTAGTCTGTAGTCTTGTTATCTGTCTAGCCATCAGTTACTTCAAGTTTTTTACTATCAAAATTAAAATTTTAAATTATATACATGTATATAATTATACATATATAGATACATATATACATATACTTCAGTCAGTCAGAGTGGCATATTCCTTTAATCACAACACTTGGAAGGTTGAAGCAGGCTGATCTGAGTTCAAGACCAGTGAATTCAGTTTGGAGAGATGGCTCAGCACTATCTGCTCTTCCAGATGTCCTGAGTTCAGTTCCCAGCAGCTACATGGTGGCTCACAACCATCTATACTGGGAGCTGATCCCCTCTTCTTGCATGCAGGTGTACATGCAGAGAGAGTACTCACATTCATCCTTAAAAAAAAAAAAAAAAAAAGACCAATGAATAGTGAATTCTAGGATGGGTTGCAAATAAATAAAAACATCAAACACCAAAATGAACCAGGCTTAATCACATCACTGGACTCTAGTTTATCTCAGAGAGTTTCAGAAGTGAATTTTGAACTTGGTCAGCTTTGCTTTCCTGTCTCAAGTTTACAATGTATCTGGTATGACTGGACAGGACACAATATTATTTATATGTATTTGCATATGAGTTTATGTGCACTATGAACGTACATGAAACGAGTGAAGATGGTGCCAGATCCCAAGAAACTGGAAATATAGGATGTTGTTAACCTCCTGATTATATATACATGTATACACACACACAAACCAGGTGTGTGCTGGGAATCTAACCCAGGTCCTCTACAAGAGCAGTAAGCACCCTTAACCACAGTCATCTCTCCAGCCCCAGCTTTAAAATGTGGGCCATGCTGGTCTTGAACTCAAGAGACTCACCTGCCTCTGCTTTCAAGTGCTGGGATTAACAGCCTATGCCACCACTTTGATCCTCATGCACTAGTGGCTCTTTCATCTTTAGAATGAAGTAGAGACGGTTTTTCCTGTAGTTTATTGTTGGTGGGGGCATTGGGTATGCTCTACGAAGGCTGCCACCACGCTGCACCCTTGGCCCTTCATTGACATTTTAAAGACATTAAAGCAAAACTGTCTTTCACATGGCGAATGTCAGTATCTCCTATTCATGTCATGAAGAATTACAGAAACATACTGAGGATGAACCCTTGTCCAGCACACAATGGGACCCCGTAAGTTCAATCTCCACACTGGGAGGTGGGAATTTAAAAAAAAAAATTACAGAAAATTTCAGTGCAGAAACGCATTGGCAGACATTCAATTCAAATAAACCTGGGCCAAAGCTGCTCACTCCGAGGGAAATGATTACCAGAAGAAGCAGACCAAGAAGGGAAGGTGATGGACGGTGAGATCTTAGTTTTAGCTTCATCTAGCCAGCGATTAACTACAGGAAAAGCAGAATATCCCTTCTCTCTAACTATAGAAAGGAAAAGTAGAACGTAATAGGAAACTCGTGGGAACACAATAAAGTTGAAAAAAAAAAATCACTGCTCTACCGAAAAACCTCAGAATAACTGAGAAGGAAGACACTGTAGTATAAAAAAAGCTGGAAATAAAAAGGCATTTCCTCTCTGATGCACTCATTATTTTGCAAAGTCTGAGGAAATGAGCAGCAACCTTAAAGCTCAGGGTGACAAGCTCTCTGTCCTGAAGAAGAGCTGTGCCCAGGAGCACAGATTCATTTGAATTTTCTAAGAGTCAGGCCAAACGAAGCCCTTGACTTTACTGGCATCCTGTTACTCTAAAATAGGAGCTCCTGGCCTACCTATCTTCCTCTGTTTTTTTGGCTCCTGCATTGGCCATGTCTTCGCCTCCTAAGCACTTCACAGCTCACATGGGCCAAGCTGATGATACAATGACAGCTCTCCTAAGAACTTAAAAAATGGTTCACAAAGGAATACTTCATGAACTCAAAGCAACTGGATATGAAATGTTGAAAAATCTGAAAACAGCATTTGACAGTATGTTTTTGCTGTGTCCAAAAAAAAAAAAAAAACAGCCTTTGACTTAAAACTGGCAAGTGTTTTATCTTCTGTTAGAGTGAAATTTAAGGGAAAAAAAAAAAGATGGTCAGAGGTTTGAAATGGCACAGTTACTACAGTGAGTTCGAGCCCCAGAATCCCTGTGAAAAGCCGGCTGTGGTAGCACATGCTTGCAGTCCCTGTGGAGGGATGCAGGGCAGTAGGAGCCCCCTGGGGCTTGCTAGCCAGCCCAGCCTTGATCTGAGAACCCTAAATCCCAGTAAGCAACAACTCAAATGACAAAGGGCACAGGATTTGACTTCTGGCCTTCACATCCATTCTCACGCATACCCACACAAACATATATCCAAATGTTAACTGGGCACAGTGGCCCACTCCTATAACCTAAGAACTTGAGAGACTGAGTCAGGAGGCGTTAGCACACGGTTCGGCCCATGAGCTTGCCTTTCAGGGAGCCCAGCAACCCCTGACCATCATCACCTGCCTAGGCCAGTTGTATGCAGGATAGAAGAACATACCAGGAGTCACCAGCCCATCTCTTAAACATTCTCTCTCTTCTCCTGCACTCTCCCACTGTCTCTCATCTCTCCACCCTCATGGCTCACTCAGTTCTAATTCCCCTCTCTTCCCCTCCCCTTCAAACAAGCTCCTTATACCAGATCTGTTGCTTGGCATATTTTAATTAGAACATAACAGGAGGACTGACGTGAATTTGAGGACAGTGTGTGCTACAGAGCAAGACCTTGCCTCAACACAGCAGAAGCTACTTAAGTATACTGTTAAATGGGCAGGCAAGACAAAGGAGCAGTGGCCAGGCCAAGCCTAGTGACCTGAGTTCAAAACCTGGGACATAACGGCATGAATGTACACTCCAACCCCCTCATAAAATGATAAAAACATGTTGCTTAAAAATCCGAATTCGGAGGCCAGGTGTGATGGTGTGTGCCTTTATTGCCAGCACTTGAGAGGCAGAGTACTAGGACAGCCTGGTCTACAAAGTGAGTGCCAGGACAGCCAGGGCTTCATGGAGAGATTCTGTCTAGAAAAAAACAACAACAGCAAAATCTAAGTTTGGACTGTCGGTGTAACTTGACAGAGATCACTTTCCAATATTTTTTTTTTAAATCTGCACACTGGAAGGCATAAACAGGAAAGAGTTTCCCTTCCTGTGAGACACGGACAGCCCAACCTTGTTCTTTGCACAAACTCAAGAGGTTTCTTCCTGATGCTCACTTCTGTCTCCTTCAGGGAGCAGCTGCTTCACAGGCCTATCAGGGGGAAGTGTTCAAAGAGACAACAATGCTGTGTTAGCGACTCACAGCCTAGCACCAGGCTATTTTAACAAAAAAAGCAAATTCCTGGCTTTGGCTCTTGGCTGGAGGAATTCACCTTTGTGGCCCAGGCCTGATGCAATCAAAGTTACCATCAGCTGCAGCAGGTAAAGGGGAAAAGGCTAAAGGATCCGGATGGCAGAAATCTGGGCTTGACATCATTGACTGTCTTGTTTAAATCAGCCAATGCTTACTGCTCTCTTTGAAGATAATAACCAGAATTTTCTCCAGGCTTCAGATAAAGTGAACTGAAATCCAGATTCAGATCGAATGCATGTTCGTGACACTGACTGGAAAATCTGTTCATAAGTGATCTCCTCTAACAGAATGAAGAGATGTGAAAAACCAACAAGTGGTGTTTTCTAAGGTCAAAGGAAAAGCAGGGTGCTAAGGGCTTGTGGGTGTTTTATTTTTATTTTTTTGTCAGCCCCAGACAACCCTCCAGGTAGTCTAAATATGATGGTACATAATACCTGCCCTCCTACTGGCTTCCCAGAATAGCCAGCAGCTGCTGAAGATGTCTGCAATTTACTCTGGAATTCTTGGCAAAGGCAATATAATATAGTGCAGCTGTGTGCTTCTGAAACACAATAAATTGCATTCCAGAGGCACACAGACGTCCTAACTGAGGATAGAAACGTTTTTGTTTTGTTTTGAGACAGGGTTTCAGTTAGGATTTTGGAACAAAACCTGCTTCTGGGTTACCTAGCAACTTATGATGTCATCATGTGTCACCGGCCAGGTGGCCACACCGGAAGGCGTGGTTACCTTGCCCCTTAAAGGGACAACTCGACATGTGGTCCCTCTCTTGGCCCCTCTTGGTCCTTTTCTCTCTTGGTCTCTCTTGCTCCTGGCCTCTTGGCCTTCTCCCCTTTCTCTGTCGGGGTGCCCCCTCTCTCTTTCCCCTTCTCCCTTTCTCTCTCTCTCTCTCTCTCTCTCTCTCTCTTTCCTCCCATCAAGTCCTGTTCTCCCTTCTCTCTCTCTCCATATCCACCTAATAAACCTCTTTTATATATAAGATCTGTTGTATGTCTAATTGTCATTATTTAATTTTGTCCCATAACCTTACAGTTTCTAGATAGCCTTGTCTGTCTTGGAAACATTTTGTAGGCCAGGCTGGCCTTGAACTCACAGAGATCTACCTGCCTCTGCTTCCCTGAGTGCTGGGATTGCAGGCGTGTGCCACCAAGCCCAGTTCTGTCAGGCATTTTATGGAAGCCAATTATGAGTTGAAGCAGGGACAACAATATCTCTCAAATTTGAGAATTAAACCTAGAAAAGGGCATTAAAATGCATTATAAAAATTGCAAAGTGGTTAATATAAATGTAAAACAAAAGTTTATTTTTAAGCAATTTTACACCAAAGTACAAAAGACCAGTATTAACTTTTTTCTTGGAAGAGACTGATTTCTTTTTTTTTTCTAGACAAAGTTTCTCTATGTAGCCATGATTGTCCTGGATTCACTTTGTAGAACATGTTGGCCTTGAACTCAAAGAGATCCTCCTGTCTGTCTCCCAGGGTGCTGGGATTATAGATGTGCGCCACCGCACCCATGGAGACTGACTTTCTTGAGAAGAGACTAGCATTGGATTATAAATTTCAAAATAAAAGTGGTAACATGAAGAGATTAAAGGAACTAATATCCAGAAATGTTAAACCAAAAGTATTTCTATGCTCCTGAACCCTTTCCCAGCTCAGATCCTCATATTTTTATTTTAGTTCAAAGCTAAACACAATTGGGAAATGTTATTTGTTGCTAAAGCCAGCTGAAAATTTTCATTAAATGCCCTTAAAACTCAAATCCTACACGCTGGAGAGATAGCTCAGCAGTTAGTTGGGGGCAGAGGACCGCAGTTCATACCGAGGTCATTCTCAGTACCCAGGTGAGGGAGCTCACCACGCTCTGTAACTCTAGCGCCAGGGGACCTAATGCCTTCTTCCATGGGCACTGACACACACATGCACATGCCCACACACAAACATACTCATCCTAAGTATACATACTTAATGAAAAACAAAATTAATACCCAGCATTTGGGAGGCAGAGGCAGGTGGATCTCCGTGAGTTTGAGGCTAGCCTGGTCTACACAGGGATTTCTAGGACAGCCAGGACTTCATAGAGAGACCCTGTCTCAAAACAGAAACAACAATGTTGTTGTTATTATCATTTTTAAGAAAAGTCAAATCCTAAAGATATACTAGATGCTCTAGGGTTCAGTGGCAGACTATGGTAGAAGGAAAATCCCCAGTTCTATCCCCAGCACACAGAAAACATCCGTACAAGAATACTTGTGTTAAATGGGGCCTGTCTGCCCTCAGTGCTTAAGTAGCCATGGAAATGTTGGCACAAACAAGTCAGAGAAGGAAACCTATGCTGTGGGCCACATCTCCACTGAATAAGTAGTAGTCTTAGGTGGGAGCAAGCTTCAGTATATACCCATGTGTGTTCCCAGCTGACACCCAGAAGACTAAGGTCTCTCTATTTTAGGTTGGAAAGGCCGATTTTACTGTCTTATGACTTTGGATTAAGAGACTTAAAGGAGACTTTTCCCTAAGATCACATCTGGCTGGTAAACGTCACAGCTCTATTTAATTTTATTCTAGTGTATCAGAAGATCTTCTCCCAACATGACAGGTTTCCAGACTGACATGGGAAAGGTTATGAAGAATGGATGGATTGAAAGAGTATTTGTTTGGCTTTGCATTTAATCTTTACTAGGAAAAATTAAGATTCAGACTTTGGACTTAAAAATCACTGACATCAGCCAAGCATGGTGGCACACGCCTGTGATCCCAGCACTCTGGGAGGCAGAGGCAGGCGGATCAAGGCCAGCCTACAGCTACCCAGAGAAACCCTGTCTCAAAACAAAACAAAAAACAAAAAAACCTCTGACTTCAAAGCCAGGTGGTGGTGGTGCATGACTTTCATTCCAGCACTCAGGAGGCAGAGGCAGGTGGATCTACAGAGTTCCAGGCCAGCCTGCTCTACAGAGTGACTTCCAGGACAACCCTGTCTCAAAAAAAAAAAAAAAAAAAAAAAAAAACCTCTGACTTCCTCTTTCATCTAGACTGGAGCTAAAGCAGATTCCCTGGAGACTTAGTTTCTGCTTCTTCCCCGGAGCAATGTGTGCTGGGCCCTGCAGTACGAGGCGGAACACTGCAATCTAGGCATTTGCCCTTTGGGCTAGCTCGAAACTAGAGTTTCTGCCTCTGCTGACGGCTTCCCATGGGTAAGATGACCACAACTCCTACCCATTCCACAGTCAATGGCACACACCAGACCCTAGAAATCTGTCTCGTTTACACAGAAAACACAACCCTGGCGGCTTACCCCAGCAATGCTCTTCCTACCTGCGCCTGCAACTGTGCACACTATTACCAAAAACTAGTGCTTCACTACAAGGACAGGAAACGCTGAAGCTTCCATTAAAAAGACAAAAGGACAGATGGGCATCCACATTCATATCTCTCTGTCCTGCTTCTGATGAGGAAGAGCAGGAGGAAGATTTATTTATTTTGTGTGTACGAATGTTTGCCTTCGTTATATATGTCCACCACGCATATGAAGTGCCTGAAAGGTTCAGAAAAGAGCCTTGGGTCCCCCAGAAGTAGACTCAGGGATGGTTGTGAGCACATAGGTGCTGGGAACTAAAGCCAGGCCCTCTGCAAGAGCAACAGGTGCTCTTAACTGGTGAGCCCTCTTTCTGTTTAATACGCCCAGAAAGGATCAGACAGCCTTATACTCACAATGATGCTGTCAATACAAGTGGACCCTGCCGTCATGTCTTTCCCATCATGACGGACTACATCTCTTCAAAGCAGGAGCCAAAATAAACCTCTCCAGAGAAGGAGTTGGAAAGATGGCTCGGTGGTAAGAGTGTATACTGCTGTTTCAGAGAACCTGAGTTCTGCTCCCTGCACCTACACCAAGAGGCTCACAGCTACCTATAACTCCAGCTCAAGAGAAACCGAGACCTTCTTCTGGACTCCTGGGGCACCTGCATTCACATGCACATATTCTTTCCTACATACATATGACTAAAAATTAAATATTAAAAAGGGGGCCTGGAGAGACAGCTTAGAAGTTAAGAACATTTGTTGCTCTTGCAGAGGACCTACTGGCTTTCCAGCTCCCATATGGTGGCTCACAACCACCTGAAACTTCAGCTTCAGGGAATCCAACAGCATCTTCTGGCCACAGGGCTAACTCACACACAGGATAACTTACATACATGCAAAACACTAATACATAAATCTTTTTTAAGTAGCTTAAATTCCAACACTTCAAATGCCTGCTGTGTTCACGGTAACTCCCGTTTCCCCACTGCCCATATATACGACCCCTCCTGATAAGTGCCTGGCCCACCATCACCTCCCAAGCTCATAGCCTAAATGCACAGGTTGACCCAAATTGCTCAAACCAGGTGCCCGTGGCACGGCCAGGTTTCTCAGTTCTCAACAACCCAGATTACTTCCTTTTACAGCCACTATAGTTAAATTAGAAATGCTTTTCCCCAGGTAATAGGTGACCTGATCCTTTAATCCAGTTATTTTTAAGTTCCATCAAAAATATGCACTCATTGCTGGCCTAGGAACAGAGGCATGGTTACAGAATAAAACTTCCTCATAGCTGGGAAATCAAAGGACATCTCTGTCCCCCTTCTTTACCCTCCCTGGCTTGCATAAGTCACATGTTTGGTAAGCAGGGCACAGTTGCTACACAGCAAAGAACTGGCTCTTCAGGCTACCTCAAGGATGCTTGTTTCTGGATTCTCAACTTTCTGAACTCAGATGCCTCCATCACAAGTGCAAAGCCAGAGGGGATCCTTGGGAGCCTGCCTACACAGAAGAAAGCAGTGGAGTCTGAGGAGGACAAAGCTGAGGAGGATAAGTACTGTCCCATAAAACTGTTGTAATTCCAGAAGCCTGGGGTGAGATTCCCCTTATGGTGACATATCTTTGCTTGAGGCTAAGGAGTGTTCCCAGAACTCTGAAGGGATGGCCCACTCCCAGGAGAGGATCTGGCAGGCTCAGAGAGATGGAGCCCCCATCCACATAAAGACATCACCGTGGTGAGAGCATCAGCAACCATGGGAAGCCTCGACCTTTTTCCTCAGTCCAAATGATGCCGGCTGCAAAGACTTCATACAGAAAGCAGCCCATGCAAGGTCCTGAGCAGGTGGCTTGCAGCTCCTGTGGCCCAGTGTGCTGCAGATGCTAGAGTACAGCTTAGGCTAGAGCTGAGCAGCCGTTCCACCCTCCCTGGAAGGCACAGAACAGGAAGACTGGCTTCCTTTGTTAATCCTACTTCAGGGAAGTACAGCAGAGGGGCCACATTCCAGTCCCGAACGGCTTTTCCTCTTCCACCTCCCAGCAGAGATGCTTCCGGCCTGTGGACTTAGGGCCTTGTGTGGACTGTGGGAAACAAGGTGACTGGAGGTCAGCTCTCCCAGCTCCCAGCTGAAGGCAGTCAGCCAGACTATAGACCCCAGACCTTCCTGAGGCAGCTGCAGGCTAAATTTAGACCAGGAAAGCTCAGGTCATTGCTATGACCCCTGAAAGGGGCTGATACTAACAATGCCTGGGTGTCTGTCCCTCCCTAAGACAACTTGCCAGGAAACCATCACAGCTTATTGTGACCTGGGGTAGGGGTGGGGTGCAGTTCTGATAATGAAACAGCAACCCTTTGGTGGCTAGGCATCCCAACCACATTGAATAGGCCCAGCCTCCCCCAGCCCCGCAGCTTCCACAAGCTTGGCCAGACCAATGATCAGCAGACAGCCCTTCTCCCTCAGTGCCTCAGGCAGGACTCTAAGACTGGATAAAAACAACCCTATAGCAAGGGACAAAGTCACCTGTGTCTTGGCTCCCATTCACATGAAGAACTTTTAAGGTGAGGGAGTTTCTGGACCACAAGCCTGCCCTGTTAATAGCGACCCTCCCTCCCACTTCCAGGCAGGCTGGAAAACCGGGCTTGCTTTTGTCCGGCTGCACATCTGACATCTGGAAAATGTTAAGGTGCTGTGTGATTAACACATTTACAGCTGGGGCTTTCTGTGAAAGAAACTGGAGACGGTGTGTGTGGCGGTGGGGTGAGGAGTGGGCAGGGAGGAAAGGAAGGAAGTTGTTTCGTTTGCTGAGGCCATTGATTTAAAAAGCTGCTATTTCTTTTTCTCTCTCTTCTTTTGAGACAGGGTCCTGCTTTGTAGCTCAGTCTAGACCTCAAACCTGCTATCTGGTCTCTGGCCTTGGCCCTTACATGTTAGGATAACCGGTGTGCACACATTGCTGAGCTAAGACTCCTTTCTTTTCTGTCCCGTGGATACTCCCTAGAGGAACAACTGAGACCTGAGATGGGCGGCTAGCTCCAAGTTCCCATGAATGAGAGAGGTAAAGTTCTCTCAAGACATTGCTAAGGCTACTTTGAAGGAAGTCCCCACAACCTAGAATAAAGCGAAATCAAGGTCACATAAGAAACTCTTGGCCCTTGCAGCCTGAAGTTTCTAAGTAACAAATTCAGCAGGCACAAACAGACCTAGTTTAGTTCTTTCTAACTTGTTTTTAGGTAGTTCCGAAACTTGGGTTCCCGCCTAGCCTACTGGTCCATGATGACAGGAATAAAAGCTGAGTACTAAGGCGAACCCAGGGCATTGATAGTGGGTTCTCCACTTCTCTGAAAAGAAAACTGTGCCAGGAGAGGGAAGTCTAGTTTTCTGTGCACCCAGAGACGAGCCTGTGCAGAGCAGAGAGTGAGGAGGGTCTCTCAGCATAACACAGAACCTCTAGGAACAAAGCTCCGAATGCGGTGAGCCCCACACCATGGAAACAGGCCGCTGTGGAATTCAGCGTTGATCTCTTTGAACAGATAGGAGAAAAAGACAACTAGGAAACTAGTTATCAGAGACACTGGATCCTGAGGCAGCTTACTGGTATGGAAGGGGGCACACAATTCTCAGTGTCTTTAAAGTATTTTCTGTCATACACACAGCTTTGGTTTGTGTATGCAGCGTTTCCTCTGCCTTTTAGCACCAAGGCTGGGAGCTTGACAAGGTAACCAGTAAGAAAAAAATAGAGACGCAGTAAGTGCTCAGCTGCCCACCCTGCAAGAGGAGAGGCCTTCCACTACAGGGGGATAAGACTCAGACCCTCACTTCCTCCTCTGAAAAGAGAACTTTTCTCTGTTCCAGTTCAGAACCAGAAAGCAAAGGACCATGAGATAAGTCATTAGATGTGTCTTACCCTGCCCAGAGAAAAAGCCCAGGGCGCGAGCCTCAGAGTCCTCAGTCAGAATCGCCTCTTTTCTCCAGATTCCAGTGCTCACACTGGCTCAGGCGGGACAAATTCCTTCGGAGCCTCCAGACTGGAGACTGTGATGTCACCGCGGGCCCTCCCTCTGTTCCCTAAAAGGCCATTCACACCAAGGAAGACTTCAATCCCCTTCAGAGAAGCCTGGCCCCTCCCTAGCTGGCCCAGGATGGGAGGGCGGTGGCTTTCTTGCCAGAGGCAATGCTACTGGCCTTCGTTGAGCTACCAGGCTGAGCTAGAGAAACACAGGAGCCTGGCGGTGCTGATGAAACCTGTGACTGGTGCTGCTGCTTTAAACCTTAAGAGATGGGCTGGCGCTACTGAGCCTGCAAAGGTCTGAAGGATTCTGGAGAAAGCTACAGCGTTTTTTATTCTCTTATACAAGATCTAACTGTGTAGTCCTGGCTAGTCTGGAACTCACTATGCAGATGAAGGTGGCCTCTACTCACTTACTGCCGCTCCTCCCTCAAGTTGAACCAGACTAAACACTCCAGGCTCTTCAGGACTGATAGTATAGCAACATTCAAAGAAAAAAGGGCAGCAGAAACGCGTATTTAACATTAACCGATACCAGACAGTATATGCGATGAATGTGTCTTGTTTAGGGTTTCTATTGCTTCGATAAAACACCATGACTACCACCACCAACAAAACAACAACTTGGGGGTGGGGGGGAAAGCTTTATTACAACTTAAAATGCGCAGGTCACATTCCATGATTGAGAAAAGTCAGAGCAGGAACATGATGTGGGAAGCTAAGCATGGAAGAGTGCTGCTTACTGGCTTCCTCCCCACTGGCTTGCTCAGTTAGCTTTCTTATACACCTAAAACCACCTGCCTACGATGGCACTGCCCTCCCACGTCAACCAAACAAGAAAATGCTACATAGACTTACCTATAGATATGTTCTCAATTAAAATTCCCTCTTCCCAGATACATCTAGGTTGTGTCAAGTTGACAAAAAAACAACAACAAGCAGTATACCAACCAGAATGTGAGTCAACTTCTTACATTCCACATTATCTCACAAGCAGTTTCTATGTTATTTATCGGTTCCCATGCAATTGCTTCTTAATTCATTTGTTTTTGTTTTGTGGTGAACCCAGGGCCTTGTACATGTTGGGCAAGTGTTCTACAGTGAGTGAACCCTCAACCCTTTTGTTATTGTTGCTGTTGTTTTAAAATTTAAGACGGGGCCTTCAAAATTACCCTGGCTGGCTCTGAGCTCACTCTGTAGCCTAAGCAGGACTTGAATTTCTAATTCTCCTGACTCAGTCTCCCAAGTAGCATGCATTTTAAGTAGCTCATAGAATGATGGGTGTGGTGGCTTCACCACCGAATGAATCTGTGAATGAGTGAGTGAATGAATGAATGGAGGCCATGGCTGCTCCTAAAGGTTGAGGTTTTTATTATAGGTTTAAGGGAGAATACAGGCAAAGGCAGAGACATCTAGAAATGTCCAGACTGGACATTGCTGGCAGACTGAGATGGCAAACCATGAGAGGGGAAGAGGGGGAGCGCAGCGTGGGAAGGGAAAGAGACCAGGAAATTGAGAGAGGAACCAGAAACCAAGAGAAGAGCAGTCTAAGAGAGTGCGGTAGTTTAGCCAAAATGGTTGAGCTCTGTAGGGACCAGACTGGAGAGTTCAGAGTAGGGGCTGGAATCTGCGAAGCAGGAGGACCCTGTAACAAGTAAGGATCAAAGGATGCTGGAAAAACCTGGAGGCCAAATTTAGCTTTAATATGTTAATAGGAACCTTGATTAGCCATTTGTCCTGGGTTTGAGACCTAAAAGTCACTCCATAGCTGACCAAGAGAAGAACAGTATTTGCTGTGGGTGGAGGTGCCTGACTGGAATGCAGCTGGCTCTCTGACTTGTTCTGCCAGAATCAGACTCGACAACTCTACATGTATCCGAGGATACCCACTGGCTCCAAGCCCTGCCTCCAGGTCTACCCTCATTCTCTAGAACTTAAGGATGACATGGAACAACTTCAGGGCCTCCTGAGACTCTGGCTGCCCACAGAGTCAGAATCCCGGGTCAATACAGTACCGTGATGAACTGTCCTCAGTGAGTGAGACAAAGAACACCAGGTTTACAGTAAACTGGGTGGGAAAAGGACATCAAGGCTTTACTCTGAGAGGCCAGCTGGCCTGGGGTCAGTCTGAGAGCAATTTGTTCTAGTGACAGAGTAAACAGCCCATAGACTGCTAGCAGGTTTCCCCATGGCCTGTGAGTTGGCCAGCAATATAGACAGCTCACTAAACACACACTTGCTCATACACTCACTCATGGGCTTAAAGTTATATCCTCCTCACAGATTCATATGCCACCTAATACCCAGAATCCTGGCTTGTGACTTGAGCCATTGCAAATACATTAGCAATAGTAACAACAGCAATAGGCACCTTCACAGAGTTTAAGAGAGGTCACAAGGGTGGGTCTCAGTCCAGGGAGAAAAGGGGAAATTCAGACAGGAGAGGTGAGTAGGGAATAACCACTCAGCCAGGAAGATGGGCCTGAAAAAGCGGCTTCCCTGAACTCTCAGAAAGAACCAACCAGGAGGACACCCTGGCCGTACTTCTCACCTCCACAGCTATGAAAGTATAAATATTTGCTGCTTAGCTATTCTGGGAGGCAGAGGCAAGTGGATCTCTGTGAGTCTGAGGCCAGCCTGTTCTACAAAGTGAGTCCAGGACATCCAGGGCTACACAGAGAAACCCTGTCTCAAAAAAAAAAAAAAAAAAAAAGAAAGAAAGAAAGAAAAAAAGAAAAGAAAAAGAAAAAGAAAAAAGATATCCAATACCATAATCGTCACTACCCAGCAAGCATCTATTTGCATAACTACGTGTGCCTGGTGGATGCTGAATTCCCTTAGACACTTCTATCTAATCTCTCATTAGATAGAGATTCTTATTCTCTATAGAAAGAAAAACTCAGCTAGTGGTGGTCACCACTGTCCAAAGACATACATCTAGTCAATAACAAAGCCTTGCCTAAAGTCTACAGCCCAACCCATTTGACAGAGCTCTACCTAACACTCAGGGAGGGAGGCAGATGCAGGAAGAAAGCAGAGATACCAAAGAAGCGGCAAGAGGAACACCTTTGGAGCCTCAGTAATACCAGAAACAAGCTGCCGTGGAACCCGAGGCCTGTGGTGGTCCCTCACTCTGGGATTCAACGTTTCGTGGTCTGTAAAATGAGGGAAGCAAGGTAAACCCACAAAACTCACTCCACAATTCTGCAATATGAGCATAAACAGGGGGCAAAAGCAAGATTACTTGGTGTAAGCAGAGAGGACGAGAGAGAGCGAGAGGTGAGCGAGTGTCAGCAGAGCCAGCAGCTGTGGCCTCTGAAATGGGTTGGGGGTACTTTTATCAAGAGAGAAGCTGAGTCCCCGGAAGAAAGATGCGCTTCATCTTAGACACACCCTTTTATCACTCTGGTAGAAGGACTTTATTCTTGCCCCTGTAAACATCCTATTTTGCATGCATCTGTAATGCGGACACTTGGGAGGTAAAGAGGAGAGGGTCAGAAGGAGCTTGTAGTGAGTTTGAATTCATGAGTCTCCTGCCTCCACCTCCCAAGTGCTGGTAATACAGGTACCTGCTACACTCCTGGCTGTGTGTGTGTGTGTGTGCGAGAGAGAGAGAGAGAGAGAGAGAGAGAGAGAGAGAGAGAGAGAGAGAGAGAGAGCATGTATAAGATTCTGTGGAGTGTGTCAGGAGGTAAGGGGGGATGCCAAAGCATACACATAGAGGCCAGGAGTGCCTTGGATATCCTGCTCCATCCCATTCCACCATACTCTCACGAAACAGGGTCTCTAACTTACTGGCCAGCAAGCCCAGAGACTCTCTAGCTTCTGACCCTTCCTCCATCATGGTCTGAGTAACCACACTAGCTTCTTTGTGGGTGCTTTGAATCTGAACTCAGGTCTTCACACTTGCATAACAGCTTTCTCATCACTAAGCCATATCCTCATCCTCTTGACCTCCATTTTATGCCTCATTTTAGCAATGAGGCCTTGAGTCAGGATGAACTAATGTCATCCCAGCTTGGCCTTCTGTCCAGTAAATTACTGAGTATGTCCCATCATAGGAGCAGCCTCTCCCCTCTCCACAGCTGCTTGACCATGTAATCTTCCCTCTTCATGGAAGATAAGCAAAGAGGGCTGTCCATAGACATTTCCCTTTCATGAGCTGCCCTTTCCCAGAAAAAAATTGTGCAACACTCTGTGAGGAACTGAATTCTTCCCTGGGAGTCAAATGTCATAGAATTTAATTTTATGAACTATGTCATAGACAAACTACGTCTTAGGAAACCCCCACTGACAAGTTTCCCAAGATCTGAACAGCCAAATAAAGATTTGGAGGCATAATCTATTATTCTAAATGATAGTCTCTGGCTGGCACAGTGGCACACGTGCATGATCCCAGCACTCAGCAGGCTGAGGCAAGAGGATCATAAATTCAAGGCCAGCCTAGCCTAAATAGTGTCTCAGAACAAAATGGCGTTTCCCTCCCCACTTTCCATCCAAAAGAGGTAAATCAATTTAGTAACTTCCTCATCCACCTAAAACACACACACATACCATACACACATGTACACACACACCACACATACAACCTCACCCAAGTCCATTGATTTATAGTCAACTTTCTATTTTTGTAAAATATATAAAAGCTTTGAGTGAAGTTTCCAAAAGAAAAATCTTGGGCTTGCAAAATCTAGTCTTCTGTAAGCAAAGGCACCTTGCCTTCTATTTATGCTTTCAATGTTTAAAGTGAAGCCAGAAACTGAGGCTGACTGACCGCACTAATGCAGTCCCAAACCCAGGACTAAGTGTATGCCAATCCCTGTCTATGCCATTCAGTTCCTGGCCCTGGGTAGGGCCTGAGGGTCTGGGGCCAGCAGGGGGACTCAAAGGGGAGCAAAGATGGAAAACAGGTCAGGCAGGAGGCAATAGACTGGTGTAAGCCTTAGACATCACTCACAATCCCAGAGAAGAGAATCCCATCCAGATGCATTTGGAAAACACTCACCAGAAAAGACCTACCGCTCTCCAATAGGAAAAGGTACCCCTGGCTGGAGCAACTGTTGACCAATCACAAGAAAATGAGCAGAAGGCTCTAGAAGGGTTAAACTTCCATGCAGTGATCTACAACAAGGGGCATGAGCATCATCAGACAGAACTGCCGTCTACCCAGAATCCTTAAGTTGCTTCAAAGCACAAAGTATTGGGAGTGAAGCCAGACTACGGCCAGCAGATCTCAGGTCAAGTCACTAGGACAGGGGAAAAAGATCTCCAGGGAAGTCCAGATGTCCACCTGACAGTGCTGCTCTGACATGATGGAGTCGGGGGAGGTGGCAAGTCAGGATCGGGGCTAGTGTTGCCATCACAAGGACATGGCAGTGGCCACAAAGCTCTGAAAACTCAAGCCAGGCACTGGGCAAAATGGCTCATGTCTGTAATCCCTACACTGTGGAGGTTGAGGCAGGCAGATGGCCCTGAGTTTAAGGTCAGCTTGAACTGCATAGTGAATTTAGGTACAAACCAGGCCCTCCCAAGTTTCCTGACCCATTTTCACCATGTAAACCAATGTCGTTGTCTATACAGGGTACCTTTATAGTTTAAAATAGTCCGTGACCTTGAGAACCTGAGTCTGGTTGTGGTTCCAATTTCAGGTTAGGGGAGCACCTAGAATCTTGCCTCTTGTCCACAGCTCTGCTCTCCAGAGTACACATGGACCAGCTCTAACAGACCACACTTTTGTGTGGAAGCCAACTGTGGGGGCAGCTGAGGGATGGCCACCTCCATCCAATCATGACCTTATGGGGCTCTCAATGATATGAAGGAACCTCTGCAGCAGAAGGAAAGCAGGGCCTGCATGACAACCAGAAGCAGAGGAACAGGATCAGCAGGGAGTCATGGAGACAAGCATATAAAGCAATGTGGCTCTTCCCTTAGGTTTCTTGATGCCAACAGAACTTAACCTTATCTGCTCTGTTTCTATTTTATGTTATACTTTTTATGATTTATTATTTTACATGCATTGATGCTTTGCCTGCATATATGCCCACATGAGGGTGTTGGATCCCCTGGAACTGGAGTTACAGTTGTGAGCTGCCATATGGGCACTGGGAATTGAACCTAGGTCCTTTGGAAGAGCAGCCAGGGCTCTTAATTTCTGAGCCCATCCTCCCTGCTCTGGTTTATAGGTCATGTTTATGTCCTTCCTGGCCATGGGATCACTGCAGCAGAGTCCTGTAGTTAAGACCCAAATGGTCAAACTGACTGTGGAAACAGTGATTTCAAGGGACAGAAGCAAGGATTGGGCCACTGTGTTGGCTGGTGCAGTGCCTACTTGCTTATTTTCACCTGCTTGTGTCCCTTTGATCTGGGGCCACCTGCTGCTGACCACCTTGCTATGGTCTGGGACATTCCAAGGTGAGATGGCACAGTGGGAAGGACACTGTGTGCAGGAAAGAAGGGCATTGTTTGAACCTCTGCCATCATCCACTGATGGTGTGAGACCTGTGCAAAGGATATGCTCCTTGGCATTTGGATTCCTCCTCTTTTAAGTGGGTTTAAGACTCTGCTGTATGAGGCTAGTGGGGGGTGGGGGGTGTCTCACAAGCCTAAAGACCTGAGCTGGATCCCTAGAGCCCAGGGTGAAAAAAGAGAAGCATCTCCTGACATTTGTCCTCTAACCTCTGAGTACTCACCATGTCTCTCTCTCTTTCTTTCTCTCTCTCTCAGTTATGAGTTGAATTGTATTTCCCCAAATTCATATCCAACTAGAATTTCAGATCATTACCTTATATGGAAACAAGGCCTCTGCAGATGTAATGTGCTACTATGAGGTCATAGTGGGTGAAGGTGTTTCTCACAGCAAAGACAGGCATCTTTGTTTAAAAAAAAAAAAGATGACAGAGAGGAGGGCTCCATGTGAAAATGGACTCTTGTATAAGGCATCTACAAGCCAAGAGTAGTCAGCCATAGTAGCAACTAGGAAAGACCCAGGGAACATATTGTCCCTCAGAACCTACAGGAGCAGCCCGCCTGCCATACTTCATTTCCTCCTGGGCTAGCAGCGAGCACACCAGGATTGTTGCAAGCCACTGTAATTGGAGTGGCTTGTTAGTGCAGGAATAGCAAATGATCATGCTGACCTTATAAGGCCACCTCAAGGATGACTTAAGACACTCATGACTAGGAAACGTCAGGACATCAGAATGAGGCCCTCAAGCATGAGTTGCCTCTTGGTCTTCCTGCAGAGTTTTAAAGCCAGGCAGAGCAAAGGAATACAGAAGAAAGAAATGGGGCTACAACTGCAGGCTTCCCTAAGTAGAGCAGAATCCTGCGTGACACAGCTGAATGAAGAAGCCAGTATACAAAGACAGCTGGTCTGGAACTGGTGATGGGGAGTGTGTCCCTGTCAAACTGGAGAAGGAACATAAGAGCCCACAGTTTCCTAAGGTGTTGGCCAAGGCTGATGAGCAGGTAATCGGAACCTTTATCACCTGTGATAAACTGGGCATCACAGGAGAATTTCATGCACAATCTCATCAGTTCCTTAAAACAAGCTCAGGAAACAAGCTCAGTATTTTTAAAATGTAGTTTGTTTGATTTTGTTTCTCAAGACAGTGTTTCTCTGTGTAGCCCTGCTGTTCCTAGAACTCACTTTACAAACTAGGCTGGCCTCGAACTCAGAGATCTACCTGTCTCTGCCTCCTGACGTCTGGGATAAAGAGTGTGCACCTGCAGCACAACTACATAGCTTAGAATATATTGCTTTATTTCAGACAACTCACAGTAGAGCTCTACCTGGCCTAGAACTTTCTCTGTCAGTGGTTCTCAACCTTCCTAATGCAGAGATCCTTTCATACACGTTGTGGTGTATGACCCCCAACCATAAAATTATATCATTGCCAGTTCATAACTGTGATTTTGCTACTGTTATGAACCTTAATGTAATTATCTGATATGTAGGATATCTAATACGAGGCCCACAGGCTGAGAACTACTGCTCTATGCAGACCAGGTTGGCCTCAAACACAAAGAATGGCCTGCCTTTATCTCCCAAATTCCGGGATTAATGGTAAATGTCACCATACCAAGCTTGAAGGGACTATTTTATGGCTCATGAAAGTGACAGAGAGTTGTTGTCGTATTATCTAGCTAGCTGATTATTATTTAGCAGCGCAAGAACTTAAGGCCTAGCAACTGCTTTACCACTGAATGATATACTCAAGCCCTCTTTCTACTTTTTTTATTCTGAGATAAGGTTTCACAGTTAAGTTGTCCAGGCTGGCCTTGAATTTGGCCTATTGAATAGCAGGGATTACAGGGTTGTTTCCCTGAGCCCAGTTCCGAGAATTTCCCTGTTTAAAGACCCCGATAAAGCCAGGTGTGGTGGTACATGCCTGTAATCCCAGCACTCAGGGAGTGCCAGCCTGGTCAATAATGAGGGTCCAGGATAGCCAAGGCTACAAGAGAAACCCTGTCTCGGAGAAAGAAAAAAAAAAAAAAAACAAACCCAAAAAACCAAAAACCCATCCCAGATGAATGAATGGTAAAGCTGGGGGGGGGGCATCTTGGCTTGGGTCCTTCAACCATGAACTCTTTTACATGTGGAAATAGAAATGGGGGCAACCTAAACTTGAGACTCATCTAGAAGAAGCAGGACTGGCTGCTGGATTCCTTTTACCCCTCACTACCTACAGGCAGCCCTACATCGGTCTAGGTTTTCTGTGAACAGATTCAAGCAAGCATGGCTGGAAAATAAGACACTGTGCTGCACAGACCCTTCCCACAGGCTTAAAACAACTCATTGGACCATCTAATTAGCTACACAGCATTTACATCGTGCTGGGCCTTAGAAGTAGTCTAGGGGTTGGGGATTTAGCTCAGTGGTAGAACGCTTGCCTAGCAAGTGCAAGGCCCTAGGTTCGGTCCTCAGCTCTGGAAAAAAAAAAAAAAAAAAGTAGTCTAGAAGAGACTGAATATGGTTGCCAAATCCTATGTCATTTTACATAAGGAGCTTGGTTTTGTTATGGGTATAGGTGTGGGAGTCCAGAAACCAATGCTCCATCAGCACAGAACAAATATATATATATATATATATATATATATATATATATTCCCCCCCCCCTCTGGTCTCTAGAATACATGTATATGGGTGTGCATGCACGCGCACTTTCTGGATATTGGCATTATAGAAAACAATAGGATGGGTAAGAATAATGGAGGTATTGACCTGATCCTTGCACTTTGTAGGCATTCCATTAGCCTTTGACATGCACTGACTGCCTTTCTAGTCTTCTAGCAGCTCAGTAACACACACTCATCCCCATTTCTCAGATGAAGACACTGAAGCTCAGGGCTGAAGTAATTTGCCCAAAGACACACAGCATGTTCTGGCAGAGCAGAGGGATTGCTAAGCCCTGCTCTCTCTGCTCCCCAAAGCTTGCTATGGAGAGGTGCACCCTGGCCCTTCTGTCTGATGCCCCACAACACATGGTATACCATGGCTTGACAAAGAATGAACTGGAGGGAGCAGGAGAAATGGTTCAGGGGTTAAGAGCACTTGTTGCTCCTGCAAAGGACCTCGGTTCAGTGCCCAGCCCCCACCTGTGGGCTCACAACCTTCTGAAATTCCAGTTCCTAGGGATCCAAGGCTGTAGACAGCAGGCACATGCTGCTGTACATTCATACACACAGGCAAAATACACATAAAATAAGTTTAAAATAAAATAAAATATAAATCCCAACACTAGAGAGGCAAAGTTAGGCAGATCTCTGTGAGTTTGAGGCCAGCATGGTCTCCACAGTGACCGGCTAAGGCTACAACATGAAACCTTGTCTCAAAAACAAAAACAAAAAATAAAGAACCAACTACGGGGCCAACAAGATGGCTTAGTGGGTAAAGGTACTTGTGACCAAACTTGACGACCTCAAGTCCATTCCTAAGAAACCCACGGTAGAGCCAGGCATGGTGATGCACACCTTTAATCCTAGCACTCAGGGAAGCAGAGGCAAGTGGATCTCTTGTAAATTCAAGGCCAGCCTGGTCTACAAAACGAGTCCAGGGCAAAGAAGGAAAAAAAAAAAAAGAAAGAAAAGAAAAGAGACCCAGGGCAGGAGAAAACTGATCTCTCATGCTGTGGCACATACAAATCCACACAAACAAATGGGATTTACGAAAATGTACAGAAGACCCTTCACTGCATCTCAGGAAGGATAAAAGTGTTTGGCCACCAACCCTCAGGATGCCTGGCATTCTCAGTCTCCCCTAACATTATAGGTGAGTGAACTTTCTCCAGCTGAGTGGTTTAAATTCTCCAAATAGTGCAGGAGCCTCTCCCAAGAATGTCTGTTTGTCTTGTGCACAGGTTCCAGCACAATAGCTGAGCTCTTGGAACAGCCATTCCGGATATGGACCTCTCCCCAGACAGGCAGGACAGAGAGGAGGGGGCTGGAGAATCCAAGAACAGGAAACAGCAGTGACAGGGGTGTTGGGGGCTTGATGTCTCAGGAACACAATGTACAAACATTTCAAGCTGTGAGATGCTGAGTGGCTGTAGGGACCAAAAGGGTGACCGCAGCCAAAATGCTGCTTTGATGTATATGCTTCCTGCCTTGGGAAGGCAGGCTGGCTCAATTTGGGATTTTTTACTGTGCGTGCGTGCGTGCGTGTGTGCGTGTGTGTGTGCGTGTGTGTGTGTGTGTGTGTGTGCGCGCGCATTCTGTAGGTCAAACCTAGAGCTTGAGACACATCCATAGCCCATATATTTTACTGGAAGACAGGGTCTTGCTACGTCATAGCCCAAGTACGCCTTGAGCTTACCATTTCCTGCCTCAGCCCCCTCCCAAACAGGTGAGATTACAGGCCTGCACCTGTAGGTGTAGCTGAATGTTTTACCTATCAAAGATGTAAAAGGATGGACATTCGGCAAAAAGCCTACTTTGCATTCTGAACTCCCCATGCCAAACCCCGAAGAACTCTGCTGGAACTGCTGCTTTCCGCTGCTTCTGTGACTTCAACTTATTTTTTTTTTCACCTGTTCACGAGAGTACACAAATTCTGACACCACGTTCCTCTATTTACCGGTAAACAGACCCTTACATTGACTCTGGGTTTGCTCTATAGTTAATGTAGTTGTGAATGTTGACTACAGACATAAGCAGACGTCTTACGTACGGTGGTAGCTGTATATCCAGAAATGGAATTTCTAGGTCATACAGGCTTTTTTCCCCTTTTTCTCTTTGAACCTAGACTAAGCCAAACCCAAACCAAAATAAACAACAAACCCCCTGAATAGGAAATTATGGATCAGCCACCCCTTTCAAACCTTACCTTCTTTCCAAAGACATCTTCTCTCCACGCCCTCCCATTGCTAGGTAAGAAGTCCTCCCTTCTTCTCCCAGGCTACACACAGGGAGGCCAGGGCAGACCTGCTCCCCTACGATGCATCCTGGTAGCACAGTGTCTGCTTTGTCACAACCCCGCAGCTCTTTCTAGAGAGCCCACCAGACTAGGGTAGATGTTCCCTGAGGACAGTGTTTGCTTTTGCAAATGTTTGCATCGGTCATGGTGAGGGGCTGAGGCCACTTGTCACCCACTGTCCTCAAGGACTAAGAAGGCCTCTTCTAGACTTCATGTTTAGAAGGCTTGAAATCCCCCAGCCTGACCATAACCTTTAACCTCTGGAGGCTTCTAAAGTCTTAATAACGTTCTGCAAACTTTGAAATTACAGGTCAATTGCTACGATTACTAAACCATATTTTAAAGGATTGTGTTCGATCTGCTATGAAAAACAAACTACGTTAGACTTTTCTCCCAGCACTGCGCACTTTAGTCTTTCAATAGCTGTTGGGAGAGTGGAGGGGTGGTGCTTTATATATACTTTAAAACACTTTAAAACAGCCTATGTTGCAGGGCTGGAGAGAGAGCTCAGTGATTAAGCATACTGGGTGCTCTTCCAGGGGACGAAGGTTCAATTCCCAGCACCCACAGGGCAGCTCACAATTGTCTCTATAATTCCAGCTGCATGCCTCACACCATGTAGGCAAAACACCAATGTGCATAAGATTAAAATAAGAAAATCATTTTTTAAAAAAGCTGTGGTACAATATAGATCATCCCCCTTGCCACTTTAAGCACTCAAAATACACAGCCCAGTGGTGTCAGACACATTCAAAGCATTGTGTGGCAACTGGCACTGTTTCCTAAACACATGTTCATCACTCAAACCCAAAACGCTGCACTCAAGAAGCAAGATGGGTCATGACTTTTGAAAATTAACCTATGAGGTTAATTGGGATATAGAATCTAGGCAGTTGGATTTATCTACTGGATTTAACATGGGGAACAACTGACAGTAAAATTATTTGAATGCATTATTGTAGCAGAGCCTTGGCTCAAAAAGCCACTTCCTAAACACTAGCACGTCACCCCTGCCATTGTTTTAAGGCTCTCAAAAGCAGAAAACAAACCAAAACAAAAGTCATTTTATTTATTTAACTTACAGATGCTAAGCACACATGTGCCTCGTTTGCATTGCATTTAACTAAGAAATAGTATTATTTCAAAACACCATCATGAAATAGACAGCTGTCCTCTTTAAAAAAAAAAACTAACAATTTAACAGAATTATAACTAACAATTTTGCGGTAAATGAAATGGCTGCTTCTTTTGAAAGGAAACTATGGTCTTTCCGCCAGCCTCCAAAGATCAAGAAGATCCTTTCTAAACCCACTTTTAAGCCAAGTAACTAGAATGCTTTCATATCTTTGTAACCGTCCGGCTTGGGTGGAGATTAAGTCCCTACAGAAGAATATGTCCCCAGATAATGTCAGTCAGTGCTAACAATTTAGAGATAATCCCTTCCTTGAGAAGTCTGTTTTCAACTTACCCTAGCCCTGGGTTAATTGATGATTTACCTCCCATTAGGAAAGCCCTGCACTTCAAAACACTGGGACAGACATTTGGGCGGCTGGGGCTAGTTGCTAGAGCTGAATGCTTCCTAACGGAGACAGCAGTTCTCGGTCTAATAAGCAGGCCATGTGCTTCCGAATGGAAGTTCCCAGGGAGTCGGTGGATGCATGTGCACACATGGTATCTAAGTGCTTGCACACACAGAGAGTAACATGGAGTCTTTGTCCTCTAGACCTGTCAGAGCATTCACGGCAGGCATTCTCTCCCTTCTTTCCCTAGCCATAGGCTGCTGATCCCAAGATAGGAGCCGATCAGTCACTTGCCTGAGCCATAGAAACTCTGGGTCGGAACCCATCCTGAGCATCCATTTCCACTCTTCTCCCAATAACACCCTCCTCTGTGTGTAGTTAGTAAGGGAGTCTTCTCTTTGTCCCATCCTTCCACATCCCCTCCCCTCACCCCCAAATGCCTAGTCCAGCACCATTCTACCATCGGCAAAACTGCTTTTCCTGGGACAAAAGCTCTGTCAAAACTTTCGGCCTTTGGGTCCAACCTTCCAGACTATAGTCAAAAATTATCATGTGAAGATCCGGGTTATGACTTTACTGACCCCCCGGGGGTCATCCCAACAGGGTCTCTAAGGTGCTAGACCCATATTCCTCCTCCAAACCAGACTACATTATGTTTGCCAGGAAGGCTAACACGTTAGTCAATGCTAAAGAATGCAGAGGCAACCACTTGATAGTTGTTCAAACAATTAAGGCTGCTGGGTCATGTAATGATGTCTATAATCATAGAGTACAAAACAAGGCTTGGGTGGGGATTTGGGAATTATGTCCCTGGATTGCTTGCTCTGTTGGCAGGTGCTTCCTATAGCATATTTTATTTTAAGAAGATCCAGAAAGGGCTGGGATGTAGCTCAGTTGGTAGAGTGCTTGCCTAGTATATAGATAAAGCCCTGGATTCCATCCCCAGCATAGAGAAACCAAGCATGGCGTCTCATGCCTGTAGGTAGAGCCAAGGACCTATATCAGAAGTTTAAGGTCATCTTCAGCTACATAGGGAGTTTGAGCCTGGGATACATAAGACTCTGTCTCAAAAAAAAAAAATCTATGAGACAGGAAATAGGAAATGTAAGATGACTCTAAAACAGTGATGGAAGCTAGGTGTGGTGGCTCATGCCTTTAATCTTCACTCAGAAGAGGCAGAGGCAGGAGAATCTTCGTCAGTTCCAGGCCAGCCTGGCTTATATAACAAGTTCCAAGCCAGCCAGAGTTACACAGTAACAAAACAGTGATGGAAATAAAGGAGAGGGAGGGACAGGAGAGGAGAGACTTCTTCAGTAAGGAACAGGGGACTAGAGCTACACTAAAATATCTCATTAGTTCTGTGGGTTAGCACCAATAGATGAGCAGCAGGATCTGATAAATAGGGCTAAGAATTAGGGGTGTTAGATTTACTAATTTGTAGACCCCAAATAGATGGATTTTATTGAAAATTAACTGCTAGTTCTTTTTTCTTTCCTTCTTTTCTTTCTTCTTTTTCCTCCTCCTCCTCTTCTTCTTCCCCAACAGGGGTCTCTTGTAGCCACGCTGACCTCTAGCTCTTCTTGCAGGGAAAGATGACCTTGAACTTCTGAACCTCCTGCTTTTGCTCCCACGACCCAAGTGCTAGGATTACAAGTGTATGTCACCACACTCAGCTAATTATTATTATTAGTTTGTCGAGACAGGGTTCCTCTATATAGCCTTGGCTGTCCTAGACTTGCTTTGTAAACTAGGCTGACCTTGAACTCACAGAGTTCTGTCTCTGCTTCCCCGAGCGCTGGGATTACAGGCATATGCCACCACATCTGGCTGCTAATTATTTCTTTAAAGAACATATACACAGTATGTGGGCACATGTGGATAAATAATGAGAATTCCTTAATTCAACAACCTCCTAGTGTTTTGCTTCATATTGTTTCCATTTTAAAAACAGGTCTCACTGCCAGGTGTGTGGTACAGATCTTTAATTCCTGCAAGCAGGAAACAGGCAGGCAGATACCTGTTAGTTTGCGTACAGCTTGGTCTACATAGTGAGTTCTAGAACAGCCAGGGCTACAAAGTGAGACTCTGTCTCAAAAACAACAACAAAATGTTGCATTGGACTTGGCTGGCCTCGAGTCACAGAGATCCTCCTGCATCTGCTTCCTCAGTTTGGGACTAAGGGTGTGTACCATCATGCCCCGCTTTCATCTAATGTTAATATCAAAACCTGACCAGAACTTTAGAAAAAGTTATGGCTTCTGGCAAAAACCTAATGGCATGAGTTTAATCCCTGGAACCCACACAAAAGTGGAAGAACAGAACCGGCTCCACAAAGTTGTCCACTGACCTCCACATAGGTGCTAGTCATCAGCCACCACCACCCATGACCCCCAAACAAACATGTATACACACAAAGATAACACATTTTTGAAAAGTTTAAAAATACATACCTTCCATTAAGTACCTTGAAGTTAATTTAATTTTCAAGTGGGATCAACAAAGCAAGCCAATTAGAGTATCACAGGTGGCAGAGGTTGTGGGATCAAGGCTATGTCCAGCCTCAGCCTGTGGAGGGCTGGAATTACAGGCATGCATTACCTTGCTGTGAAAGCAACCTGAGCTAAAGCAGTAATACAGCAACCATTTGGAAGCTCTAATTGGATGCTATGCTATATTGCAGAGCTGCTGTTAAAGATTTGTTCTGTGTGACCTTTCCTGGTTTCATTAAGCCAATGGCTTTCTCCTAAGAGAATCTGAAAGAAGACACAAGATACTTGGGTATTTAAGCCTCTAATTTATTAGTCCTCAAGATAAACTCTTCTAAAAACCCACTGCCAGGCAGGTCCAGGGCCTGCCTCAATTTAGAGCCTGGAAGGTGTCATAACCTGGCTCCTCCTACCAGATTCTCTTACAAAATAGGTTGTGCTTCACTGGATGACACCATATATAATCTAAGAATCACTGATATCATGAACAGGAGAGAATAATTCAGTCTATGAATGAAAGTCTCAATATAGTCTCTGGTCACACAAGACAAACTTGAATTTCTGTGGTACCAGAGAGTCAACCCTTTGAAGACTACAAACTGTCTACAGAACTACACAAAGAAGCAAATTTCAAGGCCAAAACACAGTGACCGGGTTCACCTGTCTCCAGTGAGTTGGGTGGGAAGCGAATTCCAGCCAAGCAGAAGAGCCAGGTTTTGAAATTCGTTCCATTCCACATCTGTGAGTTTTGGCAGTTTGCTATCTCGACTCTGCCTTCTCGGAATTCCTAAGCTGGCTCTGCTCATCCCAAATATTTGGGTCTAAGAGGTTTCCAGGCCAGTGGAGCTGATAAACTGAGGGCTTAGAGCAGGGCTTAAACCATCCTTCAGGACATGATAAGGTGAGGCCTCCAAGGGGCTAGACCATTGTTAAGTCACCTGACCTGTTTTTCACCAGGAATGTTTACCCAGCAATGTTTACCCAGAATGCAGCTACAAGAGCTGCATGTAGGGACCATTTTTGTGCTCTAGGGGAAATCTGAAAATACCACACCTGTAACAGTTTCAACTCATATCTTAGTATGTTTTGTGGTAAATACTGAAAACGCCAACAACAAAAACTAGACAGATTGTAATTTAAGATTAGACTGAACTCAAAATATAATGATTTGTCCTTACCAAAAAAAAAAAAAAAAAAAGCAGAGCTGCTAATGGTTTCCTAGGATGTGTTTGGATTTTAGATAAGGAATAGCTGAAATGTGTAGCCAAGTGACAGACTGATAAGGGAAAGATTCTAGGGGGAACTTAGTAGGCGCACCAGCTTTGGGGTGCTCATACTTCACAAGTTTTAGGGGCCACAGCTGGGTGCTCTGGTTGCAATTTAATCCCCACTATAGTGACAGTGGAGACTGGTGAGGCCTTAAGTCCTGAGAGTTGCATTCTGGGTTACCAAAGGGGCTGGCAGCTCTGTGGTAAAAAGGCAGCTTCCCCTTACATGCTTGCTCTGTCTCACTATGGGATGGCACCACCATTCATCAAGAAGCAGGAAGCTCCCTCAATAGATGCTCACAGTCAACATCCCAGCCTCAACAGCCATCAGGAACAGCAATCTAGTACCTACTTCCATTGCCCTGGTTGCTGGAAGTACCCACAATGCCTCGGGCCTTCAAGAGATAGTAGACCAAGGGCTTTGAGACAGCAATTCCACACACCCGTAAGATGAATGAATGGAGGGCAGAGGGCTACTGCACTGGTCTTTGCCACTGTCTGAACAGGACAGCAGCAAGATGCGGTCCAGCCCTTTCAAAACTTAGTGAGGGTTAAGGTCCAATTTCTAGCCACTGGTAAGTCAGATTTACAAAAACCCAAGGTTGGGACTAGGGTTCAGTCAGTTAATGTCTTTTTCTGACTTTGATCCCCAGCACTCACACACACACACACACATACACACACAAGCCTGGGCTTGGTGGTATGTGACTGTAATCCAATTCGTCCGAGGCAGGTAGAGCACTGGGCTTTGCTGCCCTATCCTACTTGTCAATCTCCAGGCCCATGAGAGACTCTTCCAAACATAAAATATGACAGTGCTAAGACTGCCCTCTGTGTCCTCTGCCCCTCCCCACGCATGTGCGCATACACAGAGGCAGGCAGACAAGCAGACACGCATGCACACATGTACACACATATAGAAGGCCTGAGGCTGTTTGCTAAATAAAGTCTATCACTTAGTTCTCACTATCTTTTTAAGAAGTTGTTTTACTGTTGCTGGGCAGTAGGTGGTGGTGCTCTCACCTTTAATCTCAGCACTTGGAAGGCAGATGGATCTATGTAAGTCTGAGGCCAGCCTGGTCTTCAGAGTGAGTCCAGCACATCCAAGGCTACATACACAGAGAAACCCTGTCTTGAAAAAACAGAACTAAGCAAACTTTTAAAACTCTATTTTGTATGTATGGGTATTTTGCCTATAAGTATGTTTTGGGAAGCAAGTGTATGGATGTACCAATGGAAACCAGAAGAGGGCATTGGATCCCCTAGGATCGAAGTTACACATAGTTATGAGCTACCATGTAGGGGCTGAGAATCGAACCCAGGTCCTCAGGACTACCCAGTGCTTTTAACCACCGGGCCATCTCCTCTGCCCTCTCTCAGCAGCTTTCCAAACAAAGTGCATATGACTAAAATATTGGTACATAGAGCTGGGGGTAGCTTAATGCTAACCTGTTTGCCTAGCATCCACAAAACCTTAGTCTAACCACTGTATACATATACAAATGTATGTGCCGTATGTATTCTATGTATATTCATATATACCCTGTGTTTATATGTGGGATTTAAATTACTTTCTCAGACCACCCCGTTATTCGTTCTTCTCTCCCTCATTTCTAGCTTTCTGCTTTCAGAACTCAACTGCATGGAAGAGAGGGTAAGGGAGAAAATCAAAATGTGTTTTCGACAGGCAGTGGTGGCACATGCCTTTAATCCCAGCAACTGGGAGGCAGAACCAGGTGTATCTCTGTGAGTTTGTGGATAGCCTGGTCTCCAGAGTAAGTTCCAGGACGGCCAGGACTACACAGAGAAAACCTGTCTCGAAAAACGACAACAGCAAAGAGGTATTTGAAACTAGCTTTGTTCCTATTCACAAGAAATGGGCAGACGTTACAAGTCTTCTCCATCACTGCCGTGCAAAATTACTGACCGCTGTCTGCCCGGTCAGATCAATTGGACAACACACCAGCTTTAGACGGGAAGGCTGAGTTCTGGTCTGATTTGATCATTTCTTATTTTTCTGACCTAATTTTCTGGGGACTTTTGAACCCGTTGATACAAAGCAAATGGGATTCCACTACAGCTTATGCTCCCACTCCAGCCCCAAGGGGCAGACCTGTTCCGTAGACATTGGTGGTGTAATGGCAGCTGGCTGCTAGGAGAGCCCCTGCGAAGCTGTCTGGACTGCTGTAGGAGGGAAGACTTAGCTGCTCAGTCAGGCTCATCCTAGGGAGGAGAGGCTAAGAGTGGGTATCACTTTCTGCTCCCTCCCTGGGAGCCCAGGGTCCTCAGAAAACATCTCATTCATAGATGTCTAGACACTTGAGTACTTCTTCCCGATAGTAATTTCACTGGTTCAGGAGAGGCAGCTTTTCCTTTCCCTGATGTCAGCGAAAGGAAATCCAGATCAAAGTCAGAGGTTCACAAGAGCAGAAGCTAAGACAAACTATGGCTTCCTTACGGTGGAGCTAATTGGAAAACATCAGCCTTGTGCACCTACGACATGCATCCATGACTTTCAGAGTTAACCAGAGTGGCGTGAACAGGTATGGCTCCCATTCAGTCATGTCTTTTGGCCCATAGGGAGTGGCACTGTTAGGAGATGTGGTCTTGCTGGAGTGAGTGTGGTCTTGTTGGAGGAAGTGTGTCACTGTGGGGGTGGGCTTTGAGGTGTTATGCTCAGGCTATGCCCAGTGTGGCACGCAGTCTCCTGATGCACAGGTCCCTTTTTTTTTAAATTTTTTCTTCATATCTTTTTTTAAAATTTATTTATTATGTATACAGTATTCCAGAAGAGGGCACCAGATCACATTATAGATGGTTATGAGCCACCATGTGGTTGCTGGGAATTGAACTCAGGACCTCTGGAAAAGCAGCCAGTGCTCTTAACCGCTGAGCCATCTCTCCAGCCCCCTCTGCCACTGTCTTAACAACAGGACAGTAGCAAGATGAGGTTCGGTGATACCCTTCCAGCCCTTTCAAACCTCAGTGAGGATTAATGTCCAATTTCTAGGCACTGGTAAGTCAGACTTACAAAAGCACAAGGTTAGGACTGGAATGAGAGTCTAGTCAGTTAATGCTTTATGTTAAATGTTTCCACCCCTTTATAAGAGTTGCCTTGGTCATAGTGTCTCTTCACAGAAATCAAAACCCTAAGACACCAGGCATTCAAGCTGAAACAGGATTCTTCTTTATCATGGGAACAAAACTAGCCTCTAGCTTTTTGTGGTGGTGACAGGGGGCAATTTTTAAACTTGGCCTCTGGGTTGCAATAGGATTTTTAACCATCAAAAATTAGGAAAATGAGCCAGGAAGTAGTGGCTCATGCTTTTAATCCCAGCACTCAGGGAGGCAGAGGTAAGTGGATCTCTTTGAGTTCGAGGAAAGCCTAGTCTATAAAGTAAGTCCAGGACAGCCAAGGCTACACAGAGAAACCCTGTCTTTAAAAACAAAAACAAAAATATCAGTTTTAAAAGAAAGTTTAAAAAGTGTTTATATAGTAATACAGTTTACATAATTAAGTAATACCATAGTAAAAGGAATTGGTATAGGTTTAAAAAGGAAGGAGAAAATAAAGGGAATTATTTTTAGATTGGAAGTTTTATGGATATGTGTGTGTGTGTGTGTGTGTGCAGAGGGAGAGGATCTCTGAGTTTGAGGTTAGCTTGGTCTTTAGAGTGAGTTCCAGGACAGTAAGCAGTTAGGGTTACAGAAAAAGCCTGTCTTTAAAAAACAAAAACCTTATTTATTATTATTATGTGTGTGAACAGGCAGGCATGTCATGGAGTGTGTGTAGAGGTTAGAAGACAACATTTGTGGAGTTCCACCTTTACACGGCTTCCAGGTCTACAGGCTTGCGTGGCAAGCATTACCTGCTGAGCCATCTCACCAGCTCAGTTAATGCTCTTTTTCTATCAGCATCAGGAGATGTAATTTACATGCTATAAAATTTGCCCTCTAAAACGTGTAACATGTTTGGTTTTGTAGCAGATTCAAAGGTTTGTATAGCTGTTAGTACTGCTCAGTTTTTATTCAGTGAATGAATGATTCAAAACTGATTTAAAAGTGGCCCAGCTTTGTGTGTCAGACTGCAGCCAGAACACTGTTTAAAGAAATTAATTCAAAGCTCCAAACCACAGCCACTACCAATCCATGACAGGGTGCTATTGCACAGAAAAACCAACCCAAGTTCTGGGACTAAGCTGCTGGCTGCAGAGCTGGCATTCTTAACCAGTCTGAAAATTCTGTTTCTATTAAAAGAGACTGACACAGCGAAGTTTTTTCTTTATTACATCAGTACTGCTATGAATAAGAAGAAAATATCAATCACCTTCCCCTTCCTGTTCGTGTTTATGATGAAGCTGCAGTCCTGCGCCAAAGAGTACACCCTTCCGGGTGGGAATGCCTCTGACTTACTTTGCATCCCCAAGAGCTGACGCATAGAATCTCAACAAATGACTGTTACAAAAACAAACAAAACCACTGCTGCCATGCATTATCCATGGGCCAGCTAGCAGCTCTCTCCATCAAGGTCACTGCTACATAAAAGAGGGCCAGGTTCTTGAGCAGAACCCAGAGCTGAGCCCTACCGGCAGAATCAGCATCTTGGTTGGAAGAAGATGAAGGCTGCTGTCCCCACCAGTGCTCAGCCTTCGCTTGGCAAGTGGATGTCGGACAGGTCACTGACCACGGTGAAGTTGGCGTGCCTGCCATCACACTGCATCTGTCCTCTGTGCAGATTCCTGCCTAGCCCTACACACAGACACACTAACCATTTAAGGGGTGTCTGTGGAAAAAATGGCAATAAAGTGAATTAATTTACCTCACCTCTCTTGTTCCCTTTCAAAGCTAAGAATGAAAAACTTAAAGTGCTTATTCCAAAGGCATTGAACCTTTACAACAGCCAAGGCTGCTCTCCAAACTGAAGCAATTAACCCATGATGGAAATCAAGGTTGGTTTGATTATCTTCTGACAGTGACCAGGCTGCCCTCTCAGGCAATAATGATTTTCCTGGAATACAGATTCTTAAACTGTGGGTCACAACTACTTTTGGGGTCATGAAACTGAAGGTAGAAGGTCATAAAGATTTTAGCAAGAATAAATGACTTCTGAACGTACAATGACTGAAAATTGATTCAAAATCAAAAGGGGAATGAATCTGGGGTGTTTCGGGAAGTGCATGCCTTTGTTGCACCGCACAGCTTACTGCAACCTTGGGTCTGAACACAGGGCATGTGTAGCTGGCACTGTGCATGACCTCACACCATGTAGTACAAACATCTGAAATAGCTCTGCTCAGAGCAGGGACGTGGATGTTATGAGCTGCAGTGTTCTGCTGTCTGTACATACAAAGTCCTCTGCTCTTATAGAAAAATAGTGTTTTAATTACTGAAAACAGACTCTGAATGTTATCCTACTATCCTTCCTCAGTTGGGAGGTAGCAGCGTAGTATAGTGTCTTTTGGGGTTGTATTCTGTTCGAATGTCTTTTAATGATCTATTTTATCTAATCTCGCATCCATTTATCAACCCATACTGAAGTGACAGGCATTGAACTTGGTACTTCCGTATACCTGACAAGTGCTCTCCATGACTCAGCTGCATCCCCACCAGAACGTTTGCTTTTAAAAACTGATATTTAAGCTGATCGTGGCATTATGTGCCTGTAATCCAGCCTTTCCGAACGTTGAAGAATGATCAAGGTGACCCTTGATTATATAGCAGGTTCAAAGTCAGCCTGACCTACTTAACACCCAACCTCATTTAAAAAAAAAAAAAAAAGAGCAAACTATAATGCATACCTGTATACTAACCAAGATAAAATACGAGGGAGCACCACATCTTGCACACAAAACATGCAGCACAGAATTGTGCGGCTCACTGCTCAATGACTGGAAGTCAAGTATACCAACACACAAGTGTTGAGGGGAGTGGAGGCTCGCTGCTTCAGAGGAATGATTGAACACTGATGTGCACTGAAGTGTACAGGGGCTGGGGGAGATGAACACTTGGTGACGGGCCCCTTCAACAGTGTGCTGCTCCCACTCTGCTCAAGTCTCCATAGGAACCTCTCCCAAAAGGCTTTTGTGTTGTTATAGGACTGGCCCTATGACTGTCCAACTTCATCATCAACCTGACTGTATTTGGACTCTCCTAGGAGACAAGGCTCTGGGCATATATGGTAAGAAGGGAAGAGCCATGGTGAATGTGGGTGGCAACATCCCATGAGCTAGGATCCCACATCGAATAAAAAAGGGGGAAAAGAAGAACAGGGCAGCATTCATGTCCACCCACTTCCTTACCGCAGCTGTGACGGAAGTGGCAGCCTCCTGCTCCTGTCTTGCCTTACTGCCTTCATGAAATGTTTTCCATCTTAAACCTGGCTAGCAACAAAACCATCTTCCCTCAACTTGATCCTCTCGGGCTTTGCCACAACAGAAAGAATAGTACATAATACAGTCCCTGATACGGCCTCCATGGGTTGGGCCTTGGGGAAGGGCTTGGATAAGAAGGTCTCTGTCTTAGTTGTGGCCCAACCCATCACTGACAGGTTCAAAGTTTGAATGGACTGTTCAGAGGTTAACCTGTGAAAGATAGGTGGAAATACCTGAGACATGCTCTGGAGGTCATAAAGTGAGGATGTTTACTTCAACACACACTCCTGCAGCCATGATGCTCAGCCTTACCACAGGCCCACAGCCAGGGAACAAGCTGACCGCAGACTGAAACCATCAGCCAAAACATTTTCCTCTCTTTAAGTTGGGGGTTCATCACAGCAAGGAAAGTGACTAACATGTAGACCTCACACCTAAAAGCAGGATTTAAGAAGTGACCTCAGCAAGGTGACTGGACTCTGGTGCTTCCAGGCTCCTTCCTTCCAAGGCTTCCGTGATCTCTGAAAGCCGGAGATGGCCTGATCACATGGATGTCAGCCAATTGCTGTACAATGGAACTATACTCCCAGCCTCTTCTGAGCCTCTTAGCAGTCATTACTTTCTCCTCTGCAAAGGGTGAACATTGTACACTGACCTAGAAAAAAATAGTCCCCGTGCCTCAAAATAGTACAAGATGGGGTGGGGGCAGGGAAAGAATTATAGCCATTCATTTTCAGGCAAAAAAAAAAAAAAAAGCTGTCTTCCCTGCCTTCCCACTTTCTTTGTGTAACTCATCGAGAACAAAGGGACAATTTCCATGCTTGACAGTGGGCCAGATGGGGTCTGCTTTCAGCGCTTTGGGTCTCTCAGGATTACAAGGAAACCCAGATACCGGCTTGGGTGGCTGAAGGTTGGGCCAGCCCATCTTTGTTTCAAGGCCTGTCACTAATGAGATACAAGCAGATGAAGTTCAAAACAAGCCAGCCCTCGGGACAGTCCAGTGTGCTGCTCACAGCTAGCAAGATTCTCCAAAGAAAGGCAGCCAGTGTCTTCTTGGGCTGAAATACTGAAATAAATAGAGTCCCGTCCTGGGTCATGGTGTTAAGAATGGTCTCCTCACAGGGTCCCCTATTGACATGGTTTTCAGAGACTTTTCCATAGGGGTTTCCTTGGCTTTTTGGGCACCCTTCTACTCTTAGGCCAAAGTCCCAGGCAATAGGGAGCCATGGTCTTGCAAGGACATTTCTCACAAGTTGGAAACAGACCAGTAGCCAGATGACTCGAGATTCATGATTTCTCTCTCAAATGATTTTACTTCCTCTCTCTCTGTCTCTCTCTCTCTGTCTCTGTCTCTCTCTGTCTCTCTCTGTCTCTCTCTCTCTTTCCTACCTCTCAGTTTACCAACCAGATGAATGCCCTACACTGGGAGGGGAGACATAATGGTCAGTGGTGACAGTAAATATTCACACAGACCAGTGTAAGAGCATCTAAGGGATGTGTACCTGTCAGCTATATCGCCGTTCAAAATGTAAAAAGGCCCTCTAACTTAGGTGTGGCATCATGAAGAATGAGAGCAAGAACTATACAAAATATGTTTCTGCCTGTGTTCACAGACACACTATTCACAATGGCCAAAAAGCTAGAACAGAACCATGTCCATTGACTGGTGACCGTGAAATTAAATGTGGTCTATAGAAGCAATGGGGTATTATTTGATTATGAATGAGAACAAAATCTTGACACATGCTATAACTCAGATCAGTCTTGAAATCAGTATGATGTATATTTCCTTCCTTTTTGGCCCATCCCCTTTCCTCTCTCCCTCTTTGTGTGTAGTACATGTGAAGGCCAGAAGTTGACTTAGGATGTCTTCCTTCACCAGTTTCCATCCTTTTTGTTGTTGTTTTTCCATCCAGGGTTTCCCAGTGTAGCCGTGGCTATCCTGGACTCACTTTGTAAACCAGGCTGGCCTTGAATTCACAGCCATCGGCCTGCCTCTGCCTCCTGAGTGCTGGGATTAAAGGCATATGCCACCACACCTGACTTTTTGTTTGGTTTGGTTTGGTTTGGTTTGGTTTGGTTTGGTTTGGTTTGGTTTGGTTTTCCAGACAGGGTTTCTCTGTGTAGCCTTAGCTGTCCCAGACTAGCTTTGTAGACCAGGCTGGCTTTGAACTCACAGAGTTCTACCTGCCTCTGCCTCCCAAGTGCTGGGATTAAAGATGTGTGCACCATGCCTGACTATTCTCCATTTTATTTCAAGGTCTCCCACCAAACCTGTAGCTCAGCAATTTGGCTAGACCAACAGACAGGCAAGCTCCGAGGGTTCCTCCATTTCCAGGTCTGAAGAGCTGGGGTTACTGGTATGTGCTGTTCTGCCCTACTTCTACATAAGTACTGGGGATTCGAACTCAGCTGTTCATGACTTCATAGCAAGCATTTTACCAACCGAGTCATCTCCTCCAGAGTGCCAGCTTCCCTTGTTACATATAAGCACAGAACTAGCTTTTCTTATGTCCTACAGGCCTAATTCAGGGAGTACGCCGGTCACTTGATTTTTACTCTTCTCTTAGATAACTGACACATCTGGTGCTTGTCATTTGTGGTTAAACCTCTGGCACCCACAAGTCTCTATTTCCCTCTCCACCTCTGCCCAGGAGCTGAGGAAGCTCATGCCCTTTCATCTCTAGGAGGGAGCATGTGACTCAACCCTGGCCAATCAAAACACTCATCTCCACGCCCACCCAGGCAAAGAGGTACAGCAGAACCAACCAGAGTCCACTCTGAGACTTGTAACTTTAGGCAGTTTAGAAAATAGGCAAAGAGCCTGATGCCACAAGCAGAGAGAATGCAAGAGACCAACAAAGGCTGAACACAGAAAAAGGACAGCAGTGATGTCCTGGTTACCCCTGAGCCTCACAGTTCTTGAAGTAGGATGCTGTGCCTTTCTGTAGTATGACCCATTAAGACCCTTCCCTGTCCCCACTTTTAAAACAGGGTCTCTTGGCCAGAAACTCTCTATGCAGCTGAAGCTAGCTTCGATTCTTCTGCATCTGAGTGCAGGGATTGCAAGCCTGTGACACCACACCTGGATAAATGCTCCTTCTTAAATCAGTTTATTTCAGTGCTTTTACCCAGACCTTATGTTTTGAGGAATAATTATTAAACATTTCTTCAGCTTTTTAAAAATATATTGCATAATCCATATTCCTTTACATCCATGAATCAGAAGGAAACACTGATGTCATTTCCCCATTTATACCTTACTAAGGAAGGTTAAACAAATCAGATATGGCTTCTAACATCTCACTCCATATTGCATAGGAGGCAAGTTTTTTTCTTCTTCCAAAACGGTTTGGCCCCATCTTCAGACTGACATCAAAATGAGCTAGGAGAAATTATATTTTGGCATAGGCAAGAATCAACCCAAATTAAGTTTGTATGAAAATGCCAAGAAACTTTTGCATGCTGATGTGAGAAAAAAAAATAAGGGTCTGAGGCCCAGGCGTGGTAGTGCATGCCTTTAATCCCAACACTCCTGAGGCAGAGGCAGGTGGATCTCTGTGAGTTAGAGGCCAGCCTGGTCTACAAAGTGAGTCCAGGACAGCCAAAATTATACAGAGAAATCCTGTCTTGGGGGGGGGGGGAATCCCAACATTTGGGAAGCAGAAGCAGGGGGATCTCTGAATTTGAGGCCTGTCTGGTCTACATGGTAGATTTTAGGACGTCCAGAGCAACATAGTGAGACCTTGTTTAAAAATAACAACAAAAAGGAAGCAAGGCTGGGGAGACGGCTCAGTGGGTAACACTTGCAGTGCAAGCATAAGGGCCTGAGTTCAAATCTCCAGCACCCGTGTAAAACAGCCTGTAATACCAACGTGGAAAAGAAGACAGGTGCCTCTCAGGAATTTACTGGCCAGCCAGCCCAGCCAAGCCAGCAAACTTCTAGTGCATTGAGAGAATGTGCCTCAAAGTCACAAGGCCAGAAGCAATAGAAGATAGCTTCTCTGCATGTGCAGGCCCAGGTGTGTACCCTTCCACACACATGCACCTCCATAACACACATACACAATATAAATAAGTACATAAATCAATGAAACACATAAATGGGCTGATGAAGGAACTTTTATATCTTCATTTTTCCGTAAGTAAAAAATAAATCCTAAAGAAGGTTTCTGAGTTTTGTGGGTTTTTTTTTAACCAACCTATTTCACAAACACATACACCCCACCCCTCACCATGAGAGACCATCTAGTATTAGAGAAACTAGAAGCCAGCACATACAGCTTTCCAAATAAACATATGTAAACTCCAAAGAGTTCTGGAAATTTAGTCCTGATTCTACTGGATGTTTTGAATCGTCTGTATGGACAATGACTGATCTTTGTGGCTGGAAGAAGCTCATGTGAGTGGGTGCATAGTTCCTTCACAACAAGACTTCCTCTACACAGGCTGGTTGAGTACTCCCGATTCTCTGACCCAGGCTGAGAGACACACAGACGTGAAAAATGACCCCCAAACTTCCACGAGGCAGAGAGCACGTGGCCAGAAGAGGGTCTGCAAGGGGATGCAGGGAATTGTTTTCAAACAATAAAGAAGGAGGTACCCCCTGCCTGTACTCATGCCTGCCTGCACAGTCAGGCCCGCGTCACACAACTTGAGCAGATTTTACAGCACAACAGGGCAACCCTGAGCCTGGCTTCCCAGCAGCGCACCTAAGATCAGTGTGTGATGGTTTAGAAATCATTATACACTAAATCATCTGCTTAAAAACCCCAGAGAACTTCCTCCCCCCAACCCCCCCCCAAAAAAAATGCTGTGTAAGGAAAGGTAGCAAAGGGCCAGGTAATAAGCAGGGAGAAAGAAAACACTGGCACCCAGCTTCTCACTTCGGCTTTCTTAAAGAAACAGTGTCCACAGAAACACAACACTGGAAAGTGTCAGGCATATGCTTTTACTTTCTGGGTGACTCGGGGCTTTGAGTTCATTAAATGCAATGTCCTTAAAGAAGAGAAGGCCGCTGGGTTCAACGCTGCGCAGATGGAATCTGCTTGGCA
>CM053763.1:79626220-79663930 GCA_028658305.1 Pachyuromys duprasi
AAGAGGGAGAACAGCGTCCAGGTAGTGATCATGACCTGCGCCCCCTCTGTGACACCTAACCTTGAGAACCAGCCGCTCAGAAAGCTTCACCAGGGTTCCTTTCTCCGATCACGCATCAGATGTGAGGACACAGTCAGGTCACAGTGCTCAGGTGAAGCAGGACAGGGCTTACACCTCACACCTGTGCACTCGTATTGGATGGACACCAGCCCCAAGAAACACAGAGAGTGCAACGTGAACCAGCCCAGCTTCTCGGATTCAAAGGTGCAGCTTGGAACCATGTTGGAGCCTTCAAGGTCGAATGAAATGGGAGTCGACTGTATTTATTCTTCCACACCTACCTACGATCATCTTACAGTTATCAGCCTGATTATGATTTAACAGACGTGGGCTACCCATTGAATTTAAATGACTTTGAAGTCCTGGGTAAGCACGGCTTCTCTTTGTTGCGTTCACTAGGTCACCCACAGCTGGTGGCTCTTTTATAAAGTAACTGGCAGAAAGTGACCTTTAAGATTTCTTTTGCTTCTTGTAAAGCTGCTGGCTCTCCACAATGAGGAAGGGACACTGGACACTGTGTTTACAGTAAAGAGAAGCGACTCTATTGGTTCCAACAAAGGCACCTTTACAAAGACTGGGAGAAAACCAGTTCCAGTGAGGTGAGGTGCGGGCAGCTTGAGGCTAGTGCTAGCACACGAAAAGCAGATGCTTCAAGGATTCCAGCCTCCTGGCTGGGCACACACCCTATTTCTGAGAGAACTGCACTTAATGGGTTTTCATTTTACATTGCCCTCTTCTTCTTCTTCTTTTTTTTTTTTAAGAGAATTGATTCTTAAAAGTGTGTTAAAAGTGTGTTGGGGCAAGGAGAAGAATTCTGTGCTTAGGTTAAGGTGCCTCCTTCTTCCTAAGGCTAAAGGGGGCCACCCCCTGACCTCATCTGCTGGCTACTGGAGTCTGTTGGATTTTTCTCTTATTACAATGTCATGGCTTGATGTTTTCTTTTTGTTTTTCTTCCTTCCTCCCTTTTTCCCTCCCTCCCTCTCTCTCTTTCTTCCTGGAGAAGATCTCTTTCTACAGCCCAGTTTGGCCTTGTACAATCCTCCTGCCTCAGCCTTTTGGTTGCAGGCATGCATAACTGTAATAGAAGTTTTGGTTTCTTTGTATATTATGTAAATATGCTTAAGCTTTAATCCCAAGTGTGCGATTTTAGTTGGGCTATAGTTTGTCCACACCTGTTAATTGTCTCCTTTGGAGCATGGCCTTTGCCAGCTGGTAACAGCCTTCCTCATGTGGCACTGAGACGGGATTGGATTTTGAGAGTATAAATATGAGGCTGAGAAAGAGACAGTATGGTGTTTGGTGTTGGAGATATGGGGTGCGGCGTGTGGCGTAGAGCAGTTTGGAGACACCAGAGACCAGAGGTGCAGAATGGTGTCAATGAGGTTCAAACTGATGTGGCTTCCAAAGGCAGGATGATACGGTTATATCATTTACACCAAATTTATAAGCTAATGAGAGTATACACATGTACACACAGGGACATGCTGTGGGGTCCTGAACATGACGCTCATGGAGCGGTGGTGAGGGACATGGGTGGAATGTGTCAAGGTTACTATGTGAAGTAGGAGGAGTGAAAACAGCAATGATCTGGGGCCAAAACTGTACGTTTACAGACAAGTGTTGGTGCTTTGGCTGTACTTGAGTGATATCTGTGATGTAAGAAATAAGGCCAGAGCAGTGGATGGTGGTAGTGGCAGTGGCAGTGGTGTGTGTGTGTGTGTGTGTGTGTGTGTGTGTGTAAAATCCTAGAATCCTGGCTCCCATAGGCCTTGAATGCAAGGGATTTGGTGTTTTGTTCTGAGGGCCCAACACTCAAGACACTGGGGCCATGACTATAAAAGCAATCAGTAAAGCTGACACTAATGGAAAGTCCAGTGGTCATGGGGTCACTCTCAGTAAGAGGCTGTCTGCATGTGTCTGTCTGGTCAAGCACACGTCAGATTCTCAGCAAGACAGACGCTCTCACAGACATCTCTTCCTTAATAAAGAGTGACAAAAAGGCTTAAAGCTTAAACAGTCTGACACTTATCACACACCTTACAGCTTACACAACCTTAACTCTCTGTAATTTTCTCTTAAGGCATTTACTTTTTAAATTATTATTTTTTTATATAATTGTTTGGTTAACTTTATTTTGAAAGCAGGTTTCCCTATGTAGTCCTGGCTGTCCTGAGCATGCTACACAGAACAGATTGGCCTCAGTCACAGAGCCCCAGAGTCACAGAGTGTGGGGAATACAGGTGTGGGTCACCTTGCTTGGTTTATTGGTATTACTTTCAGTGCTGTGTTTGCAAGTGCATCTGCATGTGGGTGTGTGCATAGGAGTGCAGGTACCTGCAGAAACCATAGAAGGGCATCAGATCCCCTGAAGCTGCAGTTATAGGCATTTGTAAGCTACCTGACATTGGTGACAGGAATGGAACTCAGGTCCTCTGGAAGAGGGATGATGCTCTTAAATGCTTAGCTATGGAAAGCTACTTGTTTGCCAAGCTGCTTTGTTATGGAGTATTCAGTGAAATACATGTTTTCACCCTGGCCTTCACCTCAAGACAGAGATAAGCAGGATGTTTTACCAAGTTCCTTTAACTTATTTGTGTGACCTTGAACCACATCTGTTACAGGGAAGTACGTTCTCGAGACAGAGATAAGCAGGATGTTTTACCAAGTTCCTTTAACTTATTTGTGTGACCTTGAACCACATCTGCTACAGGGAAGTACGTTAAGAAAAGTTGGCTGTTCCATGAACCCCTTCCTTGTATTGATATGACTTGTTTTGTTTTGCCTATAAAATGGAATTGTGGAATAAACTCGCAGCTGAAGTTTTTACTGACAATCCTCTCGAGCTGATCCCTTGTGTCTTCCTTTATTTTTTTCAGTCCTCACTCCCCACTCAGGTACTATTCAACTTTGCTAGCGGGCTCAATCACTTAGCTATGTCTCCAGCCCCCTACTATTTTCTAAATATGATAACTGGATTCTATTTCTTATTCTTTTATCAGTTTAGACACTATCCACTGACTTCCCCTTTGCCCTCGCAAATATTCTCTCAATATTTATATTTGCTTACGAACTTTTGATTCATTATTCTTACATGTATCTATGGTCATAACTGTGTAAATTTTGTTTTTCTTGCATAAGCAGTACAGTGTAATTGGTTTTTACTGTTGTGTTTTCTGTTTGTTTGTTTCTCTCAAGTTAACACTTATAGTTAAGTCTCAAGTTAAGACTTACAGTCTTCAACTGCTGAGTTTTCCAGGTATTTATTAACCATTTCAGAACTTCAGATCTCTGAACTTCCCAGGAGGATTTTCCCCCCAAGGCAGGGTTTATCTATATAGCTCTGCCTATCCTGGAACTCACTCTGTAGACCAGACTGGCCTCAAACTCAAAGGTCTGCATGCCTCCCCTGAGAGTTGGTATTAAAGGTGTGCACCACCAGACTTTTTCGGCTTGTTAGTGCATCAGAAAATATGTCTTCTCTGCTTTGTCCCAAAAATTCTTGTCATGTCACTCTACCCTCTCCTGAGAAGGAAGTCCTGGTTTTCTGCATGCCTACCCACTGCTTTCTTCCTTTACACACTCATCTGGCTGAAGCACATCCTCCAATACCTCTCTCTTTTCCTGTCTCACATTCTCTTTAATTTTAACGACTGGCTTTATTAATATTATATAGACACATACCTAAAGTACTTAATAATTCCATGGATTTATCTAAATCAACCAATTTCTCAAGTTCATCCCTTCCATAATTCTTCCTAGCACTGACCTCTTTCAGGTTGTTTTTGGTAACAGCTGGCGTTATTTATTGTCTTTACTGAGGATTCAGTAATTTTTTTTCCTGTGTATGCCTTCACTACATGAAAGCAACCTTCCCAACATAACTACATGGAAACTTATAAAGAGCAGGTAAGACACATTACCTCCAGCTGGGTCACGTGGTAGACTATGATACTCTGCATCTCCTGATTACCCTCTTGTTTATTTGCTCAGCTTTTGTTTTGTTGTCCCGCAGTGTTGGAGATTACTCCAGGGACTCCCCACACTATTCTAAGTGCTCCACCATTGAGCTGTGTGTACGCCTTTGGGTACTACTTCACATAGCTCTCATTAACTATCCTGGTTTCTATTACTGTGGTAAATACCCTGACAGAAAATAACATGAGAGAAAAGAGTTTCCTTGGCTTACAGTCCAGCTTATAGTTCATTCTTGCAGGGAAATCAAGGTAGGGATTCAAGCAGCCAGCCACACCACATCCACAGTGAGGAGCAGAGACACATGACTGGACCATTGCTTTTCTGCTCCTTAGCTGGCTTTCTCTACAGTCCAGGGCCCTGGCCATAAATGTTGCCACCACATTCAGGGTCTTCCTACATCAATTAACAGTCAAGACAAAATCCCACAGACTACCCCAAAGGCCAACCTAGTCTGAATAATTCCTCATTAAGATAATTCCAGGGCTGAAGAGATGGCTCAGAAGTTAAGAGCCCTCGCTGTTCTTCCAAAGGTCCTGCAGTCAATTCCTAGCAACCACATGGTGGCTCACAATCATCTATAGTGAAATCTGGTGCCCTCTTCTGATATGCAGACATACATGTGGGCAGAATACTGTATAAATAGTAAATAAATACATCTAAATAAATAAATAAAAAGGAAGACTACTTTCCCAGCCAGGCATGGGATGCCCACCCTTAAACCTAGCACGTGGCAGAAGTAAGTGTGAATTCAAGGCCAGCTTGGTCCACATAGTGAGTTCCAGGCTGCCCAGGGCTATAGCGTGAGACCCTGAGCTATCTAAGATGTTCCGCTAGTCCAACAAGGGGACAAAACCATCTCACAAATCTGTGACACACTTAGGAAGCACAGCTGTTACTCTGGGATTCCCCACCATCAGAACTGGCACATTTCCGGTCTCTTTCATGCTCTGTCTGCTACTTCCTGTTATCATTTGCTATTTTCCTTCCTAGTTTGGATTCCTCACCACCTACAGTCGTTTCCTGAATACTTGCATGATTCTACCCTCCCCCTTCATCAAGAGTTTAAAATAAAGCGTTAGAGGACCGAAGGCAGAGAGGTTAAACACACACACACAAACCTTCACAGCACCCTAAGCCATCAGCTGGGAAGGCAGAGGAGCCAACCAGTGTATGGCGGACAGTACAAATCACTGGGGGAATGTTTGGGCTTTCTCTCCATTCTGAGTGGGTCTCCTCATATCCCTTCAGCCTTATGCCTCAAATTTTGCGACATTGCCTCCCTGTTCTGCCAGTAGTTGTAAGTTTAGGCAGGAAAAAAAAGGGGTGGCAGCGGGAGTATATAGTTCACTGTAGAGATCAGTGCATCAGTGAGCATGGCAATAAATAAGGAAAAACTTCTGGGAGAGAGACTCCAGGAACTAAACTGGATGGAAACTAAGTGACAGGAAGCGGGGACCTTTCCTGTCTCTTGGGCTGGGTTCCCATGGTCAAATGAGGCCTTGTCTGTGCGCAGGAAGAGCAAGCTCTTGGGAAGGGGCTGCTGGCGCTACAACGGCCAGATCTTTGCCCTGGGTGTTCTGAGAAGGGTCACATTCATGGAGTACTGGCTCAAGTAGTTGTCAGAAGGCTGGGCCCTGCTGAGAGACAGTGGAGGCACTGTGCTCTATTTTAAGAATGTCACTCACCAAGGAAGACATTCCCCAAAAGGAGAAATGCATGATTACAGGCAACAGCCACAGCGTTGGGCTCATGCTTGCTTGCCTTTCCAAAAGCTCTCTTAACAATGTGAGTTCCAACACGTAAACAATCTGGTATGAGGTGTCAGTTTTTTCATCCTAAGAAAACTAGCTTTGGTTTCATCACTTTTTGGAGTGGAAAACCTTGAATTAATTTGAGTGTCTTTCCCCTGCCCTCAATGTTCATTTTCTAAAAGTTTCTGGAAAATGAAAGCAATGAAGAATCAGAAGAAGCACTTTCTTCTATTTATTAAAAAAGTGTAATAAGCCAAGAGGCCTTTAATCCCCAGTACTCAGGAGACAGAGGCAGGTGGATCCCTGAGTTCCGGGCCAGCCTGGTCTACAGAATCTTGCAGCATAGCTAGGGCCTGGCAGAGAAAGCCTGTCTTGAAAAACAAAAACATAAACAAACCAAAAGAAAAACAAGCAAGAAAAAAACAAAGTGCAAAATTCTTTCTGTAACTCCCCCAGAGCCATGTCCCACTTAGCAGGATCCACCCATTGCTACATCTGAGGAGTTGAGCCTCAGTTTATGAAGGAATTAACAGCAGGCAGAACTTCCACAGAGGAATAATCAGAACCTGCCCAGAATGACAGCCGTGGTGGTGACTCTGTCAACTTGCTGGTATTTAAAGTCACGATGGAAACAAACCACCAGGCCTATCTGTCAAATAATTGCTGAAAGTGATAGAATACTGATTTTGGAAACAGGTGTCTTTATTCAGTCATACGGTGAAGGCAAGATTTCAAAATAACTATGCAAGTTTCCTAATATCTGTGGTCATGTGCACTTGCTATTGCTAGACACTTTTGTTGACAAAACAGAGCTAAACGTATTTTGGCCAAGGGGTTAGGAGGCCACCACTGCCCAGAGGAATATTCTTGAAGCAAACACTGCGTGCACAATCATGCACAGGGTGGTAGCTGATCTTTGGAAGAATCAACATGTCTTCAGCCGTTATTTTTAATGATCCACAAGGGTGAAAGGGAGAGGCATTTAAGATGTTTTTCTAACTAAAACAAAAGCAGAGAGTGCTTAATTGAAAATTACCCCCTGTGCATGAGAATGAAAATAAAATTACAAAATGGGCAGATAAAATGCTCAGCATACCTGAAAATAATTTTTCATCTGCACTTGAGAATACAAAATCTTTCCCAAGCTGTTTTCAATGTTATTTCAAAATAACATTAAAGAAAAAAATTTAATTTAAATTCCTGGTTGGCCATGGTGGTGCGTGCCTTTAATCCCAGCAGCTCCCTATCCCCTAGACTATAAATTCCTCAAGAACTGACTAGCATCGGGTGGAATGTCTGTAATCCCAACACTTGGGAGGCTGAGTCAGGAGAATTATCTTGAGTTCAAAGACAGCCTGAGGTATGTGAGTTGCTTGATAAACTGTTTCTCTACATGCTTGACTCTTTAGGGTCAATCTCTAGCACCTTGTAAGGTGCTACCTGCCTGACACCCAAGATCTCTGCTCCAGAGGTGGAAGTAGGAAGAATGGAAATTTAAGGTCATCTTCAGCTACATTGGGAATCTGAGAATAGCCTAGGCTACATGAGACTCTGTCTCAAAAATACACGGGGTGACTAGGTCTGGTGGCACACGGCTTTAATCCCAAGATTTGGGAGGCAGGGGCAGGAGCATTTCTGTGAGTTTGAGGCCAGTCTGATCTAACCAGCAAGTTCCAGGGCAGCCAAGGCTACATAGACAGACCCTGTCTCCAAAATAAAAGTAAATAAGAACTAGAAAGATGGCTCAGCATAAAGTGTTTATAGCTCTTGCAAATAGTATGGGTTCAATTCCCAGCACCCACATCAGGTGGCTTACAACCCTCTGTAACTCGAGTTTCAGGGACCCAACATCTCTCGGCCTCCACAGGCACCTGCCTGTACCCAGCTGGAATACATAAATACATGTAGGTACATACACATGCATATAAATAAAATAATGAATCTTTTAGAAATAAATTTCTTTCATCAATCAGTTTTTAAATAGAAGCACACTTAACTTCAGGATCAGTCTTCACTTAGAAGCTCTTGTGTATTCAGTACACAGTACCCAAGTGTCTGCCCAAGCTGCTTCTTGCTCTGTGTGGACCAGGGCTGATACCCACAGCTGTGCTGATGGCCCAGCCTCCCTGCTGGTTCAGTTGTACTGAATTATAGCTAAGCCTGCTCATTTATACACTGTCTGAGGGTTAGGCTGTATCCAATAGCAACGCTGAGCCATCTCCAGACACCACATTGCCAGCAAAACCCAACAAACGCACAGCCTGGCTGTCTGCAGAAGTCTGTGCCCGAAGCTTGTCCAAATCCAACCAGCCTTAAGTGGAGGAACAAACAGGCAGGGCTGGCTCAACACTTGCCCAAGAAGCTTTGGACTTCCCATACGAGGAGTTACGAAACAGGAAGCCAGTATCGCAAAAGGAAGAGCCCCACCTCACGTGTCAGAGACTTGAGGCCCATGCCCAGCCTCTCCGGTCACCTGACATACTATGCAGCTTGGCAGGCTGTCCACCACTTCTCTGGGCATTTCTTCCTGTCAAGGGAGAGTATTGGCCTGGTATTGCCCTGCTTTCCCCAGTATAGAAGAAAGGCACAGTGGCCACTGTGAAACCACAGCCTCCAGGGGGAATGCAGACAGCTTGGGAAGCTGTCGCTGAGTGCACAGTCTCCGGGAGCCATGTACCAGGTCCCTTCTCTGTGTCCGTTCACCCTGTCTGCACACCAGGTCAAAGTGTCACAGCGATCCCCTTTCACAGATGAGGGAATGAGGGAAGGGCTTTACCAATTGTCACACAGCAGTGATGGGTTAAGCTGAGTTTCAAACCCAAGACTGTTAGACTCCAAACTTTTGCCACTAGCGAGAGTCTCCAAGTTCTCCCTCACTGCATGATAGCTACCAACTCTGTTCATTTCTCTGACAAGGACGACTGGAATTATCCTGAGACAAATCTGGGCCTGAGCTCAGTACTGAGGTGGTGTTCCATGGGAAATGGCCCCACTCGTATGCTACAGGTTATGAATGGCCCAGAAAATACACAGTGAAACTCTATGCCGGGAGGTGAAAGGGAGCCAGCTCTTAATCAACAACACAGCCACTGTACCTCGAGAGACGCTAGAGTCGATTTCACATAAATAAATAACCTACAAAGCGTGGCTTGAAGCAGGGCACAGTGACAAACACTTCTAACTCCAAAAGTTAAGAGGCAGGTGGACTCCTGTGAGTTTGAGGCTAGTTTGAGATACATAACAAGATTCTTCCTCAATGAAATAAATAGTTGGGATTGGAGAGGTGGCTCAGCGGATAAGAGCACTTTCTGCACTCCAGCTCCGGGGATTTGACCCTTCTCTGGCTCCTTCAGGATCCTGAGCTCATTACACATACCTACAGATATGATACATACTCACACACTTAATTAAGAATAAAATGTAGGGGCAGGAGAGATGGCACAATGGCTATGAGCACTGGCTATTCTTCCAGAGGATCCAAGTGAAATTCCCAGCACCCGAATGGAAGCTCACAATGACTCCACTTCCAGGGAGATTAAATGCTCTTCTCTGGTCGCCTTGAGCACCAGACATGCAGGCATATACATTCAGGCAAGACACCTATACACATAAAATGAAATAAAAATTTAACATTTTATAGATGGTTATGAGCCATCTATAAAATGTGGTTGCTGGGAATTAAACTCAGGACCTTTGGAACACTAGCCAGTGCTCTTAACCTCTGAGCCATCTCTTCAGCCTTAAAGTTTAACATTTTAATAAAAATAATTTAATTAAGTCTTATTTTGATAAGCGCTTTGAGGTATGTGCACAGTTCAGAGGAAGCTTCGATAGTCTTGTTTGTCTATATTTCTAAACATTAGCTACACAGAATTCAGGACACTTCATGGCTACTTAGCATTGTATACCTAAGAAAAGACATTACAGAAAGCTTAGAGTAATAATACTCTAGGTTGTATTACCTTGGTTTTTACTTTATACTTTAGGTTTCAAAAAGTTTGAGAGGCTGTTGCTTGCTTTACCCCTCAGAGAAGTGATTTGCACACTCATGTCTTAGGAGTGTATCCCGTGTGCTAATTTTTATTTAACCAAGAATGTTCGTTAAAAAACAACAAGAAAAAACAACTAAGTATAGGTTTTTTTGAGCAACACCTAAGATCACCAGAACACTCTCACCCTTGGAGTGCCTTAGTTTCTTCTTTCTTAATAATTTTTTTCTGTTTCTAAGTAAGAACAACAGTGATAATCATGTTCATTGCAATTTATAAAGGCAAATGCCAGAAGCCACTAGATCAGAGAGCTGTAGACACAGCTTGGAGGTAAAGCACTCACCAAGCAGCTAGCATAGGTTCAAGCACCAAACAAACAAACAAGGGAGCCCGTGAGATAGCTCGGAAGGCAGAGCGCTTTCCTGGAAAGCCTGAAATCTGAGTTTGAACCCCCAGATATAAAAATGGAGCGAACTGATCCCCAAACATCACCCTCTACCCACACAGGGCAACACATAGGCACTCCCCATGATAATTAAATAAATAAAAACTTACAGGAAAGAAATAAACAAGAACCTACTAGATCATCCCTAACATAAACCGTCTAACTTAAATCCAATTGGAATGTTATGTAGCCGTTGAAGAACATACACATGCACACGTATACACACTAAACAGGTAAATAAATAAACAGATGCCATTTCTAGGAAGAGTGCATTCCCAGCATGACAGAAAAAAAAAAACAACTCAGGAATTGAAAGCCATCTTGAAAAGTCTACTACAGAGAAGTTAGGCTACAGTGTCAATTATAGGCTGAGATTCTGTTTTCTTTTCCTTATTTTTACACTGTTTTGTTGCTGTTCGTTTTGTTTTGGTTTTGACACACGGAGTTTTGCTCTGCAGCCCAGGGTGACTTCAGACTCAGCATCCTCCTGCCTCACCTCCTTGAGTGCTGGACTGCCAGCCTGTGACACCATACTTAGCATTTTTACAAGGTGTGTGTGTGTGTGTGTTTCTTTTCACAGCCAGGGAAGGAATGGATCACATAAACATCTGAGACAGGCTTCAGACACTTCTAGGTACCAGCCTGATGCTTCATATCCATGGAATGTGCACAGAAGACATCTAATCTAAGCAGGCTGAATTCTGTTTGCATAGCAGTATCACATTAGATTGGGATGGACTGTCCCCTCAAGAGAGCAGGCTGGAGTGGCTTATGACAGGGATGACCCCCTCAGCTAATTCCAGGGTCTTCCCAGGATGTTCAACTAACAATGCAACTTTGGCAACACTCAGGAGATTTGGTGGTTTGAATAAAATGGCCTCATAGACTCATAGGGAGTGGCATTATTAGGAGTTGAGGCCTTTTGGAGTGGGTATGGCTTTGTTAGAGGAAGTGTGTCACTGGGAAGGGAGGGACAGTGCCTTGAGGTCCCAGATACTTAGCTACACCCAGTGTGACATTCACTTCCTGCTGCCTTCCAATCCAGATGTAGAAGTCTCAGCTCTTTCTCCAGAACCATGTCTACCTGCATGCTGCTGTGCTTCCCACCATGACGGAGTAAACTGAACTGCAAGCTAGCTTCAATTAAATGTTTTCCTTTATAAGAGTTACCATGGTCATGGTGTCTCTTCATAGCTATAAAAACCCCAACTAAGACAGGAGGACACTGCAATTCTTTCTTTCTTTCTTCCTTGCCTTGCCTTCCTCCTTTCTTTCTTTTTCTTTCTTTCTCTCTTTCTTTCTCTCTTTCCTTCTTTTTCTTTTATGTGCATTGGTTGTTTGCTTGTATGTATGTCTGTGTGAGGCTGTCAGATTCTGGGGCTACAGACAGTAGTCAGCTACCATGTGGGTGCTAGGATTTGAACTCGGGTCCTCTGAAAGAAGAGTCAGTGCTCATAACTGCTGTGCCATCTCTCTAGCCCAATACTGTACTTTTTTTTTATAGTAGTATGTTTTTTTTCTTTATTAATTTATAACTCTTAAAATTAGAATTTTACCAGGGAGTAGCACAATTGGCAGAGTCTTTGCCTAGCATGAAGCTCGGGGTTCAATCCTCAGCTTTTCATAAACCAGGATAGCATGATAATACACACCTGCAACCCCAGCAGCGAGGATATGGAGGCAGGAGGATCAGAAATTCAAAGTCATCCTCGGCTACAGAGTGAGTTAGAGGTTAGCCTAGAATATGTGAGACCCTGTCTCAGAGACTAATTAATTTTAAGATTAGAATTAATATATGGCATGTACATAAATATTTTTCTGAGTCTATTGTAGACATAATACCCGATTGTTTTTATTCGGTGAATATTTCCTAAAAAACAAAGCCAGCCTCAACCTTGATTAAATTCTAGTGCCTAAATCGCAGAGTCCACACAAAATGGTTCAATTCAAGGTCCTAGGTGCCGTGTAGGCCTCATATCATTAATCTCTTCCCGTGTGGAACACTTCCTTGACCTTCTTTTACTGCTCATGACCTTTGAACATCACAGACCAGCTATTTCATTGAGCGTCCCTAGTTTAAGATAATATAAAAGACGGAAAATTTTACCAGTAGGGTTGAAAAGATGAGGATCCATATTTATTTCCAGGTTTTATCTTCCAAGTGTATATTCTAGCACCTACATCAGGGAGTTCATAACTGCCTGTAACTACAGCTCCAGAGGATCCAATGCCTTCTGGCTTCTGAGGACACCGTATCCATGTCTATGCACGTGAGGACATGTACATACACTCACATTAAAAATAAAACGGGCTGGCGTGGTGACTCAGAGGTTAAGAGCACTGCTTGCTCTTCCAGAAGCCCTGAGTTCCGTTCCCAGCAACCACACGGTGGCTCACAACCATCTATAGTGAGATCTGGTGCCCTCTTCTGGTGTTTAGAAGTACATGCAGGCAGAACGTTATGTACATAATAAAATAAATAAATCTTAAAAAGAAAAAGAAAACCACACTTAAAAAAAATTAAAGAAAACAAGGCTGGAGAGATGGCTCAATGGTTACAAGTATTAGCTGCTCTTCCAGAGGACCCATGCTCAGTTTCCATCATTCACATGGCAGCTCATAGCTCTTTACAACTCCAGTCCCGGGAGAGTGCCATCTCAGACATTCCAGCAAAAACCCATAAAAAAAAATAAAATAAAATTTAAAAACATAATAAAAAAAATGCAAAACATCCCTTAAAAACTTATTTAAAGTAGCAGTCATGTGCAGTGGCGCATGCCTGTAATCCCAGCACTCGGGAAGGCAGAGGCAGGTGGATCTCTGTGAGTTCGAGGCCAGCCTGGCCTACAAATCGAGTCCAGAACTGCCAACGCTACACAGAGAAACCTGTCTCAAACAACCAAAACATAAAAAATAACAATAAATTAAAACAAACGAAGTTTAGCAGTTAAGAGCAGTGGTTGCTCTTCCAGAGGACCTGGATTCAATTCCCAGCACCCACATGGCAGCTCACAACTGTCTGTAACTCCAGTTCCAGGGACATCTGACACACTTACACAGACATACGTAACAAAACACCAATGCCCATAAAAATAAATATTTTTTTTAACAAAAAGGAGGGCAAAACCAGTAAATCCTCAAAACGTATTTGCTCAACCCTTTTCAAGAAGCACATTACCATCTTTAATTCCAGTGCTCGGGAGACAGTCAGGCAGACCTCTGAGCCAGAGGCCAGCCTGGTCTACAGATTGAGTTCCAGGGCAGCAAGGACTACACAGAGAGCAGAGAAACCTTGTCTTGAAAAACAAACAACAAAAGGAAGAAGTACAGTACCCCTAAAATAAGTTTTCAGAAAAGACTCAGGGAGAGAATTCCTACATTAAACGCATTATAAAAGATAACGCTTATCTACATACATTACAGATGAGGTGACATTCAGACGTGTAACCTTTCACCCCTGGGTACACAGTAAAATACATGTTACTTATCCTCTGGTGATATCCTTGGAGCAGGAAACTAGAATGTATTCTTGAACTTTTTTGTTTATTCTTTTAGCCAAACCTTTTTAACTGAGATTATAAACAAGCTAGGATCACTCTACCCAAAGACTGGATCACCTAGAAAGTGATTTAAAAAGTGTCATAGGCCCACATGGGACATCCATGTCAAATTCATAGCAGCCCTAACAGTGCCCAGTTCAGATCAGGAGCCTACTACACAGGTCTCAGCTCAGAGGACCTTGCCATGGGAGAACAGCCTGCTGGTTATTTAAGTCTTCTTTCCTGAAGGTTGTGCTTCCTGGGAGACAAGGCCAGCAATGACGTACTCCTGCACAGAACACTGTAGGTCAAGATGGACTCGCAGATAGAGGCCTCAGGGCTGAGTGCTGAAGTCTCCTTGTGCTTTGGAATTTATGATGAGGTCATTACAAGAGAAAGACAGAGCCTATTGTAATTTTCCTTTCTTGTACCTGGCAGGTCTAAGAGTGGAAACCTTTCCTTAGGCAACACTCTGCAGTGGGTCTTAGATGCTGAGTGAACTGTCCAGAAATTAGTGTCTCTCTCCTCTCAGCCCTTGCCTCAAATTTCTATTTTCTAAAAGAATGATTCCTTCAGAGATTCAAAGTGGAGTTGGCATTGCAAAGTTAAGCATGGGAAGAGAGAGGTGTCTTCTGAGGTGCCACATTAGAGGAGATCTAGGGTGGAATATAAGAAAGGAGCCAGCCTGAGGGGTTGAGTAGCTGAGAGAGGAGCAGAGGTCACAAGGAAGTGGAGTGAACTCGCCCAGGGGCAGCTGGAGAATGGGGCTATCTGGCATTATCTAAAGGCTGGCACTACTTGAAGGCCTTTACCTCACAGGGACAGATTGTGCCTCCAAGCACATCACACACTGATGGAGGATTTTTACCCCTAAACAGGACACTCTCATTCTAGGATCAGCTCCAAATATCACTCAGACCAAATATCACTCAGTGTCTCCTCCAGGCCCAGCTCCATCCTTTCAACAAACCCTTAGCTTAAGTCTTCAAGATGCCAGAAGGCAAAGACAAGCTATTCCTCTTAGTTCCATCTTCAGTTTTTATTCCTTCACCACAACTAACACCACCGGCTGATTCTATCACCCTCTTTAGTCTAGAAAGATCTAAGTTCAGCAGCAGTCCTCTGCTGGAGAACTCTGTCATCAGTGACTTGGTCCTCAGGTTCTGCTTATTTCTTGTATGGTCCAGACTAGGCCCGCCATCTCAAGAAAGAGTAAGCAGATCTACTTGAGTGTCTTTGGAGAGGATGTGGCCATCATGTGATCATCTGCCACATATAGGAGAAGAGGTGTTTTGCAATGAGCCCCTTCTAGTGCTGACATCCTATGGCGACCATCCCATTGTTTCTCTTTGGTGCCATCCTGGCTGTGAGTTGTTTACCTGAAGCAAGAGTTGACTTGGTAAATTCCCAGAGCATAATGTAAATGCCAGGTTTTAAAAGGCTGCTGAGGAGTCCTGCGCTGGCAGAGCAGGGGGAAAAAAAAAAAAAGAGGTATGGGAAGAGAGCCAGGAGAGGTCAAACACAAGGTTAGAGGAAAAGAAATGGTTTTATCTTCGCTGTAAGCGCCTCCAAATCCATCCCCTAGGTCTCGGGGAAACTACCTAAAGGAGACTGGTCAGGAACATAGCACTGTGTCTACACATTGGGTTCCATTTCTTAATATGGCATCTGTCGTGGTTATTTTTTCTTGTCAACTTGACACAAGCTAGAGCCGCCGGGGAAGAGAAAACAAATGAGGATTTGCCTCAATCATATTGGCCTGTAGGCAAATCTTTGGGGAATTTTCTTGATTCGTGATTGCAGTGAGAGGCCCAGCCTACTGTTTGGGGGTGCCAGTCCTGGGTTTTATAAAAAAGCAGGCTGAGTGAGCCATGGGGAGCAAGCCAGCAAGCAGCACTCCTCCACAGCCTTTGCTTCAGCTCTTGCCCTGACTTCCCTTTATGATGGACTGTGACTGGACCATGGTCTTTATCCCAGCAACAGAAAGCTAAGCAGGACCACATCTGAACACCCTGCCCTGCCCTGTCCTGCCCTGCCCTTTCCAAGTACTGAGAGTCACTGTCTTACTGCACGGAATTTATCCTCTCAATTTTTCCATTTCTTCAATTTCCTGCCTTTGTCTAGATTTCAATACCAATAAGATGCCTAGTGCTAAAACGATGCAGGCAATTAAAACAGATGACAAACACCTTTGGTTTTCCAGAAACAAAATAAGTCTTGAAAACGTCCACGGAAAGATAGGTGTTATCACTTACTGTGTTAAGTTGTTGAGTGAGTTAAGTTTTATGTAAATGTTGTCTTCCCTTTTTTCCTTCTTTCAAAATACAGCTAACAAAAGGCTTAGCCAGAGCCAGGCTGGTGGGCACCAGAAATTCAAGGTCACAATTCAAGGCCAATTTAGGACTCAGAGAGACCCTATTTACTTAAAAAAAAGAAGAAGAAGAAGAAGAAGAACTAAGTAAAGAAGGAAGGAGCCAGTGAGATGGTTCTTGATACTTGCACTTGCTGCCAAGCCTGATGGCCCAAGTTCAATTCCTGGGAACATGGTGGAAAGAAAGAACTGACTCTTGTAAATTGTCCTCTGACTCCTTCCCCCAAACACAAATGTAATTTTTACATTTTTTTAAAGAAAGAATGAGCATGCAAAACATAATGGCAGCATGCTAGAAATTCAAAAACGCGGATGGGTACATTATGACAAGGGTTGGGAATTTCTCTTTAGTCTGCTATGGAGCAGAGCACAGGGTTCAAACCAACCCCATACTTTACTGAGCTTTGAAACAGAGTTGCCGCCGCCACCCAGCCTATCACAGTGACCCAGTGGCGCATGGCATGTCTTAGTCTTCTTATCTGTAAAAATGAAGGGACCAAAGAATTGATAAGAACCTTCTTTCCATTTTTAAAATTTTAAACGATGATTATTCTAAAATTTATCATTATTCCTTGGGAATTGCCCAAATGGCTGCTTACTGCTAGGTAGTAGAGTCTAGGATAGAAAACTTCCCATGACTGGTCTGGATTCTTCTGGAATTTTGACAGATGTATGTGACCTTGAACCACTCACATTTTTTGTTTCTTAATTTGGTTTATTTGTTGGTTTGGTTTGTTTTGTTTTTCCTTTCTTTAGACAGGTGAAGAGACTCTGGCCAGCTAAAGCTTGGCGGGTGAGGCTCTAGCACGCCTTGCCCTTTCCCCCATTCCCTCTGCCCTGTTAAAAAAAAACCTTAGATTACATTCCTAAAGCTAGCCCCCAAGGTCTATTCCCTTATTTGGCCAATTCCTCTTCCTGAGGCTGATATCGAAGTCCCGACATCAAAGTGGTGAAGTCTAGCAATCAAAAGCCCCTTTGGCTCCCTAACTAACACGCCCAATTAAACATCTCCTACCACAGGGCTTTCCCCTTTTACTTCTATAAAGGGTCTAGAGTCAGTCCTTTGCCCCCCAGGACAAATACTCCTTACCCCTCTCCCTTACTCTCATTCTCCCATCTCCTTCATTCCCTTTCCCTTCTCCCTCATCCTCTGTCTCCTGTCTTTGTCCCTTATCCCTGCCCTCTGTCCCTTAGCTTCTTGTCTTTACATCTCAAGAGCTGGGTTTACAGGGATGAGTCACTGCACTGGGCTGCTTCTCTGTGTGCAATGTGGAGTTGGCAAGTCCAGCCTCAGGAAGATGAATACACTGAGGTGAGTGAAAGTGTCCCCACAGCGGGCTGAATGCTGGACTGTCCCATCACTCTTCAATAAGACACAATCACATGCTTCCCTCCGTGCAGTGTGACAGGATGCCCAGTGGGCAGGGATGTCGCCAACCCCTTCCTCTCCAGGCACACGGTTACTTAGCAAGCAGCCACCCACAATGAGTCAGGGCAGTAAAGAGAAGTCATCCTTGATCTAATCAAATGACAATTAAAAAAAAAAAAGTAGAACTAACCACTTGATGACTCATTCAAAGTAAAATGCTCACAAAACCTCTAAATCGTGCTTGCATCCTCCTGATAAGTGAGACCACTTGGAAACTGAAGCATGTGAGCAGCAGTTCTCAAGTGGTGGCAGCTTTATCTCTAGAGAAGCTCGGATTTCAGTCAGGCACAGTGGCTCATGCTTATAATCCCAACATGTGAGAAACTGAGGCAGGACTGCTGAGAGTAGGAGGCCAGCCTGAGCTACAGAGGGAGACCCTGCCTCAGAAACAAACATTAACAAGAAAAAATACAAGTAATGCATTTGATGCTGAATCTGGAGAAAGGTAATTATCTTAGTTAGGGTTTCTATTGCCTCAAGGAAGCAGCATAACCAAAGGCAAGCTGGAGATGAAAGGGTTTATTTTGCTTATAGTTCCACATTGTATCCCATCAAGGTTGGGACAGGAGCGAAACAGGAGGAACCAGGAGGCCGGAGCTGGTACAGAGGCCATGGAGGGGTGCTGCTTACTGGTTTGCTCCCCTTAACTTGCTTGCTCAGCCTGATTTCTTATGGAACAAAGGAACACCGGTCCAGGAACAGTACCACCCATGATGGGCTAGGCCCCACCATAGTCACTGGTTAAGAAAACCTCCTACAGCTGGGTGATGGTTGCACACACCTTTAAGCCCAGGACTCGGGAGGCAGAGGCAGGGGATTTCTGAGTTTGAGGGCAGCTTGGTCAACAGATAGAGTTCCAGGACAGCCAGGGCAATACAGAGAAACCTTATCTCGAAGACCCAAGGGTGAAGGTGGGGGGCGGCAGAGTGCCCCACAGCCGATCTTACAGCCGCACTCCCTAGGTGGGGTCCCCTCCATTCAGACAGCTCCAATTTGTGTCGAACTGACATAAAACTATCCAGCACAGTAGTTTATTGAAAACTAAGTATGTGCCTGCCACTTGGGGTGTTATTCTGCTTTATACACTTCTGTTGCTTGAGACAGTGTTGCCATGTAGCCCATTCCAACTGAGCTCACACCCAAGATCCTCCTGCATCCGCTCTCTGGTGCTGGGATTATCAACGGGCATCAGCTCCCTTGGAACTGAATTACAGACAAATGTGAATTCAGAGAATGGGCCCCGAGCCCTCTAAACTAGCAATAAGTGCTTGCAACCACTGAGCCACCTCTCCAGTTCATTAAGGTAGTGTTTAGTTTGGTTTATTTTTAAGGAATTGATTTTGTGGGTTTTTTTTTGTGTGTGTGTATGTGTGTTGATATTGGTGTGTGTGTCTCATGTATGTGTGTATGTGTGTGTGCACATGTGCATGTGTGTGGTGTGTGTGTTTATGTGGGAGAAAGTGTGTGTTCCAGTGCATGTGTGTGTTATGTTGATATTAGTGTGTGAGTGTGTGTATGGACATATCTGTGAGTGTGAATGTGTGTGAAGAGGCTGGAAACTGCTGTTAGGCATCTTCCTCTATGAATCAATCACTACTTTACTTTTTGAGACAGGGTCTCTCACTGAACCCATTGTTCATTGTTCGGCTAAACTCGCTGGCCAGTGATCCCTGAGACCAACCTGTCCCCAACCTCTCAGAACTCGAGTTGCAGGTGTGCCATGCACTGCCACACTGGGGTTTCTGTGGTGTGTGGAGGAGCTGAACTCCGTTTCTCGTGCAGGCTGGCACTTTACTGAATGATCCATCTTCCAGCCTCAAAAAATCCAGTCTTGGCCAGTATTAAGGAGACAGTGGCAGGAGGGTCTCTGTGGGTCTAAGGACAGCTTGGTCTTCAGAGTGAATTCCAGGACAGCCAGCGCTACATAGTGAGACCCTGTTTCAAAACAATAAGCAAAGCAACCCAAAACAACGAAATACCAAAAACAAACAAACAAACAAACAAATTCCAACTTTAAGAAGACCTCAGGCTAGGTGGTGCACACCTTTAATCCTAGCACTTCGGAGGTGAAGGCAGGTGGATCTCCATGAGTTTGAAGCCAGCCTGATCTAAGAGGTCAGCCTGGTCTACCAAGCCAGCTCCAGGAGAGCCAGGGCTATACAGAGAAACAATGTCTTGAAAAAGAAGGTGGAGGGGAGGAAGAAGACCTCTACCCACCTCTGTAAGCAGGAAGAGAGAGCTCATATGGCCTCATAACCAGTGTGAAATTTTATCAATATCTTTGTCATTGTATTTAGCAACCACCTTTTTCATGATACTCAGCTGCCCTTTAAATGCCTAATAAGCAAAACATAAAAAGAATAAAACACAAAATCAGCCAAGTGAAATCTGCTGGAGACTCGTTCTTTTTAACTAATTCGTTGTGAAAATTTATTTAAACAAAGTATAAAGCCACAGGGGGTTATGGAACACTGATGCAAATCAAACCCAGTCTGGGAAATGCTCGCTTGTAAAAGTCTCATTTGCCCACAGTCATGGAAGAGAGATTTTTAACCATGGCCACCACATCAGTGTCATGAGATTTTTGGCAAAATAAATGCATCGGAATTTAGATAAACAAAAACCTATAAGCTTTGTTTTCACCTTTTAAAAAAGGTTTCTTCTTTATTTTAACTATGTGGCGGAAGGAGGTGGGTTGTAGGTATTTGTGCCCACAGATGGCAGAGGTACATTCCCCTAGAGCAGGAGTGATGCCATTATGAACCTTGTGATGTGGGTAGGGGAAACCCTACTCTAGTGCTCTGTAAGAGCCATCAATAAACATTCCTTGCAACTGCTAAACCATCTCTCAGGCACCCTCATTTTCACTTTTAATGACAACAACAAAAAGTAAATGTTAGGACAGAACAACATACCTTACCAACATCACAGACATCAAGCAATGCTCAAACAAAATTCTTGACCAGAGATAATCAGGAAGCTGAAGCAGGAAAGTTGCCACAAGTTCTGGGATAGCTTAGGCTGCACAGTGAGTTATGGTTATTTTGTTGCTTGGTTGGTTTTTTTTGGGGGGGGGGGAGTGTTTTATTTTTTATTTTTATTTTTTTCTTAAAGAGCAGGGAAAGAAGGGAGGACAGGAGAGGGATGCTAATGGAAAGAACACCAGGATAGCATGTGGATGTGGAAAGAGCTCCCAGGAGGATGTAAGAAGCCTCCCTTGACCTAAGCAAAGCTCAGAAATTTTCCAATTACAGCACAAACTATCCTAGCATTCACTAATCCTAGTAAACAAAACCACAAAGCGCTATCCTGGGGGAAAGTTGAGACCAGTGTATTTCTTCTCTCTCACAATATTAGTTTACAGCTTTGCAGCAGTCTGGGTGGAGGAGGAAATTCCTGGTTCACCCCCACCCTCCTCAGATGCTTTTTAAAGAGAATTGTGTAAAATGCATTTAAAGTCTATTGTTGGGACCTTTTTTGTTTTGTTTCTTCTCCTCACTGATAATGGATCCAACTGCCTTGAAGTCAGCTCACTCTTGTGTAAGAAACACCCACCCAACAGACAAACAGGAATAAAGCAAGGAATGTTCTAGAGCATCGGTTCTCAAGCTGTGGGTCATGACCCCTTTGGCAAACCTTTGTCTCAAAAAATATTTACATTATGACTCATAACAGTAGTAAAATTACAGCTACGAATCAGCAACTTAATAATTTTATGGTTGGGGGTGACCACAATATGAGGAACGACATTAGGAAGGATGAGACCCATTGCTCACTAGATATTGAGATGTTGTTTCCCAAATCTACATTCTAAAACTCCTTGGGGAGCTCTGTAATTAAAAAATTTTTTATTCATCCATTTGAAAGGACCAGGCCTGATGCCCCCCCCCCCCAAAAAAAAGGTCATCAGTCCCAGGAACAAGGCCATAAGATTCTACACAAGGAATATCCTGGAGGTAACCACAAGAATGGGAAGGTATCTTATCTCAGGGTGGGGCATCTGTGCAGGGCAGCCCACAGACCTAACATTCCTGAGGTCTATAGATAGCTCGTTCAATGTTAGTTATGTTAATTAGCCAATCACTCTGTAACAAGCTTGCCATTGCTGAATGTCATCAAATTGTGTAACTGCTAAGCTGGGAATTCCAGGTTCTTGCTCAAACCCCAAATAAAAACCCTGGCATGTAGCTGCTTGGGGCTCTCCCTTCTGATCCACTGCATTGGTGACAGTGGAGAGACCGAGCTTAAACCTGAATAAAGCTCTTTGCTCTTGCATATGTGGTCCAGCTCCTGCTTGTCTTTGGGGACCTTAAGATCTGGGCATAACACATTCTATTCATTTTACTTTATTTGTAGTTTTTAAAGCCTGTCTTGTAGCTAAGGGTATAGCTTTTGTGGGTGTTTAAATTTTTGTGTCAAACATGCATGGGTGCCACATTTAACCCCAAGCACACACAGTAAAGCAACTATTGATGTTATTATTACTAGAACAATAAGAGCCTTTTGCTATCTGGAATTAAATAATCCACATATGAAGGCCTTAACTGAGAGAACAGCCCTGAATCACTCTGTCACTCCAAAGAGACTGAGCCCCCGGCATCCACTCTCCCTGCTCTGCTTGGAGCTAACTCTTCAGAGAGGCAGTAAATTAACAATCTGGGTGATAGTTTTTCCTTCCTCCTTCTATATCTTCTCAGTTATAAGAAAGTCGGGCTCTGTGTGCTTTCATTATCAATGATCTAATAAACAAAAGTTACTGTCTTATCTCTGTACTTTGACAATGAGACTCACAAACAGGATGCTTAGCTGAAACTATCCACAGAGGGATACAGACCAAAAACACTTGGAAAATGGCAGCAAAGGTATGCATGGCAGCACACTTCTTTAGTCGAAGCACTCAGGAGGCAGAGGCAGATGTATCTCTGTGTGTTAGAGGTCAGCCTGATCCACAGAGTAAATTCCAGGGCAGCTAGGACTACACAGAGAGACTCCCATCTCAAAAAACCAAAAAAGAAAAATGAAAGAGAGAAAAGGGTAGAGTTCACGTTTTTGGTTCTATTAAGTAAGAACAAATTTTACAAATAGCCAGACAGTATTTTGTTCCCTGATTCTCAACACTACTCACGAGGTTGTCTATTAAACTCTGCGTCTGTGTCTCCATGTTTAATCCTCCTGTGAGCTAAGTACCGTTCTCCAAGCCATACAGGTAAGGACACTGAGCTTACCAAAGAAAGCTCAGTGCACTCAAACTGACAGAGAGAATGATGAAGCCAGGATCTGAAGTTGGGTCTGGAATCTACTGCCCCGGGAGCCACAGGCAGCCACCTTGTCAGTCTGTGCCTCTGTTTCTGTGACCCCTAGAGTAGAGAGAGGGCTCACATCACATACCTTATCAGGCTGCATCTTTCTGGAAGGTTAAACTCTTCAGGGGAGGGACAGAGAATTCTTCCCATCTCCTGGGGACCCTAGAAATGGCTCATGCCTCTCCATAGCAAGGGCAAGAAGATGATGTAACCCATGTGACTACGGAAGGATGAGAGGATTTTAAAATCTGGCTGGTGCATACCATGAACTACTCACTATTTTTCTAGTCCTGGGATTGCAGCCCACATTTATTCAGTTTTGAAAGCAGTGAAAGAGCTTTGGGCTGGTAGCACACACCTGAAATCCCAGCCAAGGCCAGCCTTGACTCTACAGCAAATGTGAGCCTGGACTATACAGTAAGTGTGAACCTAAGTATACAGCAAGTGTGAGCCTGGAATATACAGCAAGTGTAAGTGAGTTCAATACCAAGAACCTACATGTTAGAGAGAACTGACTCCAGAAAGCTGTCCCTTGAACACACACACACACACACACACACACAAAATAAAAGTGATTTTTTTTTTCAGTAAAGGAAAGCTATGTGTAGTGGCACATACGTGCAGTCTTATATATTCTAGAGGCCGGGGAAGGAAGGTGCCTAAGCAACAAAGCATAAAGATGCTCAGCCTCAAAAAAAAACACTCCAAACCTTAGGACACTGAAAAAGAGGATTACTACAAATACCAGGCCAGCTGGGGTTATACCGAGAGACCCTGTCCTGAAAAGCATCCTGACAACAAAGAAAGGAATGGCAGCACTTGGGAGACCAAGCAGGTCCACTGAAGTTCACGGTCAGCACAGACGGCCCAGGCCCCCAAAACAGCAATCAGTTAATTCTAGGGATAAAATCCCAACATTTACTCTAATCTGGAGAAACCCTGAGCGCTAGGCTGCATGAAAAAAGCCAGTCTCAAAACTTAAATACTATGTGATTTGATTCATTTGGGGGTTCTAGAACAAATGAGTTCAGAGAGGCTCAAAGCAGGGTCAGGTTTGTGATGTGCACCTGTAATCCCACCCCTTGGGAGATGGAAGCAGGAGGATCAAGGGTTCAAGACCAGCCTGGGCTCTATGAGCAGACATCTAAAAATAAAAAATAAAAAGGAGAGAAAAAGGAAATGCTTTTTCTGTACCATGCACCCATAGGCTTGCAGACTGAAGCCATACTCCTGTCACGGACATCACAAAGCTGGCTCTCCAACAGTAAGTCATCCTGCTGATGTGACACCAAAAGCTTTCTGAGAGGAACACATCATTGAAGGCCACTAGCGCTGTGTTCCACAGGTAGAAACACACGGGTCACTCTCAGAACACATCCCTTTCCGAGTGAGGAAACATCTACGTCCCAGAAAATATGTCTTCAAAATTGTGATGGGTACCCACCCCTTCCTGCTTCAGAAGCGTGGAAATGGGGATGCTGTCCCAATCCCTGCACAGCAATTCAACTCATACCCTTCTATCAGTCCAGCAGCTAAACACCGCTTCCCTGATGACCCAGCTGATGAAGGCCAAAGGTGCTGGATCTCCCCAGAACAAGGTCTTCAGAATGCATCCTCCATCACTGTGATTGGTGCTCTTATGACGAGGACACAGGTAGCTACAGTAAGCGGATGGGACAGGCACTGGTTGCCGCAGACAAATCCAGGGAGGAAGCCAAATGTGGTGAAACACACCTTTAATCCCAGCACTCAGGAGTAGAGGCGGGTGGACGATTGGGGATCTCAAGATCAGCCTGGTCTACAAAGCAAGTCCTAGGCCAGACTCTAGTGACATATTGTCTTAAAATAAGTAAATGACAGTAATAAAATGTTGGTCGGGCCATGGTGGTACATGCTTTTAGATCCAGTAGTTGGAAGGTGGAAGTAGAAGAATCCTTGTGAATTTGAGGCCAATGTGATCCACATAGTAAGTTCTAGGACAGCCAGCACTTACATGAGACCTTGTCTCTAAAGTAGATAAACAACCAAACAAACAAAGAAGAAAATAAAGTGTTGTATAATCAACCGTCCACCTTGTAAAACCTTTTGCCTAAGGCTAGCAAGAGAGCTCCTCTAAGTGTCTGCATCTGTAACAATAAATTATAAAATAATGAAAAAATGATATGATTCCAGTTTTTAGGAGGCTGAGGCAGGAGACCAGCGAGTTTGACACCCGGACTACTTGGCAAAACCTTGTTTCAAAGCACCAAAACAAGTGTATTAATGGCATCTTCCTTGGATGTTGTGATAGGAGTTATGCAAGAGAATGCTCTCACGTTGCTCCCAGAAGCAACTGATTCCGGAAAGCAATTTTTAATTACCATCAGGAAGCACCTTAAATGCCTTTAAAGAAAAGATATTTTTTAAAAGTGTGTGTGTGTGTGTGTGAGTGTGTGTGTGTGTGTGTACATACATGAGTACAGGTGCCCACTGAGGCCAGAAGAAGGTATTGGATCTCCTGGAGTTACAGGAAGTTGTGAGTACACTGATGTGATTCTCAGAGTCTGACCTTCTGGAGCTGAAACCCACTTTAAACCCAAGAGTATTTATTCCATGGAAGATCAGAATCACTCAGAAAATAAGATGATAGATCCAAGCTCAGCTTCCTAAGAAGCACATAGTCTAAGACAGTGACCTGTGCTAGAAGTTCAGTTTTATTAAAGTCTCACCATGCTCTGTCTTCTTCTGTTCCTGTTTACCCTTAGTTGGAGGCTGAGGCAGGTGGATCACCAAGAGTTCCAGGCCAGTTTAGGATACAGAGTGAGGTCTCAACACCCCCTCCCCAAACTTCCCCAGCTCAAAAAAACAAAAACAAAAACAAAAACAAAACAACAAAACCAGAAACCTACCCATTGATTGTTAGGGGCTAAGTAAGATGGACATAGTCTGAGCAACCATTGAGTTAGTGATTATAGGAGCAAATCACACTAGCTGGCATCATCAAGACACCTATAGTCTCAGCTACTTGAGAGGCTGAGGCAGGAGAATCACTGGAGCCCAGAAGCTCAGAGCCATCCTGAGAAACACAGTGAAAGATCTTAGGAAAAACAAACATATGCACAAGAAGTCGACTCCTGGGCACCCTGACCCCGGAGTTTCTTCCTCTTGCTCATGTACATTTTTGACTGGCGCATTTTCAGATTGGGAGTTATATAGCTCTTTGGTAGAGTATACCCTGGGTATGGGCAAGGCACCCAGAACCCCAAGGATGACTTTATTGAGCTCTGGGGCCTAAAGATGTAGATTAGTGCCTAGCATCCATGAAGCCCTGGGTTCAGTCTCCAACACTACACAAAAACAAGTGTGGTAGTGCACACCTATGTTTTTAGCATGTGGGAGATAGATAGGAAAACTAAAAGTCCAAGAAAAGTTTCATAGTAAGTTCAAGGCCAGCTATGCTACATGAGATCTTGCTTCAAAACAGAACAAGAAGAAAACGTAAGCTCCAAATTATTTTCTCAAGATAATTGCTAGTAATCAGTTGGAGGTGGCAAGCCTTCCCTTGATGTCCTAGCTAGTGATCCCTTGTAGCATCCTCTCATGGACCACTCCCCTCTCACAACTGGAATGGCTCCTGGCTTTCCTCACTTAAGGCCCTATGGAGCAGATCAGCTGGAAAAACACAGGCTTCTCTGCCTTGAGAAGCCACATTCCACTCTGAACCAAGGCCCAGAGCTCTGGCTCCTGAGTCCAAATGCTGTGACTGAGCGTTCTGCAGCCAGCTGGGTACTGCTCATGACCTCTTCTCCAGCCAATGGCCTTGCATCTCATTTGCAAGGGAGATGAGCATCATGAAAAAGAAACGGCACAGAGTTTGCAAAGAGGTTTCTTTCCTTGGGATGACCCCATGATGAATTTAGCTTGTTTTCAAAACCCATCATCAACAATCTATTTAGGAGGTGTCAATTAAAAAGTAGCAGAATGTGATTCATCTTCTAGTAGAGAAGGCAGGAGATTGTGAGACAGAGAAAAGAAATTGGAGTAAAACAAGAAAGTAAGTGAAAGTGGCTGTAGCAGACCTCAAGGGGACCCTGACAACTGCTGATGAATGGGCTGAGGACATAATGCAGAGGTGGGGCACTCGTCTAGCTGGCCAGAGGCCCCGCAGATGGACAATGGTTCGTTAATGGATAGAGCACTACTTGAAAACACTGGAGGGAAGGCCTCAATGCACAGTACGTTCACTTAATCCAGGTCACGATTCAGGTTCATCCTCGGCTCATAAGAAAAAGGAAGTGAAGGGGACAGAGAGCTCAGCGTTTTAATGAAAAAAAGGTGGAGGAGGAAGGCCAAGAGAACATGACCGTGGAACACATGGGGCTGCAGAACAAAAGGCTCTGAAGGAGGAAAGCAGCAGCAGGGACTCTGGGGGGTGCATGAGAAGGAAGGTGCTGCATGTCCACTTCTGCTCCCCTTCCCCAGCCCGGCATTTCTTCCCCCAGACCTCCAGGCGGCACAGCTCGCCTGGCACAACCTGCTTGGGCCCTGAGAGCTAGGAGCAGTCCTGGGCAAGTCTCAGGAATGAAATAAGGAAATGCTAAGCAGGTGCTGACTTGTGGCAGGCAGGACTGGGGTCAGAGGTCACTCAAGGGCAGTGTCATCAGTCACTTGTTTAGAAAGCCACTCAGTATCTCCTGTGTGCTAACGCCAGTGACTCTCCAGATGGTAGGGCACATCACAACTGTTTCTGAGTCATGGCTGTCTCTCTCAGGTTCCAAGTGAAAGTTTCACAGCTGCACAGGGCCCAGCAATCACCAACATCTCATCTATGATGAGCTGGCTGGGAGTAAGGAGATCAGCAGCTAGACCAGGGTTCCTTACTTGGTTTTTAAAGAGAGTGACAAGTTTGTATATTTTTGTTTGACTTTTTTGGTTGGATTTTATTTTTGTTTTGTTTTTTTTGTTTGTTTTATTTGTTTGTCTGTTTTTCAAGACAGAGTTTTTCTGTGTGGCCTTGGCTGTCCTGAACTTGCTTAGTAGACCAGGCTGGTTTTGAACTCACAGAGATGGTCTGCCTCTGCCTCCCTGAGTGCTGAGACTAAGTGCTGGGATTATACTGCATCACTTCAGCCAGCTGACCTTGAACTTCTAATCCTACTGCTCTCACTTCCAGAGGTCTGGGATTACAGGCCCATAAATCAAACTCCATATAATCAAGTGCAATATACCATAAATGTGAGGCAAATGCTCTATTGACCAGACCATATCCTCAGCTCCAAGGCCCTTTTCTGTTTGTTTCTTTTTCTTTTCCTTTCTTTTCTTTTTTTGAGACAGGGTCACAGTGTATATCTCTGGGTGGCCTGAAACTTGCTATGTGGACCAGACTGGCAGTGAACTCACAGAAAACCACCTATCTCCATTTACTTATTTTAATATTACACTTATTTTGAATCATGTATGTGTTTGTGTGCCTGTGTATGGGTGTATACAGGTGAGTGAAGGTTCCCTGAGGAACTAGAAGATGGACTTGGATCCTCTGGAGCTGGAGTTCCAGGCAGGTGTGAGCTGCTCACCATGACTGCAAAGAACCAAACGTGGGTCCTCTGCAAGAGTAATATGTGCTGTCAGCCAGTCCCCAGGTCATGGGGCAGGATGATTCTCTGCTGGGGTGAGGAGACTGTTCCCTAGTAGACTGCAGGATGCCTGATGCACGATGGTTTGTATCCACTCTTCCAGCCTCAATAAGAAAGGTCCAATACCCAGCCTTCTTCCAAACCCAAAGGAGCAGTGCTTCCCTGCATTCCAGTGTACATGTAAACCTTGGGAATTTAGTCAAAATGAAGATTGTGATTCAACAGGTCTGAGATGAGGCTGGGGCTCTTTCCTCCCTCTTCCTCCTTCGTTCCTCCCATCACCAAGTGCTAGGTCTCCATACTAGGTTCACACCTGGTGGCAGAAGGGTTTCAAGTTCTTCAGCACTACTAGTACCCAGGCTCCCAAGCAGATATATTCCTGAAAGTTCACAGCGAACCTGTGACACAACATGCAGTTCCATCCAAAAAAAGAAAAGAAAAAAGACAAAACACCAAACAGAAACCAGTGAGCGATCCTAATTCTAGCATCTCTACTAGGACTCTGGGCTCCCAGAATCCTCGTCCCCGTCATTGTAGGAGTGACACAATTATATGCTCATGTAAACAAGATGCATTCCTAGGAAAATCTAGTTAGTACAAAGCTAAGATCCTTAAACCAGGAAAAGGTGCTGGATTATCACTGGACCTGAGTTGGACAGTCCCCTCTATAGACATTTTGAAGGGGGATTTCCAAGTAGCAGCTATTAACGGAAAGGAAGACTTTCTAGAAACGGTGTCAAGGCTAACCATGGTCTGCTGTCTAAATCATGTTGTATGTGAACCCCTGGTTACTTTTCAAACCATCATGCTTCATAGAATGTTCAGGTCCATCTTAGCCTAGGGAGCTAGCTACTCTCATTTGGTAGAGAGATTTGGGCTAAGAGTAGAGAATACTTTTTATATGCCTGATTTTTAAAATAGACTGATGAGATGGCTCATTGAGTAGAGAGCTTGCCATGAAAGCCTAACAATCTGAGTTCTATCCCCAGAACCTGAGTAAACATGGAAAGAGAGAATCACTTCCACAAAGCTGTCCTCTGACCTCCATATGTGTGTCATGGCATGCACATGCCCCTGTAGAGATCATACATATAAACAGAACTAAATAAAACTCTGGGGCAGGTAGATAGGTAGCTAAAGGAATTTGAGACCAAGACTGAGGGCCTGAGTTTGCACCTCAGAAGCTACAGAGTAGAAGGCTAAAACCTGATTCCACAGGCTATGCTCTGCAGTGGCACATGACTCATGTGTTCGAATACTTGGTTCATAGGAAGCGACACTTTTAGGTGTGGCCTTGTTGGAGGAAGTGTGTCACTGTTGGGGCAGGCTTTGAGGTCTCCTATGCTCAAGTTCCATCAGGGTGAAATACATTCAGTCTTCTGCTGCTGCCTGGAGATCAAGATAAAAAACCTCTCAGCTCTGTCTCCAGTACCACGTCTGTATGCCTGTACACTGCCATGCTTCCCGCCATGATGATAATGGACTAACCCTCTGAAACTGTAAGCCAGTAACAAATAAATGTTTTCTTTTATCAGAGTTGCCCTGGTCATGGTGTCTCTTCATAGCAAGGAAACCCTAAAATAGCACACAAGTGCGTACACACACGGGCACACACACACAAACAAAAATACAGACTCATGGATGCCCAAGCACATGCATGCATTTAAAAATGTATTCTAAGAAAACTATTTTTGTAATGTATAAGAATTAACTCAAAGCCAGGTGGTGGAGGGGTTTAATCCCAGCACTCAGGAAGCAGAGACAGGCAGATCTCTGTGAGTTCAAGGCCAGCCTGGTCTACAGAGCAAGTTCCAGGACAGCCAAGGCTACACACACACACACACACACACACACACACACACACACACACACACACAAACATGTCTCTGAAAAAAATTAACTCAAAATTAATATTCTTGCTACATTCTCCTCATATTCACCTCATTAAGGTGTCACAAAACAGTCCATGAAAATATCAACCTCCCAATCTGTCCACAGAGCAGAAGGCATTATCTGCACATGTCAGGTTTTCCCTAAAACATTTTTATCCCATCTTTCACTGAAAGCTGTCACTTTACAGAATGATAATCTCTGCCTCAGCCACTCAAGTTACTTCCCTGAGTCATCTGTGGTGCTTTGGGAAGGAGAGTCCTGGCAGCACCAACACACTGTGGGCCAGTGAGTGAACTTGCAGCCAAGATTGTGGCTACTCAAAGTGAAAGAAAAGATGTGTGCAGAAAAGGACACACTGTGTGACACACTACAGCTTCCACAACAAGATTTTCTTTTTAAATTCTGTCTCTTTTCTTTTGGTGAGAAGATTACAGGGGGATGAGTGGGATTGGGGTGAATTGTGTAAAATTCACAACAAAATCAATTAGAAGTTAAAATAAAAGAGAGAGAGAAAGAAAAGAAAAGGAAGGAAGGAAGGTAGAAAGAAAGAAAGAAAGAAAGAAAGAAAGAAAGAAAGAAAGAAAGAAAGAAAGAAAGAAAGAAAGAAAGCAGGCCATTGTGAATCCAGCAACAGGACAAGGACCTGGAGAGTTAAGTGGGAGATGACAGGGTACCAGGCAAAGCAAACATTGCCAAATGGAAAGGAGAGGGAGGCGAGGATGAGGCAACAGGCTCAGAAACTCTTCATAGTCAAGCTTCTATTTCATTGTAAAAGATGAATGACGGACCGCCAAAACAGTTACAGGCATTTAAAAAAAGACTTTGAAAAAGTATTTACCGCCAGGTGTGGTGGCTCACACCTGTATTGCCAGAACTCCAGGACCCAGACAGAACAAAGAGTTACAGGGCAGACTGGGCTACATAGTGAGAGTCTGCCTCAAAACTCTAAAATAAGTAAGCAATGACAGTCTTAAAATATAAATGACAGTTTGGCTGTTAAACTTCACCCTAGTGGCTAGGTTTTTATTCATTGACTTATTCATTCATTTAAAAGATAACACAATAAAATATAAGATAAAACAAAAACTATCACATCAAAGTTGGACAAGACAAATCAACAGAAGGAAAAGATCCTCCAGAATCAGCCCAGGAATCAAGAGACCACTTGTTCACACACACAGGAATTCCATAAAAACACTAAACTGGAGATCATAATATGAGCACACAGGACCTGTGCAGGCCCCATGCAGGCTGCTTCGGTGTCTATGAGTTCAGATGAGCTTTGATCCCTTGACTTACAGGGTCCTGCTTCCTTGGTGTCCTCCATCCCCTCTGGCTCTAACACTTTCTATCTCCTCTTCCTTAGGGTTTCCTGAGCTCTGAGGGAAGGAATTTGATGAGACATCCCCTTTAGGGCTGAGTATTCTCCAAGGTCTCTCACTCTCTGCTTAATGTCTGGCTGTGGGCCTCTGTATTTATTCCCACCTACTGCAAGAGGAAGTGTTTTTACATATTGCTGAGCAAGGCACTGATTTGTAAGTATAGCAGGATATCATTTGGTATCATCTTTTTTCCCTCTTTCTTTAGCTTCATAGAAAATCTGCCTCTGGGTGCTGAGTAAGTACTCAACAAACAAAACATCTCCTATCAAAACTTTCTAAAATTGTTGGACATCGTATGTATATTAAGCAGTCTCTTCAAACTACCAACAGCTGGCTCAGAATCTATCCACCAGCACACTGGTGGCGCCTATGTTTTTCAGAACAGCCATTCAAGGAGCTGACTGGTTCACAGTATCACTTCCGCCATTGTTGGAATGCATAAGGAACCAGGCATTGAATCTTTGGTCTTGAGGAGTTAATTTTCAGCAATGCTCCTGTTCCAGCTATTAAAAGTCTCTTAACCCAACCTCCATCCAAATTTAATTTCATCTTTATTTAAACTTCTCATTATCCTAGTAAGCAGAGGTGACTGATAACAATTGAACAACTGTGAGAGAAATCTGGGCCATGAGTATTTTAAGTGCCCATTAATTTTCATTTTAAAATGTGTTACTTTTCTTTCTTTCTTTCTTTCTTTTTTGGTGAGACAGGGTGTCATTATGTCACCATGGCTGACCTGAGACTCACTACATAGATCAGGCTAGCCTCAGACTCACAGAAATCTACCTACTTCAGAGTGCTTACATGAAGGCACCCCGCCCCCCCTCCCCCACAAGACAGGGTCCATTCTGTAGCTCAGACTGACCTAGAACTCAAAGTCCTTTGGCAAGCCTCCTGTGTCTGCTGCTACTATACTGAGATTATAGGCCCTACAAGAGACCTGAATCTATGAGGAGAGCATCTGTACAACACCATTAATGACCAGAAAGTCCACAGGCCTAGTGGGTTAGCCTTATAATAAAATATTGAATGTTTAAGAAGCAGAGCAACGAGTGGGTCATGTTCCCCTCATTTGATCAGTGAGTTAAGGCAGCCTGCTTCACCTTACTGGCTGGAAATCCTCAGGCTGCTGGGTAAGAACAAGCCACTTATGAAAGTTAAATGAATTCTGACAACACTGCGCAGCACTCCGCAGGCAGAAAGCAACGCCAACTGTCATGCCAGAGCTATGAGATAATGGGGATTTCAAAATGTTTGCCCGAACTCAAAGTCCAGCCAAGCCGTTCACGATTGCACCTCAACATCCTAGAAAGAAGCCATACGGAACTCCAAAGGCATTCTGCTGGGGACCTAGGCAGGGTTACTTTTGATTCTCCTGACTCAGAGTTAATTTGTTGCCGGCAGTCAAACTAATTGGGGGGGGAGGGGAGGGGTGTCCACAGGACCCTTGAGATTTCCCTAACCAAGGAGGAAGAATGTCTTAAAAAATAAAAGAAAGAGAAGACAAAAATCAAAAACAGAGAGAAGAGAGACCATGCACATCTATTAAAAAAATAAAATAAATTTCTTCCTATAATACTATAAAATCTAGTTAGCTCAGTCGGAAATGCTGCCAGGGAGTCAAGTGTGATGCTTAAGTGAACTAACTCATCAGAGCAAATACAAGCCCGTCCTTGGACGTGGATGGCAGGTGTTTGTATTCCTACCTCTTCACCCTCTAGGCGCCTGTGAACATGTGTTGACACAAAAAAAGAGCTGCCAGGGAGAAGAAAAACTTGTTCACAGATTCAAAGATATAATAACGGCAGATAAAATCCATTTTCAAAGACAAATGCCAGTAGTAACATTGCCACCGGGCTTGGAACTGACACAGGGAAAGGTGCTGATTTGTCAAAGTCCTCCCTAGGCAATCTCTAGGGACAAACCACTACCGGGTCTGGAGAACCCATTGTTATCCCTTTCACGCACACCTCCTTCAGTGTGTTGCGTCTGAGCTGCCCAGCTGCTAGCCCAGCCCGTTTGGCTCATCACTGGCTGCTCAAACGCTTGCCACCCGCTCTCATCCGGCCACCTGCGCCACTGTTCTCAAGTGAGGGTTTCCCGTTCTCATGGGCTTCGTTTCAGTCCCTTCTCATCCACTGGCTTTCTCTACAATCTCCCGAGGCTCCTGCTATCCCTGCCAGCGTGCCGCTTTCACGGACTCCACGCGTGGCGCTTTCTTCTGCGATGTGCTCCTACCGTTTCCCTCAAAGTGTTCCCAGAGGCTCTGGCCCGGGGGCTTCACTCCTGATGAAGTTCCCAGACTGAACTCCGGAAGGTCGAGCCTCAGGACAGACAACCCTGCTCAGCTCCAACACCAACCGTCGCGTCCCACAGAACCATAGCATCCTCCACCAGCTAAGGAGTTCAGTACCCTGGACTCCAATCTACATGCTCCGGCTGACCACCCTAGGCCTCAGGTTCGGTGCAAAGCTCAGAACTTCCAAGGATGCCGCCAGCGCCGCCACCCCAGCAGGCAGGATCTGCGCCCTTTTGGCTAACTGATCTGGGTGGCTTCCCCTGGCTCTAGCGCACAGACACCTTTGAGTTCACCGTTTTCCCTGTCTATCTTGGCGGAAGGCGGAGCTGCTTTTTTTTTTTTTTAAATACATATGAACGTAATGAATAAAGCTGCCCAAAGCCCGGCTCTGCCCCAAAACTATGAAATTCAAAGGCACTTGGACCCTTCCAACCTGACCGACTTCCGGGACACGATCCCTGACACAGACTTGAAGTCTCTGAGCCTGCACCTTTTCCCGGTGCAGTGCCGGGAAGCGTTCTAACCCCGGAGTTCCGAACCGCCGCGCCCCAACTTGGCCACCTACCTCTAGGCGCCGGCTCCGAGGGCGCAGTCCTCCGGTTCCGATCCACCGTGGCGCGGCCGCCGACTGCTGCTCCCGCGTCCAGGGAAAGACACGCCACAGCCCGAAGCTGGGGCCAGCGCATCTGCCAGGAGCAGCCCCCGGGCTTGCCTGGGACTCGGGAGCCCCGCCCACCCGGGCCCGCCCCACTCCACGCCGGTGGTCCGCCCCTCCTTTTTCACTGCTCCTCCCCATCCACCCATACCACCTCTTGGTAGCTGGAACAGAACCTAAACCCTTAGAAATAACTGAATGAATGCCTGCATGAATGAATGGAAAGAAACTGAAGGGATAGAGGAGTAGCAAGAGAACCTGGTTCCTGACTGGGGAGGGCGCTGTGTGTCTGAGGCGTGTCAGCGCATGGGTGGGTGTGCCTGTGAGGGCGTTGCTGCATGTATGTGTGTGTATGAGTGCGTGTGGAAGTGTGTGGATGCCTGTGCACGCTCACAGAGCTGGGATGCTGAGTTCCTACCTCAGGGAGAGAAAGCCGGAACTGGCCCCCGGGTAAGAGCCAACGCCCAGGGGTTGGCTATGAAGTGTATCTTAGTTATAAGGGTTTAAAGTGGTCCAGAGGCTGAGATGCGGGCAGAGGTTCTGGAAAATCATTGGTTCTGCCCTTCTTCAGGCTGCAGTGACTCTGCCGCAGTAGGTAGCTTACCGGTGTCAGAGCGCGTCTGTTAACAATGCCAGAAGTGGGGAAGGAAGCAGCTGATGCTCAGCGTTCGGCTTCATTAGGCAGCTGGCCAGCCATCCCTCATTTCAGAGGCTGAAATTTCAGCCTGCCGTCCCCTCCCCCTCCATGAATATTTAAATAATGTTAATGACCCTTTAAGAACCGACTTAGAGAGAAGTCCTTAGAGAGGACACCAACATATCCATAAATGTCCCACACAGAAAACAGCATTTCAAAAGCAAGCTATTGTGGGTCTTACTCGACTTTAGGGCAAGTTGTCCTCAGAGGAAAAAATCACATAAAATGGAGTCAGATTCAGCTCTTCACTAGGGGAGCTTCCCCCCATCCCCCAGATCCACAGCTATCCAAGTCTGATTCCTTTACAGTCCCTGGGGCTTTCCCAATTCTCCCCAGCTCCCTACCCCCTCCCGCAATCCTGTCCCGCCCGCCCACAATCTCAGGGTCCCAAAGCTCAACTTCTCAGTCAGTTTGAATAATAACCACAGCTGGGAAAGTCGCTACCCCCGCCTGATTTCACTTCCTTAACCTCTGGAGGTCCCAGATTTCCAACTCAAAGAAGCAATGCTATGGGGAACTTCCCTGAAAGGTGAAGGACCAAGAATGGAGGTCTTTCTGTGAAAAGGGCTTTCTCCTGCCTGAGCGGTATCCCAATGCTGACCCAGGGTACCCGGTGGAGTCTTCCAAGGACACTCCGCTGCTGGCCTGTCTGGCTTCTTTCCCTTGGCACTTAGAGACTGTCTAGTACGACGTTTTGTCTTGGTTTGTTTGCTTGGGGTCTTTTATCTTTTGAGACAGTCACGCTCTATAGTTCTGGCTGGTTTGAAAAGGCCACCATGCCTGACTTTCACCATCGGTTTTTGTTATTTTTTAGACACAATTGGATTTCAGTAGTGTTGACTAATATCAACTTACCTTCCTTCCCCCTTTCTGTCTTCTTTCACTCTTTCTTCCCTCTCCCTCCTTACTTCCCCCTCCCTCTCAGCACTTGAGAGTCTAAGGAAGAAGGGCTGCTATCACTTTGACAGCAAGCTAGAGAGTTCTGGGCCAGCCTGGGCTACAGTCTAGTTAGTTCTGAGCTAATCTGAGCTACGGTGTGAGATCTTGTCTCAAAAAAAGAAAAGAAAAAGAAAGAAAAATATTTGGGTGCCCTACATCCTAAACTATTTTGAACACATCAGTATCAAATGAGAATGTTCCCTGCAAGGAATGTGTTTGGGTATCTCAGTATTTATTTTTATGGACCACAGACTACACAAGGAAGGCTTCCAAAATCAAAGCAGAGATGATGTTTATACAGACCCGACCATGGCAGGTGCTTCATCATTCTCCTCTGCCTAAGTTACAGTAAACATAAAAGTTACAAATGAAAATTTTTTGATTACTGGGCAGTGTCGGCACATGCCTTTAATCCCAGCAGAGGCAGGAGGATCTCTTTGAGTTCTGGGCTGCAAAGCAAGTTCTAGGATGGCCAGGGCTACATAGAGAAATCCTACCTCCAAAAACAAACAAATAAATAAAATAAAAAGATAAGAAAAAAGAATGAAAGGAAGGAGGAAAAGGGGAGAAAAGAAATTTCCTTCATCATCAGAATGAGTAAATGCTGAATTATTTATCTTCCAAAGAAATGTCAATGTTCTATTTAAAGTTAATTTGAAAGCATATATCATTCTATAAGAACACCGGTAACTTTGCTGGGGGAAAGGTTTGTTCAATGCACACTGACATTATATGGAAAACTTTTTTGTTACTTTTCAAAATATTGAAGTATCCATGCTTAAGGTTTTTTTGTTTGTTTGTTTGGGGTTTTGGGGGGGGGTTGTTTTTTGTGTATGCTTGTAAGCCTCCCCCCAAATCTCTTGCCTGAGATCTGTTGTGTGGCCACAGTGTACCAAAGTACCTTCCACCGATTAATCCACACATACAGGATATGAATCCCAGGGATCCAACTCAGGTAATCAGGATTGGCAGCAAGGGTCTTTACCCACAAAACCATTTTTCACACTTCCTTAAAAAATAAAAACAGGAACAGGGTCTTCCGGTTTTTTATTTGCTTGCTTGGTTGGTCTAGGGGTGGTGATGAGTTTTTTAAAGAGAGGGCCTTTCAACAGGCACGGTGGCACATGTCCTTAGTCCCAACACTCTTAGAGGCTGAGGCAGCCGGATCTCTGTGAGTTTGAGACCAGCCTGGTCTACAAACCCTGGTCTTAGACAGGGTTTCTTTGTGTAGTCTTGGCTGTCCTAGACTCACTTTGTAGACTAGGCTGGCCTCAAAGTTTCAGAGATCTGCCTCTATGTGCCTCCTAAGTACTGTGATTAATGGTGTATGCCACAATGACCAGCTCAGGTTGGTCTAAACTCTCTATGTAA
>CM053763.1:79664030-79687987 GCA_028658305.1 Pachyuromys duprasi
TGTGTGTGTGTGTGTTTACAGATGCCAGAGGGCAATCCTGAATGTCACTTCACATGGGAAATCCACTTTGTTATTTTGAGACAGGGTCCTTTGTAATCCTAAAACTCACCATGTAGGCTAGCCTGGCTGGTCAGGGGACCTCGGGAATCTTCTATCCATTACTCCCCAGTACTGGGATTACAAGTATGTGCCTGGCTTTTGCACATGGGTTTTGGGGATTGAATTTAGGTCCTCATGCTTGTGAAGACAGCACTTTACCGGCTAAGCTATCTCCACAACTCCAGAACAACACTTACTAAAGCTGAGTGTGTTTTACAAACAAGCCCATCTCCTCTCCTGGATGTGCTGTAGAGTTGTTAAAATAAATGGCTGCTACTTCTGTGAAAGGAACATAACCTTAGGGAGGAAATGTCACCACCTGCTTACGGCAGTCCTACGCTGTCGGGCCGGACAACCTTCCTTGGCAGAGACCCTTCCACAGGGATTTTTCTTAGGGAGATGAAGTGAACATTTTTCTCTGCCTTTAAACAATGCCTTGGGCAGGAGGGGCCATCCAGGGTCCCAGGAAGTAAGGCAAAGGATGAAACTGACTCACAAAAATCAGACTGGACACAGAATCTTTTCTCTCCTTCCCTCCAAACCACGCAAAACGAACTAGGTCCATAATGGCCTAGCAATGGAAGTTAACTGTGGGCATATGTCCCAAGCTCAGAGGAGGGAAACTTAAAAAGACATGAGATTAGCTGGGCAGTGGCATCATATGCCTATAATCCCAGCACTCTGGAGGCAGGGGCAAGCTGCTCTTCTGGGTTTTCAAGGCCAGCCTGGTCTACAGAGCAAGTTCCAGGACAGCTGAAGCTACACAGAGAAACCCTGTCTTGAAAAACAAAAACCCCAAAACAACCACAGAAACAAACAAACAAAAAGCCCCTCCCCAAAAGACTCAAGATTGTCCCAGAGAGCTCATCTGAAAATCCAAAGAGGACAAGACTGTCCATGACAAAATAGAATTTATCATCTCACCTACTAACAAGGAATGAGACAAAAGGCATCCGCTGGGGGATTTCATTCCTTAGTGCTGGATGTGTTTGTGATAAGCCTGAGGCCAGCCTGGGTGCTACATAGTGAAACTCTATCCCCCACCCCCACCCCCCCAAAAACGTGTGAGAACATTTGTCACTCATGATTGTGTGAGTTAACTCAGATGATCTGGCTGTTAGGAGGGATTCTCATTTCTCCCTCATGGGTCCATGTGCTTCTACCCGCTTGAAACTGCACTCTTAGCTGACATACCCTTCCCTGATACAGAGGGACCGCTCTTCACTCAAGGGTGTTGAAGCAGCTGTCCATCCACCTCCCACCCCACCCCAACCCTACTAGTACTCCAGATGAACACAAAAACAAATACAAAAATATGAAATAAGAGCTTAGCAAGCTGACAGGACCCAGAAATCTCTTGACAGGAGAATCTCAAATTCAAGGCCAGCCTAGGCTGTGTACTGAGACCTCTCAAAACAAACAACAAACAAACAAAAAATTCACAAACAAGAAAACAGCTGGGTGTGCTTTATCAGGATTATAGTCCCAGATTTTGGGAGGCTGTGGCTAGAGGATTGTCATGAATCTGAGACCAGCCCAGGGCTATGTTAATAAACTCTGTGAGCCAGTGTGAGCCCCAGATTGAGACCATGTCAGAAAACACAAAACAAAAACAAAACTTACCCTTTCTAAAAAACAGAAAAGGGACTAACTCTCGGAAAAGGTTAGGACAGAACAGTAAGCGGTGACCGGACAAGTAAGGTGTCATAAAGCAATGGTTTCCATGTGCATATGTGTGTATGTGTGCATGATTGCATGTATGTATGAATGCGCATGTATGAGCATGTTTGATGTATTTGAGTGTGTATGTGTTAGAGTGCATGTGTGTGAGAGCGTGTGTGTGTGTGTGTGTGTGTGTGTACTTATTGTCTTGAACTCTTTTCTCTGAGTGATCTGGACCTAGGAATCTGTATATGTTTGCAGATAATTCTGCACCACAGTCCGGGTGGGAAGCACAATCACGCAGGTGGGGAAAGGAGGGAGTAAGCAAATGGGACCTGGACAGCATCTTCTGAGAACGCTTGGCTCTGTGACCATGTTTCCTCTGGCTCCTGACTCCTGGTACAGTCTGCCACACTTGCCTTTCCTTTGCGTCCCCTCCAGGCCTCTCACTTCCTGTGTCCGGAGAAGTTTCTTTCCTGCCTAGTCCATGTTTATTTCCTTTTCCCTGAATCCTCACACTTGGTCTCTCCTCTGCCAAACTCTCTGCTGCCAAACTCTCTGACATAAGGAAGTAGTGACCTGATTCCATTCACCCAGCTGCTTTAGCCTTTTTTGTTTTGTTTTTCGAAACAGGGTTTCTCTGTGTAGCCCTGGCTGTCATAGGATTTGCTCAGTAGACCAGGTTGGCCTCAAACTCACAGAGACCCACTCTACCTCCTGAGTGCTGAGCTTAAAGGCATTGCACCACATGCCTGGCTGTTTGTTCTTTGTAACCCAGGCTAGCTTCAAACTCCTCCAAAGTGCTGGCATTACATACAGACATGCATATGTCTCTCTCTCTCTCTCTCTCTCTCTCTCTCGTGGTTGTTTGTTTCTTTGCTTTTTTTTAAAGATTCATTTGTTTATTATGTATACATTATTCTGCCTGCATGTACACCTGCACACCAGAAGAGAGCATCAGATCTCATTATAGATGGTTGTGAGCCACCATGTGATTCCTAGGAATTGAACTTAGGACCATTTGGAAGAACAGTCAATGCTCTTAACCTCTGAGCCATCTCTCTAGCCCCTGTTTCTTTTGTTTTGAAGATAGGGTGAACTTCCCACAGATCTTCCAACCTCAGCTTCTCAAATGCTGGGGTTAAAGGTGTGCTCCGCTACACCTAGCTTTGTTGTATAATGCCTACTGCAGAGCCAGAGTACTTGACTAGTGTGAACAAAGCTCTGAGTCTAATTCCCAGAAAAATAAAATGAAATAGGCAACTATGAAGCTTTCTTAGTAATGTCCAAGTATTTCCCTCCTTCTAAACTCTTAAGTACAGACTATTAAATTATAGAAAGAACAGTGAAGATTTTTAGTAATATCAAGGGAAATAAAAGGCTTCATTGGCATTTAAATTTTAATAATACTGATTATTGCACAGGTGGTGCTTGCAGCAATGTCTGACTTTCTCATCAAAGGTTAATTTTTTTTTTTTCTGTGTGTGTGTGTGCATGGCTGACTTTGTTGTTAAGAACACCTGTTGTGCTGGGCGAGGTAGCGCATGCCTGTAATCCCAGCACTCTGGGAGGCAGAGGCAGGTGGATCTCTATGAGTTTGAATCTAGCCTAGTCTACAAAGTGAGTCCAGGATAGCCAAGGCTACACAGAAAAACCTTGTTTCAAAAAAAAAAAAGTACCTGTTGCTCTTGCAGAGGACCCTGGGGCGTTCCCCAATCCACATCAAGCCACAATCACCTGTAACTTCAGGTCCAGAGGCTCTGACACCCTCTTTTGGCCTCAGCAGACATGTGCACAGACATACTTATAGGAAACACACTCCCACACATAAACTAATACAAAAAATTTTAAGACTGCCATGGATGACACAAAATCACTTTAAGATCACAGTAGCTGTGCTGACACCATACGGTACAATAGATAAGGGCATTTACCACCAAGTGTGATGACTGGTGTTTAATCTTCCCTCACAGTGGGAGGGGAGAACTAACTCCTCTAAGTCATCCTTAGACCTCTACATGTGTATTCATGGTATGTGTATACATGCACAGGCACACACACAGGAACAAATAAATAAATCTGATTTTTAAAGATTAAAAAGAAAAAGAAACTGCAACTGAATAATGTTATGCAGTGTTATAATGCCAGCAACTAGAAGGCTGAGGCAAGAGCTGAAGGCCATAAAAAAAAAAAAAAAACAGAACAGAACATTCAAACAAAACTTTTAAAAACAATAGCAAACTAAGACATACACAACATCTTGTCTTAGGACGATTTTCATATTATCACGTCCTCTTAGAGCCCCGTGTCCTCTGCTCCCGAGTGAGGCCACCACCTGCTAAGGAGTTCATAGGAGGGCTGAGATAAGAGGGTGGCACAGAGGAGGGAGAGCAGGGCGCTCACATGCCAGGAGGCAGGGCGTGCATGCTCTTGTGCTCCTATGCCAAGCTTGGGCTTTTTCTGGCCATTGTTTTTTTTTCTCCCCTGCATGGCTGAGGACAAATCAGAATGTTAACGATATGACAGCTAAAGCTAAAATTAAAAAAATCCAGGGCACTGAAGTCATTCTTTACAATACAGAAGAATGTAAGTTTAAAAAACAAAACCAACCAAACAAACAAACAAACAAACAAACAGAGCCAGGAGCACAGAGCTGGGTTTGAGTCCTGCTCCATAACTATGTGAACTTGGAAAAGTTGCCCAGCCTTTCTGTGCCTCCAAATCCTCCTTTATCTTTTCTAAGACTCACGACCAGCAATTTTATCCTTCTTTGTAACTGAACTAGTCTGGTTACATGGGTGTGGTAGTACATGCTTTCAAATGCTTGCTGTCCCCAGTATTCAGTCAGGTACCTAAAGCAGGAAGGTGGGGTATATGTCTGAGTATATGCTTTCTCTTTTCTTTTTCTTTTTGGAATTCAGTTTGGCCACCTTTCCACAGCACTTCAGCTAGTGGCTTCCATGGTCACTGTCTATGGGTTCCATGTTTGACTCTGGTCTTGCTTGACTTTCTGCTGGAAGCCACAGGCTCTGGCTTTTACACGGGAACCTTGTTTCCAAACCAGCTGGAGCAAATCATTATTCAGATAACACAGGTAACTCCCCCAGGCTGATACAGAAGATGCAGATAATGGCAAGAGACAACTTCTGGAAACACCCACTGCAGGAATGCTCAAAGTGAGCATAGAGGAAATACATGGATGTATTGAAAGGATACCTATGGATGTTTTGGAACTTTTGCTAGAAAGACCCCTCCTATTTTAGGAGGTAATAACTCACAGATTATTTTTTTAACCTCAGTGTCTTGTTATATAAATGAGGTTGGCTTTGAACTCGCAGAAGATCGCCTTGCTCTGCCTCCTGAGTGCTGAGATCCCCAGTATGCTTCATTATGGCTGGCTTTTGAGAAAGAGTGCATCTTAGCAAGTAACAAAGTTTGTAGAAGTACAGGAATATTCATCAGGGGCTGGCATGATGTCTCGCTGGTAACCTGATGACCTGAGTTTGACCCCTGGAATCTGCATAGCAGGAGAGAATTGACTGTGAAATGGTGTCCTCTGACCTCTATTCACATAGCATACGCACATCTACTGACACCTGCCTACACACAATCAATCAATAAATAAATATAATAAAAAAGAACATTTTGTCAACATTTTAAAAACTGGTGTGATGGCTTGTCCTGTAATTCCAGCTGCTTGGGATGCTGAAGCAACAGGGAAAAAAAAATTCAAGCCTGGCTCAGACTCTCAAAGTGAATTCAAAGCCAGACTAGGAAATAGAGGGACCCTGTCCCAAAATGAAAAAAGAGGCTGAAAGTGTTCTGAGTACAAAAGCAATTGCCTAGGCAGCACAAGATCCTAGGTACTAGGTTCAGTCCCTGGCTACCTAACACAAACAAACAACACACACAACAGGGCTTGCATGGTGGTGCACACTTGTAATTCTAGTATTTGAGAGGTAGAAACAGAAATATCAGGAGGTCCAGGTCATATTCAGCTATGTGACAAACTCAAGGGCAGCCTGGGCTACATGAGACCATGTCTCAAAGGGGTACAGGGGAAGCTAATGGGCCCCAGGCAGAGTTTCCTATGATTTTAGTTTATAGAGAAACTGGATCCTGCTTAGAAGGCTTAATTCCTAAGAGAAAATGCATATAGAAAGACCTACCATTTGATGGTAGGTCATCAAGATCTCAGACTGACTTCACATTTCAGGGCAGACATTACAGACATGGGCCATCACACTTCATAGTTACCAGTATATTGTGCACACTGAAAATGCGCCTCTGCCAGGTTTAAAGTTTCATAAAATATATGTCTTAAATAATAATAACCAGAGTTCATGGTTTGTTAGTAGGCTTTCTAACTGGACCTCACCAGACCAAATGTGCTAGCTAGTTTTATGTCAACTTGATGAAAGCTTGAGAAAATGCCTCCATAAGATCTGGCTATAGGGCATTTTCTTAATTAGTGATTGATGGGAAAGGACCCAGCCTATTGTGGGTGGGACCATCCCTGGGCTGGCGGACCTGCGTACTATAACAAAGCAGGCTGAGCAAACCATGTGGAGCAAGCCAATAAGCAACAACCCTCCATGTCCTCTGCATCAGCTCCTGCCCAGTTTGAGTCCCTTCAATGAGTAACTATGATGGGAAAGTGTAAGTCAAATAAACCTTTTCCTTCCCAACTTGCTTTTGGTCAGGGTGTTTCACCACAGCACTAGAAACCCTAACTTAAACCCAAGAGTAAAATCAAAATGGAATCATCCATATGGAAGTTACTTGTCATCAAACTGAAAGTAAGTTGTTATCTAAGACTTTAAGAAATCAGGACAATGACAGCCAAGTTTTCCAAGCAGAGCATTACAAAGGTCTTCTTCTTCAGTCTGTATACCCTTTCATCCTTAGGTCCTGAGTAGCTCTGCAGTTAACCTATCACTTCTAGTGTTCTGTCTCCCCATCCCTCCTCTGCAGAGGAAGCAGCCCTGAGACAGCCAACATGCTTTTGCCATTTAATTTTGTCCTTTTTATCTCCCTTCAGACTATAAAACCATCTGTCAGCCAATAGCAGCACTTCTAATATCCTTCAGGAGTACTGTCTGATTCCAAAAAAGTAAACCAAGTCAACTTAAGATATCAAACCAAAGCCAGACGTGGCTCATGACTGTCATCTCAGCCCTTAGGAGACTGAAGCAGCAGCATCGTTACAAGTTTGAGGCTCCATTATATAGCCTGAGCAATATAAAATAAAATTCCAAAAAACAGATGTTTGAACTAAACTGTAGTTTTTATTTATATAGTTGTTAGCTTTGAAATAAAAAAAAAATCCAAACCCACAAATAAAAAAGCACCAAACCACAGAAATTACCACCTTTACTGCACCCTCCTGCCTGTGACTTCTAGACTCAACAAATAAAAACACAGACTGCCCAGTTAACTTGAACTTTAGGTCAACAAGTGATTTTTTTTCCCACAAGACAGGGTTTCTCCGTTTAGCTTTGGCTGTCCTGGGCTGGCTTTGTAGACCAGGCTGGCCTCAAACTCACAGAGATCTGCCTGTCTCTGCCTCCCTGAATGCTGGGATTACAGGCGTGGGCTACTGAGCCTGGCTAATAAATGATGTCTTAGGGTAAGTATGAAGTATGCTTTATGCAGTTTGTGGGGCAGAGTTACTGTTAAACAATTATTGTTTAAGAGTTATATGGAATTCAACTTTAATTGGGTCTTCAGAACGTTGGGGGTGGGCAGGAGATGTGATCTGGTGATTGAGGTTGAATCTACACACTTGAACATTCTAAGCAGGTGTTCTGCCCGTGAGCTAAGCCGCCGGCCCCAGGTTTCCAAAATTTTATCTGGACAGTTATTCCCGTCCATCTTTAGAGCACTCCTGGTTCAGCTAACAACAACCAAAACAAACAGACAAACAAACAAAATCCCCAAACCAAACCAGACCGAAATTTGCACTTACTAGTCAAATACGAAAGTTACAAAGTATCTTTTTTCTTTCTTTTTTTTGATACAAGGTCTCACAATGTAGCCCAGGCTGCGCTGGAATTCACTATGTAGCCAAACCTGACCTCAAACTCCTGACAATTCTGCCACAGCTCTGAGTGCTAAGATCACAGACATGAGTCACCACTCTTGGCTACCAAGTATCTTTCTATCTGGTTCAAAACCTGACTTCTGAGTCTGGTACGTGACCTAACTTTACCCACCACAGTTGTGAATACATCTGTGAAAACGGTTGGCAATAGTTTTCCTTTGCAGCATTGTTCTGAGGATTATATGGGATGGACAGAAGGAGAAAATAATAACAAAAATAAAGGAGATAGTTTGTGTTTGGCACAGTTCTTAGCTCAGAACAAACAATCCATTCTGACTGTTACTGTTAGCCTGAGAACACAGTGGGAAACTGAAATGGCTCAGAAGTACCTGGGGGTTTGGATTTGCCAGGCACAACCTAGCAAATCCAGATGCTGTGACCTTAGACATCCGTTTTATGTGGCAAGATAGCACACAGGAGTGTAGTAGTTTATAGCAAATTCTTTCATACATATTTTTATTTATTTATTTATTTTCGAGACAGGGTTTCTCTGTGTAGCCTTGGCTGTCCTAGTCTCACTTTGTAGAAAAGGCTCGTCTCAAACTCACAAAGGTCCAGATACCTCTGCCTCCTAAATGCTGGAATTACAGATGTGAGCCACCATTACCAGTGTTTTGTTTGTTTATAAGATTTATTTATCTTTATTTTTATGGGAATGAGTGTTTGCATGTGGGCATTCAGTGCCCACAGAGGCCATTGAATGCCCTGGAACTGGGATGATAGGTAGTTGTGAGCTGCCATATGGGCACTGAGAACCAAACCCATGTCTTCTGGAAGAGCAGCCTGTGCTTTTAGCCCCTGAGCCATCTCTCCAGCACCTTATTCGCCTTGATCTCTTTATCCCCCTGTCTCCCCCTCCCAGGTGTTAGGATCACAGGCGCTTTCATTCCTGGCTGTTTGTTTGTTTTTTGTTTTTGTATTATTTTAAATGCAATATTTAACATTTATTCTTTGAAAATTTCATATATGTATCTTGATCATATCTATCACCCACTTTTCCCCTTTAACTCAATGCTTTGTCCTTCCAACTTCATGACTTTTTTTTTAAGTCTCCTGAATCAAATTAGTGCTATCTACGTATGTTACATGGATGTGAGGCGATCCCCTGGGGTCTGGGCAGCCTACTAGAGGTAACATCCTTTAAAAATAAATAGCCCTTCTCTAGCATCATCAACTGCCAATAGTTCAGTTGTAAGGCCACTCTGTAGACCAGGCTGGCCTTGAACTCACAGAGCGCCACTTGCCTCTGCCTCCCAATGCCAAGTCTAAAGGACAGCTTTTTTTTTTTTTTTTTAACATTTATTTTCATTTTGCATGTATGGCTACGCACCACATGTATACAGTACACACAGAGCCCAGAAGAGGGCATCAAATGCTATGGAGCTAGAAATACAGATGGTTGTGAGTGGCAGTGTAGGTGTTGGGAATCTATCTTGCATCTTCTGTGAGAGCAACCAGTGCTCTTAGCTGTTCTTGGAACCGGCTGGGTCTGCACTTCTGACTGGCTTGATTTTGATTTTGTGTCTGTCTTGTGCTGATAACCACAGCTGCAGTGAGTTCATGAGTTTAATAACCATTTCATGTCAAGAACATGGTATTTCATGTGGTATTCCCATATACTGGCTCACATATTCTTTCTGCCTCCTCCCTCTTTTCTGATGTTCCCTGAGCCATTCAGAGGTGGAGTGGGGGCTAAGTTTTTGAGATGGGATCTTCTTGTGTAGCCTAACCTGGCCTCACAGGGAACAGTCTGCAATTACACTCTACTGGGATTATAGGCATACGCCATCACGCCCAGCTGGAAATGTGCGCATCCTGTAAAAATTTATATGAAGACAAAGTATTTTGCACAGCTCACAATAAATTTGTATTCAGTAGTTCTGGTTTGAAATACAGCAATTCTCCTGCTTCAGCCTCCCAAGTGCTAGGATTACGATGGGAGCAATCACACCCAGATAAAAATATATTTTGACTTGGGTTTTTGTTTTGTTTGAGGCAGGGTCTCAATATGCACCCCTGGCTGGCCTAGAACTTGCTATGTAGACCAGGCTGCCCTTGAACTCACAGAGATCCTCCTGTCTCTTTCTTCTAAGTGTCAGGATTAAACCACCATGCCCCTTCAAAAGTAAGTATTTTGAAGAAAATTTAAAACATTCTCAAAGAGAAAGTACTGAGAAAATTGTCCCATACAAGCCCGGGCTTCCTCCTTAATGCGGCCAACCCCCTCTAAGATCCACTACCTTAAATAGACTCTGAGACCTAAAAAGAGGAATGCATGGTGAAAATTTCCTTTTGTCAGGGAACAAATTTAGAGCAACCTCTAATGCACAGTATAGACAGAACTTCTGGTCACAGATGTGTCTCTTTGTTCTGGGCGGCCAACCCAAAACAATGCCCCTTAATGTTGTCATCATTGAGCACAAAGGGCAAATGGCTTTCCACTACAGGCAACAAAAGGCTCTCCAGAATGGCTTTTTATACCCAACGCCAAAGAAAGCTATAACCTGTGACCTCTATTCGCCGCAGGAAGAGTCAAATGCTTTCCCTGCTTTGTAATGGAGAACATCTGCCCTTCTCAGGGGACAGTCTCTCTCCCAGCAACACGTATCACATGGAGAGAGGCATCGTCTTTGCATGTGGCTGTCCACCCAGAACCTTCCTTAACTTGGAAATGTGCCCTTCTTAAATGCTCTACCCCACAGCCTCTAACATGCATACAAGGGGCTAGGCCTGATTGTGGCGTAAGCAGGGGAGAGATGTTGCAGATATAACAAGAACACAAGGCTTCTTCTGAGAGAAATCCTGATGTTCGTGTTACTCTTCAGAAACACTTAGTTTTTGTTTTTTTGTTTGTTTGTTTAAAGATAGGTTCTCATTATGCAGCCCAGGCTGGCCTCAAACTCACAGCAATCTGCCTGTGTCTGCCTCGAAATGCTGCGATTAAAGGTGCGCACCAAGCTAGTTTTTAACATGCATAGAAACAGGGCATAGTAGAACACCATGTTGGCACTGAAGAAGCCATGTATTGTTATCCAGGACAGGAAATGTGTAATTACTGATAGAAAATGGAGTGGTTTATGATTGGGTTTCTAGAAGAGAAACAATGGCTTTGAGGGTAGGATAGACATCCCTTCCACCAGAAATGAGGTTGGAAGCAGGTTTTCAAACCTGCACTGTCCTCCTGCTTTCTTCCCAGCCAGGCCGAACTTCCCTGGGTAGTGTTTCCAAAACACAAGCTCAAACAGAAGGCCTGGAAAGTGCTGTTCTTCTGACCTGACCTGAGAATGGTCTCATAATAACAAATTACATGCTAGAGTTGAGGAGGTCAGCGAAGGTATTTTCTTTTCATTATAAGTAGCTAGGTGACAGGGAAATGGCTTACTCAGTAAAGTGCTTGCAAGCTTGAAGATTGGAGTTAAATCCACAGAAGCCAAGTTAACAAGCCAGACATGGTGGTGCATTTTTTTGTAATCCCAATGCTGGGGAAGTGGAGACAGAAGGGTCCCTGGGGCTCACAGGGCTGCCAGACAAGCTTACTTGCTGAGCTCTGGGGCCAGTGAGCAACTTTGTCTCAAAAATAAAGGTAAACCGTATCTGAGGGTACAATGCAATACAGATTACAGATACAATACAGAATACAATCCTATGTATTCTGCAAACACACACACACACACACACACACACACACATCTGGATTGTTCCAGAATTACTAGAGAAGTAGCATTCTATTATGGACCAGATGAGAATAAATCCAAGAAACCACCACCTTTCAAAGAAAACAAACAAACAAATGTTCCAAGGCCTTCTAGCTTGCCTACTGTCCAGATTAACCTGTTTTCCACACAGGAAGTCAAACTGCTGCTCACATCTTTTAAGAATGAATTGTTTCCAAGAATAGCTAGCCTTTTCCCTGGAAGAGTTCCGTCATCTTCAAAGTACATAGCATCACAGAGCACCCGTATATGTATGGCCTGACTGTCTCTGGATAAACGTTTTTGGTAGCCTAGTTACTCTGCCTTCCAGAGTTAGCATGTTGCCAACTGGTCAGTCATCCATGCTGCTTCAGAAGGTGAGAACCCATTTCGTGCCTGTAAACTATGTTTCGATCTTTCAGGAAAATGGAAAATCTCTTTCCTATGGTTGTTGTTGGCAGAGGCAAACTTTTGAGTCCTCCTCTCACCCTCTTGCATTCTTCTTTTTCTGATTTAGTTTTTAAAAATGCTCTTTCCACAATCAGCCTGCATGACTAGACTAAATGCTGCTCTTTCAAACAGGTTGAAACTCTGAAAGAGCAATCATGCAGCCATAATTCTGTAACACATTTCCTGAAATGGTTAAGTCCCGTTTCCTCTCTTCAGCTACCTCTGGAAATTTGTGTTTATAGAATTACTGAGAGCAAGCAGGAACAGCTCCCCAGTTTGTCAACTTGTGAAAGTACAAAATCAAAACTAAACAGGGCTGGGCATGTAGCTCTTTGCTGAGCACTTGCTTACTACATATTAGGCCCTGGGTTCTTGCCTCAGTACCCCAAAATGACCCCCTTCAAACAGTGACATAATATTTAGCACACTCAAGCTACATATTATTCAGCATTAACAGGAACGAAAAAGATGCTTCCAGGAACTCCCTCGAGTATAGCTCTCCCCACCAAATCATGCTAAGCCAGGAACAGAAGATCTCATGTAATAAGACTCCACACCTGGATTTGGGGTGGGAGTGGCAACAGGAAGTGGGCATGTAGGGTCTCACTGGAATGACAAGGACATTTTAAAGCTGGTGGGTGTGAATGTGTAGTGCAGTGGTAGAGTACTTGCTTTGTGCTTGTAATGATGCATTTGCTAAAAATTATTAAATCAAAAACATGGACGATCTTTGTGTTATATTAAAAAAAATATGCCCATTTTTTTTAAAAGCCAAAGGGAACTGGTAGCAAAGATGGCAGCTGAAACAGGAAGGTTAGGAATTCAACATTGCCCTTAGCTACAAAGAAAGTTTGAGGTCAGCTTGGGCTATGTAAGACCTTTTTGTTTGTTTGTTTGTCTTTTTTGTTTGTTTTGTTTTTCAAGACAGGGTTTCCCTGTATAGCTCTGGCTGTCCTCTGTAGACAAGGCTGGCCTCAAACTTAGAGATATCTATCCGCCTCTGCCTCCCAAGTGCTGGGATTAAAGGCATACACCATCATTGCCTTGGCAAGACTTTATCTTAAGGAAAAGAAGAAAGGAAACAGAAAGGACAAAGCGAGGGAGAAAATTAGTTTTTCAAAAAAGAACTGAAATTTTAGAGACTCTAAAAGGTGAAAAATGAAAACAAACTGTGTGCCACAAGACAATCTAACTGTGTAGCCCTGGCTCATCTAGAACTCACTGTGTAGAAACAGCCTGGTCTGGAACTCACAGAGATCTGTCTGACATAGAATTCTACCTGCCTCTCCCTCCTGAGAGTGAGAACTGGAATTAAAGGTATGTACTCCTACATGCAGTGAGATTTTCTTGTATTTTTATTTTCTTGTATTTTTGAGACAGGGACCTGTTAAATAGCTTAGACTTGCCTCAAACTGCTGTGTAGTCAAGGTCTTAAATTGTCAGCAAGCCTACTGCTTCAGCATCTGAAATTATAGGCACAAAGGGACTGAACCTGGGACCTACACATGCTAGGCAACGTCTGTACTCCCCTCCTTTAGAAGAATATAATTCATCTAGCTATGAAGGAGATGTACCAGGTTTTGTGGGAACATCTAGCAAGAATATTGGACAGAAAATGCCACTGGAGGAGGCACCAACTGAGCGATAGACTTGAAGAATTAACCAGGCTAGGAGAGTGGGAAGGAGAGGAGGAGCTAGCTAGGAAACTGTGAGTAAAAGCCAAATTGGTTTGTTTTTGTTTTTAAGTAGGAACATTTCACGAATCTGTGTGTCATCCTTCAGCAGGGGACATTCTAATCTTTGCCTCATTTTGATTTTAGTACATGTGATGCCAAAGAAAGCTGAACCACGGGGCTTTAAAAGCCTGGGCACCTGCCCTTGAGTTTGAAGGCTTCAGACAGAGGGAACTCATCAAGTTGGCCTTATTGAAAGATGACTCTGGGTAAAGACTAAATAGAGAGGGCAGGGACGGATGCAGACACATAGTGGAAGCTACAGCTAGAAGCGGCCTGCCGTCAAAGTGAAGATGCCTGATTTTCATTTGCTCTTCAGAGGGAGCTTATCAACCAGGTCTGGTATCGCAGGCCATTGCAGTCACTTAAGAGACAAGAGGCAGGAGGGTGGCAAGTTCTAGGCCTGCTTCTGTGAGCCCCAGGCTAGGACAATAGTGAGACCCCGTTTCGAAAGGCTAGAGCTCAGTGGGGGATTAATTGTTGAATGTTCTAGTATGTTCAAAGCCTTGTTGTCCAGGACAACAAGAAGAAAAAGGAAGAGATAATTAAGGAATGATAGTACAGGCAAGTCCCCCAAACTCTGTCTCAGATCAGTTAGGCACAGTGGCACAGACCTTTTTGGAAGGTTGGCATAACAAAATGGCAAGTCTAAGCGTAGCCTGAGCAACTTGGTTAGAACAAGCCCCCCAATTCCCCCACCTTTCTTTCTCTTGATCTCTGTTTGTCTGTCTGCCTGCCTGTCTTCTACTCTCTTAAAGAGCTAGGATTATAGCTCAGTGGTAAGGCACTTGCCTAGTAAATGTGATACCTTTGGGTTCAATTCCTGGTACTTTACAAGGAAAAAAGAAAAACAAACAAAACACTCATTTTAAATTCAGATCTTCTGAAATCTGAATATTAAAAGCAGTACTCTGTTAAGTTCCTGTTATTTTTGCAAAGGGAACTCTCATAGCCAGGCAAGTTTTAGCATATAATAATCCATGCTATCCATCCATCTATCCATCCATCCATCCATCCATCCATCCATCCATCTATCCACCCATCTATACATCATTCATTTACTCATCCATTCAGTGTTTGAATAAGCATCAACACAGAATAAGACAACTCAGATCTCTCCTGAAGTATGAATGCCCTTTTCTTGTGATGAATGCTGATGGTACAGACTGAAATAAAGTCAACATTTCTCCCAAAACAAGAACAGGTGAAAGCAACTCATAAAGGGTGAACACAGTAAAGCAAGATACTGTGATGGATATACACAATATTGGTTTTCAGCCTCTGTGGCATTGGTAGCCAGCAAGTGTGAGCACTCTTGGTAGTGTTTCTTGGTAGAAACACAAGATCTCACTGTATAGCTCTGGCTCTCCTGGAGCTCACTTTGTAGACTAGACAGGTCTTGAACTCACAGAGATTGGCCTAACTTCACCACCATGCCTGGAAAAATGGTAAAACCTTAGTGTATTAGTCTCCTAGGATGGCTACAACAACTTGCCATAGACTAAGTACTTAAAAACCACAGAAATGCATTTCTTATACCTCTGGAATCCCACTGTCTGAAATCACCATTGTTATTTTTGCACTCCTTACCAGGCTCTGAGGAAGATCCTTTTAGCATTTTCTAGCTTTTGGAGGGCCATTAGTTTGGGGGTTAGTCTTTTTGGCATGCTAGGGATTGACCTGAAGCTATGTGCTGCCACTGAGCTACCTTTAGCCTCCCCATTTGGTTTTAGCTTGGGGCTGCACAACTCCTATTTTGGCCTCTGTCTCTTTATATGGCTTCTCCACACATGCTGGTTTCTCTCTTTTATCTCTTAAAAAACACATATCATTGGGTTTAGCACCATCTGCTGAATGTGGCGTGATCTCATCTCAAGAGTCTTAGTTATATCTTCAAAGATGCTTTCTCCATGTAAGATCACATTCACAGGCTCCAGGATTTAGGGTAGGCGGGGCAATGGTCTTTATTTTAATTAGCTAACAAAGTAGTAGGTTTCTTCTTCCTCTTCTTCTTTTTCTTCTTCTTCTTTGAGACAAGGTTTCTCTGTGTAGCCTTGGCTCTTCTAGAGTCATTTTGTAGACCAGGCTGGCCTTGAACTCACAGTGATCTGCTTGCCTCTGACTCCCTGAGTGTTGGGATTTACAGGCATGCGCTACTGCACCTTGCAATAGCAGGTTTCTTTAACATTTTGGTTAATCTCCCCTTACCTCCTCGCATCAACTTGACCTTCATCCCAGTGTATTCCAGTATTCCTCCTTGCACTTTCATGCCACATGTGTTCTACCTGCCCCTCTCCTAAAGCCTTTCTCTTCCTTCACTCCCCCACCCCCACCCCTTTCTAGTTTTCTGGCCTCTATACCCATTCCTCTCACAGTTGGGATGCTTTTGTTTGGTTGGCTTTATGTTCTGAAATACGTTCTTGCTATATACAGCACAGCCAGAGTGGCCTTGACCTCAGCAGCCCTTTGTCTCACTCAGCTTCCCAAGTTCTGTGATTACAGGAAGGAGCACCAATTATGATTTTTGCTGTTGTTGTTGTTTTGGCTTTTTTTTTTTTTCCTTTTTTTACCCCCATCTCTCAGTGTAGCCCTGGCTATCCTGGAACTTAGAGATCTTCCTGCCTCTGTGTCCGAGTGCTGGATTAAAGGTGTGTGTTACCACACCCAGCTAATTTTTGTTGTTGTTGTTTTTGTTTTTTGAGACAGGGTTTCTCTGTGTAACCCTGGCTGCTCTGGAACTAGCTCTGAAGACCAGGCAGGTCTCAAACTCGTAGAGATCTACTTGCCTCTGCCTCCTGAGTCCTGGGATTAAACACAAGCACCACTACTGCTCAGCACTCCGCTGATTTTTAAGATATTATTTTTAATCATGTGTATGTGGGTATGCACATGTATTGCATATATGTGCATATAGCCACATGTACATTCAGATGCCTGAGAAAGCCAGCGGTGTCAGTTCTTCCTGGATCTGGAGTTATAAGTGATTTTGTGCCACCTTACCTGGGTGCTTGCAATCAAATTCTAGTCTTCTGGAAGAATAGTGCATACTCCTCACTCCTGAATGATCTCTCCAGCCTCCTGAGTTTTTTTTTAAATAGTATACATTAATTGTTCAGAATAACAGGCTTTATTATGGCATACCTGGATCCCAGTCTCCTTATTTCCCTCTCCTGTCTCTCTGCTCCCCCTTTCCTTCTCAAATAGTCCTCTATAGATGCAGTTTTTTTACAATTCACAATTAAACCTACTAGAATGAACATCTTAAACTGTCAAGCAGGTCCATATGATGCTCCTGCCCGTATTGATGTATTTAAAAGGTGTTTAAAATATAAATGTTGGGAGATGATAGAGTGCTTGCTTGGTAAAAAGAAGGCCTCAGATTCAAACCCTAGTATGACAAATAAAAAAATACATAATAAATAGAAATAAGCTTTTCATTCAATGTGCATAATATGTGTTGATCTAATTAACCTGTCCCCCTTCCCTCCTTCCAATTCTTCCCGTCTCTCCTACCACTTTTCCCTGTTTTAAAACAACAACACAAAACAAAAAGAAGACTTTGTTTGGTTTTATGTTTCCAGAAGAAAACATTCAGAAATGGCACATACTTAAAATTCAGATCATCCAAAAAAAGATTTGAGGATGTCCTCCCCGACCCTTTGCTAACACAAAGAGCAAAGGAAAAGAGGCCTCTTCCTTCATATCAGACCCAGCATGGTCGACCCTCATTAAAGAGTCCTTAATCCATGCAATGATTATATATTTCATGTGAATGGTGCTCATTTCATTAACTTCCACATGACTCATTTTGTAAACCTCTGGTTATCACTATTCCCGCCTGAGTGGGCCATATGTTGACATCACTGGAAATCCTGAGTCTGAATCAAAGCTGCCCTGTGCCTTTGTGACCTTTCTCCACAATGCAGTGGGCCTGACTTCTCAAAGCTTAGATTATTCATGTCTCTGCTCTGACCCCATGGAAGTTACTGCTTAGACACAGCCTATTCTTAGACATCCATGAATACCCTAGAGCAGGCCCACTGGAAATCAAGACATAGATTCTGGCTTTCAAAATCTTTCTTAGGGCTGATGAGATGGCTCAGCAGGTGAAGGCGCTTGGAGCCAAACTTGATATTTTCATTCAGTCCTCGGAACACACATAGTGGAAGGAGAGAACTGACTCCTGCCAGTTGCCCTCTGACCTCCACACTTGTGTTCTGGTCCACTACAGGCCTATTCATGCACACTCACATTCATACAAAATAAGAATGTAATATGATTTACCAAAGCTTCCCTAATCTGCTCCCAGATTTCAGGAAACCCTGTGTCTGTTTTACAGAGAAGGCCAGTGGGGCAGCAGGAGCCTGCCACTGGCTCACTCCGACATACAGAGGATTGTGGAAAAGCCATGTGAGAAAGGACTTACCTCGATGGCCATGTCTGCGTCGGTTCCTATGGGATCTGCAATTGCCTTATCCCCCTGTAGCAGCACATTGGACCACCCAGATGCTGGGGAAAAAAAGAAACAAACAAGGTGGATTTGTCCCAGCTGAAGGAAAGTGGTACAACTGTCAGTTCACAGATTGAAAACCCATGCGATTTGTAAGGGAATTGAGTGGCAAGTAACATACTCTATTTGGTGGCTGCTGGTTAGGTCAAGTCTCACTTTCCAAGGTATCATCAGTTAGCATGTCCCTTGTTTTCACTTAATTTTCAACTTTGGAGTCCTGTCGAATCCTGCATCTTTTTTGTTATTGCTTGAGACACGGTCTTGGGTAGCTCAGGCTCCCCTGGAACTTGCTATGGAGCAGAGGCTGGCTGTCCCTGCAGACGTTGTATGACCAAGCCTGGCCTCAGCTGTGTTGTACAGAATTCTACTCCTATCACAGAGTTTGGAAGAGGATTGAATGACTTTCACAAGCATCCAAGCCTCATACTGAGGCCTCACTTGGGGCTTATAGTGAACCCCCAAGAAATACAGACATCTAATTCAATACCCAACAGAAATGAGTCCAGTGCTGGGCATGGTGGGCCACACCTGTAATTTCAGCACTCATGGTGCTGAAGCAGGAAGATTACAAGTCTCATGACAGCCCGACCTAATAACAGGGTCAAAGCCAGCTTAGGTTATTTTCTAAGATCCTGTCTCCAAACACTAAAAAACAAACAAACAAACAAACATAAAACACTAACAAAATGACTCTAGATTAGGTCCCACTTTCAGTTCCACATACACACTAGAAATAACTAGTCATTTACTATCATTTTCATTTACCTACTTATTTTAGTTTCATTATTTTGAGACAGTCTTGCTATGTCACCCAGACTAGCCTGGAATTCTTTTTTTTTTTTTAAGTTTTATTTTTTTCTTCACAATTTATTCATTATATATATCCCAATTGAAGCCCCCTCCCTCAACTCCCTCAGTCACACCCTCCCTCCCTCTTACCCTCATCCCCTTCCCCTAGTCCACTGAAAGGAGGAGTTCTCCACTATTTCCGTCTTCGCATAGCTTATTAAGTCTTGTCAGGACTGCTTAGGTCCTCTTTCTCTGTTGCCTAGCAAGGCTGCATCATCAGGGGCAAGTGATCAGAAAGCAGTCAACTGAGTTCATGATAGAGGCAGTCCCTGATCCCCTCACTCAGCAATCCACATGGAGACAGAGCTGCCAAAAGGTCACATCTGAGCAGGGGGCCTAGGTCCTCTGTTGGTGCATCAATCTCTGTAGGACCCACTGGGCTCAGCTCTTTTAGTTTTGTTGGTCTCCTTGTGGGTCTCCTGTCCTCTCCATGTCCCTCTAATCCCACCCCTCTCTTTCTCCATAAGAATCCCTGCCCTCTTCCCAAAGTTTGGCCCTGAGTCTCAGCATCTGCTTCCATCCCCTGTTGGGTAAATCCTTTCAGAGGACCCTCCATAGTAGACTCCCATCCTGTTCCCTCTCTTCCACCACTTTTGGTGTCTATCCTGTTTGCTATTCTGAATGAGATTTAAGCATCCTCCCCACGGTCCTCCTTAGTGTTTAGCTTCTTTAGGTCTGTAGATTAGCCTGGAATTCTTGATGTAGCTCAGCTGGCTTCAAACTCTCAGCACTTTTCCTGCTGGTGCTGGGCTTACAGGTGTGTGCCACCATGGTTGGCTTTGTTCCTTTCTTAAGTTGTCAAATGTAGCTATTTGGCAAAAACTGGTTTTGGTTTTAGCACTCCATAGACAGAAGTAGGAGGATCATCCCAACTTCCACCTAGCAAGTTCTACATAGCAAGTTCTACAAAGTGAATTCCAGGCCAGGCAGGGCCACACAGTGACCATGTCTCATTGCCCCTCCCCCCAATAAAAAGAATGAGAGACAATGGATGTGGCATTTTAGTTTTAAAAGTGTTAGTAGTGATATAAGGATAGAGATGTTATTTGATTTTTTAATGTGTTTAAATTTTATGTATATGAGATGCATAAATTTTATGCCTGCATGTATATATGCGCAGCATGTGTATACCTGGTACCCATGCAGCTCAGAAAAGGACATCTGTTCCCCTGGAAATAAAATTACAGATGGAAAATTACCATTCCCATGTGGGTGATGGGAACTGAACCTCAGTCCTCAGCAAGAGCAAACAAATACTTTTAATCACTGAGTCATCTCTCCAGCCCTAGGAATGCTCTTTTAAAAGCCAGATGTGAAATTCCTTTGTGGAGAAAACTATTTAAAAAACAAAGCAACTTTATGGGTCTTTCAGTTATGAAAATGTGGATCCTTGCTGGCGCATTGGTGGCATGACTGTTGGAAGGGTAACCAACCACTTCCTAATTGGATTTGAGGCCTTGCCTTTACAGGGAGGAATTTACATCTGGAGTGATAAATCTGATTAAAAGCTCCTGTCTAGTTGGGAAGCTGTTGTTTTTAAGTGAATGTGTTCTGTCAGTCAAGTTGCCTTTTACATATTTGTATTTATGCCCATAGATTAGTGTTGTTACCAACTTTGGTCAGAAAAGGTTTTTTTCTGCAGTGGGTCACAGAGCTTCATAACTGGTCAAAATACTGAGAATAAGTGATCGCTGAATGTTAAGCCCTAAGCGGGACATCTTCATCATTCCCTCCAAGGCTTGGGAGCATCACAGGAGAGGAGGAGGAAAGAATGTACACATTGGAGGAAAGGCCCTGGGGTGTTGTGGAATGCTGACTCCATGTATAAGATGGTCTTGGCACTCACAGCAGCTGCGATTACATACCACCAGCACAACACTGAGCCTGTCCACATTCCACCACGGGAGAGGGAGAGTCTTACGGCGTGCTACCCTTTCCTGAGGATCCATAAACAGTTGGTGGTTACAGGGATGGGAGTTTGGCGAGGAGGAGACATTTTCTTCAGTGGTGTAGCTACTGGTAAAGCGCTTATGGTGCTGTAAATAATGCCTTCCACATGCTCCTGTGAGTTACACTAATTAAACTTACTGGTTCACATACATGTGCATGCATGCATGGGTGCACACTTACATACAAGTGAAAAAATGTGGGTTCCATATCACAGGAGGAAAGAAAAGAAGAGGTATGGTTAGAAGAGGGAGTGAATTTGAAAGAAGTTGGAACAAGAAGTGGAGAAAATCCCTGGGGATACTTAGAAGGACTTTTGAGAATACCAATATCTATAAATTAATGTTCTCATGAGGTGTCATGATAGGAATTAACTGTCTCTTAGTCTCAAAACTGCTGTGGATATCTGCTTTACATCATCTCTTGTGTGGTTTTGTCTGGTGAAAAATGAGTGAGGTCCCACATTTAGGAGTCAGGGTGGAGAGAAGATAGTGGCTGTGTACATATAGCAACTCTCCAAGTATGTAGACACTGTCATAGAAGGTGCTCAGCCACACCCTACACACAACAGGCAACTTCATCTGAAGAGTAAAAAGAAGGGGAACCTGTCTTGTTGAGGACTTAAAGATGCAAGACAATTGGCCACTTTTGCAGGAGGATGATTATCCATCTAAACATGCCACTTCCTGCCAGTGTGCAAATGTATCGTAACACCACTGGGCAGGAGAGCTTGGGATCCTTTCCTGTGAGTTGTTCATCTCCAGAATGCTGTCAGTGACTTTTAACATCTGCACATCAAGTCCCAAAGGGCACTTTCCATTCTATTACTATTCAGGATTGGTTCTTGCACAGAACCTTAAATAGCTCAGGTGTGGATCGCTAAAAGACATTCCAGACACATAGCTATTATTAGTTACAAGAGTACAATATCCATATATCTATGTCTATATCTATATAACCTGAATAATTTGACCTAAATCCTGAATTCTATTATATATATTGTTATTCTATATAAAGTGACCCTCACTTTGGCTATTTGAGGTAGGGCCTCATTATACAACTCATGCTGTCCTGAAATTCATTATGTAGATAAACTGATCTCAACTGCCTCAGCCTCCAAGTATTAGCGGGAGCCAGCAGGCTCATATCCATAAAGTATTTTTTCTGTTTTATTTTTTAATTATTTAATTAATTTATTTACTTATAAGTGTGTGTATGGGAGAGGGACATGTCCAAAGAGGCCAGAGGAGGTGTTGGGTCCCCTAGAGCTGGGGTTTTAGGTGGTTGTGAACTGCTTGGCAGGAGTACTAAGATTTAAACTCTTGTCTTCTGCCAGAGCAGCAACTACTCTTAACTACTGAGCTATTTCTTTAGCAAGTTTGTTGGTTTTTCGAGATGGGGGCTCAAATAAGTCAAAGGCACATTGGTCTTTAATTCATAGATAGCTAGGATGAGTGTGAATTCCTGATCTTCTGGCTTTTATCATCCAAGTGCTAGGTTTACCACCACATCCAGCATCCACAAAGTGTTTTTAAGTAATAACTTTCCTCTCACACTGCTCTTTCACTGCTCAAATCCACTCCCCCCACCCCCCAGTGCTGGAGAGTGAACCCAGGCCAGGGCCTTAAGCTAGCCAGACACTCTTAACAGGTCATCGTTCCAATTCTTATCCATAACTTTTCTGAAAAGAGGATTAATAATTGATATTATTCCCACAACCTCTAGAAATACCTTCCTTTTTTTTTCATTCCATGTTTTAAAGATCAGATCAAACCTTCAGGAATAGCCTCTCCCTCCCAGCAACAGTACGTTTTCATTTCCTTGTTCGAGTTACAGAGTGCTGTCCTCCTGTTGCTAAGCATACATATGAATATATACTCCAGCAGAGAGAGTTTTGGAAAGGTGTTTCAGGCACAAATAAATCAATGGCCATGGTCAGTTTTTGATTGCTTTTGTTGCATCCTCTCGCCTAGCTATAGTCAGATGAGTAAGTCTCTTAGTCTAAGTTCTAGTTCCTTCCACTGATTTTTCCCATCTGCACCCTCTGGCTAGGCTCTCTGCTAACATATGTGCTATTGGTTCCGTTGGTGAGCAGTGTGTGCCAGAGCTGACAGGGCAGAGCAACCAAAATGAGACAACCAAGCTCAGGAGAAGCCGGAGACTCCCAGGATAAGCTGTTGGGAGCAGCATCTGGGCAGGTCATTGTAGAGCTTGCATACAGTAGTTCATAAACAAAGCAGCTTGTGGATTTGAACAGTTGGGGACAGAATGTAACACTGACCAACAAAGACAGCATGGTGGCAGTGAAGGAAGTCTTGGGGGGTGCAACAACTTAGGGTATTCTGAGGATAAATGTGGGGTGACTCCATTTGGATCATTGTTACTACAAACATGAAAAAAGGGGGCTGGAAAGACTCATAGGAGCTGAGGCGGACTATGGGAACAGGAGAATAAAATCTCCATTGTCATCCTCAGGGGGGATGTCGTTAAGCATGTTTGAGGATGTAGGTAGTAAATTATTAAGTGGAGGCTTTAAAAACCAAGGACAGCCAGGCATGATGGTGGCACATGCTTTTAATTTCAGCTCTCAGGAGGAGGAGGAGTCAAGTGGATCTCTATGAGTTTGAGGTCAACATAGTCTACAAAGTGAGTTCTAGGCCAGCCAGGGATATGTAATAAGACCCTAAAACAAAACAAAACAAAACAACAACAGAGGATGGACTGGTTAGTGAAACAGAAGTTTCAAAATACGATGGCATTAGAGGTGGTCAATGCACTAGCCCTGTCACCTTGGGCAAGCTTTGAGTTTCCTCTCTGTTCCCAAGATGGTCATAGAAGTTCTGTGAGTCAAGAAAATGTCCAGAATTGAAATGTCCTTTTCACTTTTTTGAATTATTATAATTTTTGTTGTT
>CM053763.1:79688487-79738053 GCA_028658305.1 Pachyuromys duprasi
TTGTTATTGTTATTATGTTTTGCAAGACAAAGTTTCTTTGTGTAGCCTTGGATGTCCTAGAACTAACCCTGTAGACCAGGCTGGCCTCGAACTCACAGAGATCTGCTTGCCTCTGCCTCCTGAGTGCTCGCCAACCTCACCTTCCCCCGACTTCCTCCTCATCAACTCATTAATCTTGGCAGCCTTGGAGCTGTGGAAAGTGTAGAGTCAGGCCTTGGAACTCTGCGGTTCTGAGGAGCGAAGAACCTGCCCAGCCCCTACAAGCAGTGCTGCAAGGCTGGGGCTGACGGATTTCTTCCTGGGGCACAAACTCTATCAACCCAGGCAGGAGATTAGCTCCTTTTGAAACTGTTGTGTTCAGTCACAGTGAAAGGACTGGAATTGGAGGCTGTGTCTCACTGTCTTCCTTCTCATCCTCACCCAAGCCTCTGTGCAAAGCCTCATCCAGACATGGTCAATTTATCTTCCTTTTAATTGCCTTCGGCTAATAGGACTTTAAAAACATCTCACTCTCTTCTTGGAGGGGACATCAGCTGGGTGGTTACAAAAAAATTGGCGGAACTTCAGAACAGTGATTAGCCTTTACACACTCATCCTCGCTCTTGGAAGCCTAACCCAGGGATAAGCTGATGGGGCCTGCTTCCTTTGGATGGGAAGCCCTGCCCAGAGTTTGGGGGAGTTGGGCAGGATGTCACCCACCCAGCCCAACCTACTCCAGGTAGTGTCTCATCCTTCCAGAGGCCCAGCTTTCTCCTGCTTGGGACAGATGGGCATGCCAGGACCTGAGAGAGCCTGTAGAAACAACAGTGGCAGGAGGCTTCCTCCTCCAAGATGCCTCTCAACCTGGAGCAAAGGAATAGAGAAAGCATTTCCCCCAAACTGGCCCAGAGGTTGCTGGACCTTCCTTCTCTCTCTCTCTCTCTCTCTCTCTTTCTTTCTTTCTTTCTATCCTCTTTTACCTTTACCTTTCTACTCTCTCTGAGTGGGAAAAGCCTAGCCTGGTGCCTCTAAGGAGGCTGTGGTGGCTCACCTCTGTAATCCCAGAATGAGGGAACTGAGGTAGAAAGGAAGGCTGCGAATTCTAGGCCAGCCCAAGCTACAGTGTTTCAAAACAATAGCGAAAACCCTCTTCCACAAAACAAAAACCTAAAACAAGGCAAAATAAATGACAAAAAAAAAAAAAAATTCCATAGCTTGCCAAGTTGTTGTCAGGTCTCACACCTGGGACATGGTGCTAACTGGGGTGCCTGGCCCCCAGGTTCTCACAGAATGCCTTAGTGCCTACCCTGGTACAGAGGATGGCTGGAACACCTCCCCAGGAGGCGGGGCTGCTAGCCCCTCAGCTCCCCTTCCCTAAGTACTCCAGTCATTTTTGTTACCAGAGTCTTTTGTTTACCCCTTACTCTCCTGGGTCTCCCCTCTCCTCTTCCCGGTTTCTCACACAGCCCAGCTCAGCATCATGTTTAGCCTGGACCCTTCTAAGTGCCTCCGGCTACACTCTCCCTCATGTCTACAATGAACCTTCTTCTCCTATGTATCTAGAGTGCTCCTAGGTGCAGTCATGTCCTTCCTCTTTTTTTTTTTCTTCATTCAATTGCCCTGTGCCTTTTCGACACTGTTGCTCTTTTCACCACTGTAGCAGCCAAAGTATACTTAGGACATAGTAGCTTGTCCCCACTGAGTGTGGGACAAGGATTTGCCCACATGTATATTTTACTTAATCCTTATATAGCCCAACCAACCAGATACAACAGTATCCCCACTTTACAGGTGAGAAAACCGAGTCTGAAAAATCATTGAACTATCAAGTGGTAGAACTAATTTTTTGTTTGTTTAAATATCTACTTGTTTGTTTTGTTTCATTTTTTGAGACACAGTCTTCCTACATAGCCCTGGCTGTTTTGGAACTATGTAGACCAGACTGGCCTCTAGTCACAGAAATCTGCCTGCTTCTGTCTCTCTTGTGCTGAAATTAAAGGTGTGTGCCACAAGGCTTAGTAATATTTATTTATTTATATTTTATGTGGATGAGTGTTTTGCCGGAAAATATGTGTGTGTGTTTGTGTGTGTGTTTGTGTGTGTGTTTGTGTGTGTGTGTCACCTGTGTACTAGTACCCACAGAGGTCAGAGAAGGCATCCGATCTCCAGGAACTAGACTTACAGAAGGTTGTGAAACACCAGTTTAGGCTGGCAACTAAACTCAGGTCCTCTGCAAGAGCAGTAGGTGCTCTAACTCCGGAGCCGTTGCTCCAGCCCTGTTTTTGTTTTGGGACAAGGTCTCACTCTACAGCCCAGGGCTAGTCCCAAACCCTCTTTAGATCCTCCTGCTTCAAGCCTCTTCTGGAACAGATATTTAAATAGAAGCAGCTGAACTTACAGGCTGTTTGCCTATCCTGTAGTGTTTTGTTTGTCTTTAGAGATGAGGAGAGGATTCTTAAGGACACAGTGGAAAAGAAGATGCAAAGAGGAGGAATTCCCTGGGGCTTTCATGTCAGGCTGTTATCTGAGTTCTCAAAGCCCAACTCAAGGAAAATTGTTTTTGTTACTTAATTACACCCTCATTTACTAAGTAACTACTCCTTGCAGACAATTCAGTAATCTATCCAACAAATAAAAAGGCCCCCTGGTATGACTTCCCATCTAGCAGAAAAACCCGAAGAATTAATATGCAGTTTCTTGATTGTTAAAAGGCAACTACCCCTCAACAGGGGTTCTGTCAAGGTCTACCTCTAGCACAGAAGATTGATAATCAAGTCTAGTTCAGAGACAAAAGTATAAAAAGCAAACATACATGGTTTCAGGTTGAGATTGCTGCTAGAAGAGAAAAGGATCAACAGCAGGGTCCCCAGGGCACACACAGCCAGCCTGTGTATGGAACCAGGCCCATGTTATTCACCAAATGTTCACCTAGGTTCCGGGAATGCTCTGTGGCAATCAGGATCCAAGCCACAATCCCTTGTGGAGGGGGGAACCTACTTCGTAGTGACAGGCAGATCCTTGGGACTGGCTGTCTAGCCAGTCTAGTCTAATCTCCTGGAGAGTTCCAGGCCAAAGAGATATGGTCTCAAAATACAAGGTGGATGGTGCCCGAGAAACAATATGTGAGGTTGTCCTCTGGCCCACACATTCACAGTCTCATGTGTCACTGTACACACATTCATATACACACATAGACTTGCATGCACTCACATACATAGACATACACATGCGCACACTAAAATACACATATATTTTACACATATGTACACACACACACACACACACACACACACACACACACGTGAGAGAGAGCTCTAGCTTGCAGAGGAAAAACCTGAGGAGCAGAGCTTTAGAAAGACAAAAGATGACGAATACAAAATCACCCTGGGCCTCCAGGCTTCAGCTTGGGGTTAGAAAACCCACAGAGAGCCCAGGGCAAACTCTCCACACAGAACCTGGGATGAGACTGCAAGTTTGCTGTTTCTGCCTGACTCTCTTCCTCTAAGTGTGAGGTAAGGAGGAATGACATGGTTCTTAATAATAGCTGCTGCTTCATCAGTGCCTGCCATGGGTCTCATTCATACATATTGTGTCACTAGTAATATTTTTAAAATCCCAAACAACAAAGGCACTACTGGGCTGGGGATGCGGCTCAGTGGGTAGAGAACATGCCTAGTACCCACAAAGCTCTGGTTTCCGTTAGCAGAGTCACATAGACCCAGCATGGTGATACTGTAATCCCAGCATTTGGTAGGTAGAGGCAGGAGAATCAGGAGTTTAGTGACATCCTAGGCTACATTGAGACTTTAAAGAGAGCCTGGGATAAACAAGATTGTTTCAAAGAAAGGCAGGGAGCTGGAGAGATGACTCAGTAGTCAACAGCTCTTGCTGCAGTTGGAGAGGACCTGAGACCTGAGTTCATTTCTCAGCACCCACATCAGGCGGCTGACCACTCCAGCTCAGGATGATAAGATACCTTTTTCAGGCCTCATTGCAATGATTCCACATACAAGGAGATTTTCAGGACTGTGATTTTTACTTAGAGATCCATCCGAGAGACTAGCACTATGCATCACAACACTAGTTTATTTTATCTACTCCAATTACAACCAGATGGGATCAAGTCTTTCAAAGGCAATGGAGGAGTTAGCTTCAAAAAATGGCCAAGAACAAAAGGAAAGATGAAGCTATACACGCCTCAGGGGGATTTTTTAGCATCCTACCAGGCTACTATGACTTTGAATATTTATTTATTTATTTATTTTTACCTCTTGATGCTGAGAAAAGACATGAACTGTGGTAATTTATTCAATAAATTTACATCTCAATAGTTGTGGGTTTATAGAAATCATTCCCTTGGTGCTAATGAGCACCTTCTTCATGATTTTATTTAAAATGTCTCTGAGGGATCCTCATACCCCAGAGAGAGCCTGGGGCCCAGCCTCACACCAAATTTTGAGTCTTCTAGCCACAAGGGTGACCTGACCCAAGCACTGACCCTTCTGTTCTGGTTGCTCCCTAAATGTTTTGAAGTACTTAATGAGATGAGAGCCCACAACATGTTATTAGTAATTTGGGCAGAAATAGAAGTATGCCCACACCCAGGTGACAGAAAATTATGCCACCATGCAATAATGCCAACATCATATACTCTCTTGAATGGATAAGCACACACCGAGATACACACACAGACACATACTGCTATAGGAAGCTTTCTAGAATACGTCTTTTAATAAATTAAAAGATATCATAGTGTATATAGTATCACTTTTGTTAACACATCTAAAATAACCTTTAATCCTCCTGCCTTCACCTCCCCAAGTGCTGGGATTGCAAGGTGTGTGCCATCATGCCATGCGTATGTGGCGCTATTCTCCGCCTTTCTGTAAACTAAAGTCTTCCCTCCTGACAGCTCTAGGGAAATGCAGATGCCATGGACATCCTGGTTCTTCAGAAAAAGGAACAGAGGCACAGGTCATGGAACCCGGCAGCACCCTGCTCGGGACTTGTGAGGTAGCCTACACAGCACTAGACACTAGGCCCTTAACCCCAGTGAGATTCTTCCTCTCAGATGGTGTAAAGTTTGGGGAAGCACCTTGTGTTTCGAAATGACAGAGCTGGAAATAACTAACTAGAGCAATTGCCTCAAAGGAGCAGCACTGGTGTCCTGTAACATGGCAGCCAGAGCTCCTGCCCGGTGGGTAAGCAGGGCTTTCCTCTTTTAAAATGGTGCTGGCAATTACGTCAGAGCCTCACAGGTACCCTTCAAGTGCTCCATCACTGAGCCCATCCCAGACCTCCAAGCCTACATTTTAACAAGCCCAGGCAAGCCAGGTGCAGTGGCGCACACCTGTAATCCCAGTGCTCAGGGAGGCAGAAGCAGGCAGATCTTTGTGAGTTCAATGTCAGCCTGATCTACAAAGTGAGTCCAGGATAGTCCAAAGCTACACAGAGAAACCCTGTCTTGGAAAACCACCACCAACAAACAAACAAAAACAAAACAAGCCCAGGCAGTCAGAGGCCGTATCCATGAAGTCTGAACCTGCTGTAGCATGAGGTTCAAGTGAGCTCTTTAGCCCTCTTTGAGACTCAAAGGAAACATGAAGAGTTTTCCTCTCCCTTTTCTTCCTTCCTTCCTTCTTTTCCTCTCTCCTTTCCTTTTCTTTCCCTTCCTTCATTCTTTCCGTCCTTCCTTCCTTCCTTCCTTCCTTCCTTCCTTTCTTTCTTTCTTTCTTTCTTTCTTGTTGAAACAGGGTTTCTCTGTGTCCTGAAGCTCACTCTGTAGACCAGGCTGGCCTTGACCTTACAGAGACCTTACCTTCTGTTTCTGCCTCTTGAGTGCTGGGACTAAACTATGTACCATTCTGAGTTCTCATATATAGGTGCACACCACATCATCAAGATGATTGTTTAGCCAGGCATGGTTGCATGTGCCTGTAATCCCAGCACTTGGAGAGGGTTCTCTGTGAATTCAAGGCCAGCTTGGTCTACAAAGCAAGTCCAGAAGTGCTAAGACCACACAAAGAAGCTCTGTCTTGAGAAAACAAAAAACAAACAAAAGATGATTGCTTCATTTTAAAAAAATAAATAAAATAAATGTTCTGGAAGTCATACCTTAAAATGGCCAAGGAATGCCAAGGAGAATTCCAAGAAAAACAAAGAAAAAGATGACTTAAAGGGATGGAAAGTGCATCTCTATTCAAAGATTCTGGGAGGTGAAACAGAAGACCTCAAGGAAGGCCAACAACTTTCAATAAGATTCTTCTTTGAGGATGGAAGGCTGAGCTGGTATAGGAAGAGAGCTTTGGTAGCAGCACCAGTAAGGTGGGGGTCGTAAGTAGCAGAGAAATAGATGCTTCTCAAAAAGTGTCCATGACTATATGTTTGGAAGCAGTGGGTGAGTTGCTGACAAGGTTTGATATCACACAAGGCCTTTCCACTCCAATAAGTTTACTGAGTCCAGGCAGGCTATGGAACAGAGCACTGGTGGACAGAAATCGATTGAATAGATGAGCCTGGCCTCTCAAGGTACGTGATATACCAGCCATTTCTGAGCACAACTGACCTCTACAGTATGTCTCAGTCTGATTTGTAGATTGTGGGCACTGGGAAGGATGCGGCTTTCCTTCTCCCTTCTCTTTGTCTACACCATCTGCTGCTGAAAGGTAAGCACCCATCCTTTCTTTCACCCACTCACCTCTAGGGATTTCTGGTGAATGCTCCTTAACTTTCCAGTGTTCTGGTTTGGGGAAAAGCTAAGATCCACCACCCTTCCACTACATTCCAGGTCAGGCATGGGTGGCCATCTGAAGTGGCTCTGGGCCCTGGTCCAAAAATAGATCAGACCATTACTCAGGATGACCACTCAAGGGCTCCTCTCCTAAACTCAAGAACTGTGTCCCCTTGTCCTTTTTGTGAACTGAAAGTGGAGAAGTTGGTAAAGACAGCCATGTCTCCAGCAGTGGAAAGAGCCTAGCTAAAAGGGTACTGACTGGAGAGAGAGGCAAGGGGTCAGCAAGACAGCTCTGGAATCTAGACTCTCTGGTTAGTCATGCTCAAGCCCTGGTTAGCCATAGTGCCCAGCTGGCCCTTTGCCCTTCCTGTCATCAGGCTGTGTAAGTTAATAAACACCCATTTTTTTTCCAGACAAGTTCAAATTTGGTTCTGTGTCCTGACATATGCTTGGTCTGCTTATAGAGCCGGAGACTCACGAGGAAGTGCATGATCATTCTGCACCTCCCTTTCATCAATATTTGAAGTCTGAGTAATCTGAAAGGCACATGTAGCCTGGAGGAGAGGTGGCGGAGCAGGAGCACAGGTCTGTCCAATTCTGCGAAAGCACAGCATGGTGGTGGTGAGGCAGACCGTTAAAGTCCACACAAACAGAAAGCAGAAAGAGGCCAGATCAGTTCGAATAAAAGATGGAGTTGACATTAGATCAACTTAATTCCAATAAATAAGCCTGGAGGTTGTTCCCATAAAAACTGTGTATGTAGGTGTGTGAGCGTGTGTGCATGTGAGTTTGTTGTGTGTGAGTGAGTATGTGTGAGGTGTGTGTTGTGTATATGCGTGTGGTGTGTATGAGTGTGTGCATGTGAGTTTTTATGTGTGTGTGACTGTGTGTGGTATGTATATGTGTGAATGTGTGTGATGTGTGTGTGTGATGTTTGTGTGTGTGTGTGTGTGTGTGCAGGTGCACCTATATTTAAATACCCATGTTGGGTGCTCTCTGCTTCTCTGAGGCTGAGTCTCTCCCTGAACCTGAAGCTGACCTTTTTCTGTCGCTGTGATAAAACACCATGACCAAGTGCAGTTATGAAAGAAAGCATCTGATTCAGCTTACAGTTCCAGAGGGTTACAGCCCATAATGTTAGAGCAAAGGCATTGTGGCAGGAACAGCTGCAAGCTCACGACTCAAAACTACAAGCAGAAATCAGAGAGCTCTGGAAATGGGTCCTGGCCCCAGTCACACCTCCTTCAACAAAGCTATACCTCCTAATCCCTCAAAAAAGTTCTACCAACCGGAACCAGGTATTCAAACATCTGAGGCTGTGGGGCCATTCTCATTCAAACCAGCATACCATTTCAATTAGGCAGACTGGCCACTGAAGCCCTGGGATTCGCCTGTCTCCACTTCCCAACACTGGGGTTAGAGGCTCATATAGCCATGCCCATTGTTTTTACATGGTTGCTGGGGATTTGAACTCAGGTCCTTGTGTTGTGTGGCAAGTACTCATGCACAGAGTCATCTCTTTAGCCCCCCCAAACTTGTTTTGAGAAAGTTTTTTTATATGTAGATGGTCCATAATTTGATAATTTTTAAAAATAAGACATTAAATCATTTTGTTTTGTTTTGTTTTGTTTTGAATAAACTCTCTTCACCATTTCCTTCAGGTACCAAATACATTCTGGTTATCTCCCCCCCCCTCCTGCCAGGTCCCCTTTTTCTCTACGTATTTCTTTCCCATATTCATGACTTTTTGCTGTGTTTTGTTTCCCACAGGTTTTAACTAGGCCCTACAGATTCTCTGGGGCCATGGATTTGAAATTCTCTGTTGGAGTCTGGTGGGCTCAGCAGATGGGCTTACAGTCAGATGTCCTGTTTCCCATCTTATTCAGAATCTGTTTGTAGCTCTCCTAGTTTGCTTTCTGTCACTGTGATAAAATACTGACTAAAAGTAACTTTGGGACTTATATCTTTGGCTCCCCTGGTTTTTGGCTCTTAAGTTTGGATTGAACTATGCCACGGACTTCTCTGGGATTCTATCTTGAAGACAGCAGATCTTGAAGCTTCTTAGCCTACCCATGCAAGAATGAGACAGGTCTTCCATCATCTATCTTTGCACATGCGCCCATATTTATCCTATTTTATTAAATTTGGGGGGTGGGTCTGGATACTGACGAACACATACCTGGAGATAAGTCTGTATGAGCATATAACATAAACGCTTGGCTTTGCAAAATTATCTAAAATGTAGGTGGACTCCAACCACAAGCAAGCCGAGAGCGGAGTGACCTCTTACAAAAGTATTTCTCTGCAGATATGGAGTCAGCCTGAGTTGCAGCTGTGGGGCACATGTCTTACTTTCTAAGTGGCTTTTAAAAAAATTATAGGAAAGAGATTTATTGGATGGGGGTGGAAAGATAGAGAGGAAAAGGAAAGAGAGAGATGTGGTGGAGCCTCCCAGGAAATAAAGTGAGGTAGAGAAAGCAAGAGAGAAGAGTAAGAGCCTAAGTGGCTTTTTTTTTTTTTCTCAGCCCACAAGCCATTTCTTTTGATGACCAATGATTTTCTTTGTCATCACTTTGCTTGTAGAGTCAGGCTAATGCTAAGCCCTGTGCTTTGGTATTGACGTTTTATGGCCAAAAATGTTGTGGTGGATATGATGATGATGATGATGATGATAATGATTATTACTTTGCAAACCACACCAGGGATTTTTCTTCCCCTTCCCTTTATCACCCTGCCTTTAAGAGGGATGGGGATCAAGTAGGTGAGAGAGGCTTATTCCATCTAAGCAATCTGTGTTACCATGCTGATTCAAAAGCAAACTAAATCTGGTTTTTCTTTCTCTCTCAGATTGACACTGAGGCTGCTGGGTCTTGTTTTTGTGCTGGGCATGGGTCTGATCTTCTATAAGGCAGAGGTAAAGCCCAGGAGGGATGCTGCAGGGCTTCGGATCAAACACCACGGTAGGAAGCAGGAGGGGGGAGGGAGGATATGGCCATGCAGGCCTGGTTTGGCAAGTCTTGTGGGCAGAAGGTTGGGTACATGCGCATAGACACCGGCTTCCTGTGAGTGCCCTTTAGAAGTCTAGTTTGGGAACTGTTCTCAGCACTGTCCTCCAGGCAGGACCTTGACAAGAGCCTTGTGCTACAACGTTTTGGCGCTCGGTCTCTCTGCTGTCTTCAGAGCCAGGTCCCTGTCTTGGGCCAGTGTGCTTGGGTGTGCGCTTGCTCTGCCCTGCACCCTGTTCATGCTTCGCATTTCTCGTCTGAGTTTAGACTCTCGCACATCACCTTGTTTCCAGCATTGGGCCCAGTGCCAGGCACACAGTAACTGCTTTATAATTGTTTGTTCAGTGACAACATCTCATATAACCAGTCCTTGAGAAGCTGTAGCCAAGCCCAAAGCTGGTTAAATGCCACCAAATCCAGCTTCAAGCCAGACATTGTGCCAATTACTGGCTACATCTTGGGCACATTAGTTAGCCATGCCAAGCTTCAATTGTCTATACTGTAAAGCAGGGATAATGACTCCTGTATCACAGGGTTATTAGAAGAGTCACATAAGACAGTGCTCTTGACGGCATGTGACATTATTTTCTGTTTCCCTTATGAGAGGATTGTATGTGCTCATCCAATGCCAAGAAGCTTTCAGAGCTACTGCATAGAAAGGGTATATTGCCCTATCCCTCCCATGCCAAGCCCAATGGAACGTAAAGCACAAGTGCCATGGCCAAGCATGAACTATGTGAGTCGTGTGTAGGTCTGCCAGTGCTATTTACTCCTCTCTCAAAGACTGTGGTGAGGTTCACACAGAGGGATGCCTTTTTCACCCTGAGTCCTAGAATGAAGCCATCTTGGACAGCTATCTAGATCTGTAACCATGCCAGTAAGATCTAAAACGTGAGCAAGCTTGGTGTGGTTATTTACATTTATAATCCCAGCACTTGCAAGGTGGAGGTAATTTTTGACCACAAAACAAGTTCAAGGTTAGCCTCAGCTACATAAAAATCAAAACCAACAACAAAACAGAAATATGAAAGAATTGTAATCAATAACATCTCATGGCTGGAGCCATCTATTACAGTGACATCTGACTGATACAAAGTGCATGCCACAATACGGGGCCACTGGGAAAGCTGGCATGGGCTCATTTTTCTTCACCGACTTCTACCCTGAAGTGAGGCCCTGCAGTAAGCACAAGTAGTGTTCACCAGCACTCACAGGGCAGCCCCCTTGTCCTAAAGAATTCACCCTTAGCCTAAGGACAGACCTGTAACCGTGAGCTGGAAGGATGACAAGGCTTTTCTTATCTGAATAGAAAAGAGAATTGTAGATGTGAAGGAGATATGAACTCTGGTGAGTATGAGAGCAGGCAGTTGTAAGCCTGACCTAGAAGGATGAGTAATTTTTCTGTAGGAGGGCATGGCAGAGAGCATTTTAAAGAATGGGACATTCAGGACAGGGAGATGGTCTAGACTGCAACAGGGATTAATGCAGTGAGCCACATGCCTGGAGGCCTGGGTTGAAACTCAAATTTACAGCAGGTAAATCCCATCTTAAAATAATCTTGTTTTACCCTTTAATGTAAACACACACACACATACATGGTTGTACAGGGTACATAATATAGGATATCCTGTAGCCTAGGCTAGCCTCAACTACATATAGCATCAGATGAGCTCTACTCTTTAACGTTTCTACCTTCAGAGTGCTGGGATTACAACTACATGCCTGTCCACTTCTATAATTTGGCACTCAGGAGGCTGAGTTCTATGCCAGTCTGGGCGCTGTGAGACCCCTGCTCAAAGCAGTAACAACAGTAACAGCAAAGCTCCAAGTAGCCTGAGGCTTGGGAAGTAGTTTACCAGACTTTTTTTTTTTTTTTAAAGAAAGTTAAGAATAAACACAAACTAAGCATAGCTAAAGAGCCAAAGCTAAATTCTGAAGTCTAGTCTCAGATAAAGAAACAGAGCCATTCACTGCTTAAGCTATTTATAAGAAGCATCATCTAAGGTCTATAATGATTCTGGGCATTTGGGCAAAGTCATCAATTGAAAATCCCTGCCCTTCTAAACTTTTGTTTTGTTTGTCTGCTTCTTTGTTTGGAGCTATATATAGGCTAGGCTGGGATGGAACTTTCTATGTAACCCAGGCTGGCCCGGAGCTTACCACAACCCTCCTGACTTAGTCCTCCAGAGAGCTGGAGTTACAGGCTTTGTGTCTTCATGTCTGGCTACTAAAATTTCCCTTTTCAGGGAAGTTCACGTTTTCTTTTGCCTGAGGCATATGAGTAGACACTTGCTAACTCAGACTGTCTCTGTACACATCCAGACTTTAGTCTTGGAGGTCCCTTGAAGGCCAGGACCACAGCACTGCTGAGAAGCAGTGGAGTAGGCCTTCAAGATAAGCATGTCTCCTTCCTTTGCAGACCCTGGGTTGAAGGACATTAAGAATGACTGACACCAAACTGTTTCTAGCACTGGAAGACTTGGTGTTTCTTGCCCATAGGTGTGTGGGCTAAGATGAGGACCTGTCACCCACTGTGGCTGATATTTAGGAGTGAGAGTGAGTGAGAAAGGCACTGGAAAGTGAGGCAGAAGAGGAGGGTGTTCAGGAGGTTTGCATTCCCAGAGGCAAGACAGTACACATAATAAGTGGATCTCTTTGGCCTGGACTACCAGGTGTGGACTTGTAGGGCCTTTGCATTGGCTGCTCCTTAGTCTAGAATATTCTCTCTCTCTTTCTTTCTTTAATTTCCTTCTGCCAGAAGTAAGGGAAATGGCTCCTTTTGGTAGAGGGGAACTGGCTTCACAAGTTCCTGTGTGATACCTGAGGAATGCTGGCTTTTATCTCCCCACCAGAAATCCTTCTATATTTGAGGTTGAGCTCAGTTCTAGATTCATGAATAGCCTGCGAGGCCTAACACAGGCACAAGGGCACGTCCATGCCTCTTGAGAAGGCCTCACTAATGATGAGATATGAGGAAGGCTGCCAGGCCAAGAATATTCCAGACTAAACCAGGCGCAGTGGCACACGTCTGCAATCGCAGTACTCAGGGAGGCAGAGGCAGGCAGATCTCTCAGAGTTTGAGGCCAGTCTGGTCTACAAAATGAGACTAGGCCAGCCAAGGCAGCACAGAGAAACTCTTGTCTTGAAAACAACAACAAAAAGGACATAAGATCCGCCTGCCTCTGCCTCCCAGGCGCTTGGATTAAAGGTGTGCACCACCACTGCCCAGCTCCTCTTGCTTTCTTGCTATTCTCTATTCTCTGTCTCTTGCTATCCTGCTATATTCACTATTCTCTCCCACTCTTCTCCGTTCCTAGCCCTTATCATGTCCAATCTGTTTCTCTTACTCTCTGCCCTGGCTCTTCTAGATTCCTCTGGATATTTTCTTTCTTATTCACAATAATGGAGAAAGTGGACCACGACACTTTGTGCTTCTTTCCAGCCAGCACTGAGCAATGGGCATCTGTCAGGACAACTGGCACACACACAGCAAGACCAGGGTAACAGAAAGCCCTACCACCAGAAGCGGAAGTATGAGCTGGGAAGGCCTGTTGCCAACACAAAGATTGGCCCTCGTCGCACACGCAGTCTGAGTTTGAAGAGGCAATAAGAAGTACCATGTCCTGAGACTGAATGTGGGAAACTTTTCCTGGGGCTCTGAGTGCTGTACTCGCAAAACAAGGATCATTGATCTTGCCTACAATGCATCCAATGATGAGCTTGTCTGCACCAAGACCTGCAAAGAACTACATTGTGCTTATTGACAGCACACCATATCGACAGTGGTACCCTGGGCCTGGGCCTCAAGAAGGGGGCCAAGCTGACTCCTGAGGAGGAAGAGATTTTAAACAAAAAACTACCAAAGAAAATTCAGAAGAGAGAAAAAAGAACGCCAAAATCAGCAGTCTCCTGGAGGAGCGGTTCCAGCAGGGCAAGCTTCTTCCCTGCATTGCCTCAAGACCAGGCAAGTGTGGCCGAGCAGATGGCTATGTGCTAGAGGGCAAGGAGCTGGAGTTCTATCTGAGGAAGATCAAAGCCCGGAAAGGCGAATAAACCACGGTTCATAGCTCATGTAATAAAGGTGTTTATTGTTCTATACTTAGAAAAAAACAACCAAAACCCTTAATAGAGCAGCTATGCCATCAGTTTCTTTACCGAGCCCCCTCACACGAAACATCTATGATTGCACTTCTGTCTCGTACATGAATATTGTGTTTCCGCATGCTCATGGTGTCTGAGGGTGTGCAGGGATGGTCTGTCGGGCCAGAGGTCTTTGCATTTAGCAATCCTATAGCCTCTTTCTATCACTGTCTTCTTTGCGCTTATGTCTCTCTGCTGATGCCAAGCTTTACAGTGTTGGCGCCAAGACATGAGCTAGGACATCCCATGAAACGTAGGGGATTGTGCGACAGCACTGAAAGAGATCCTGAGGCAGACCACCTGATGACTGGCCAGCTGACCTGATGCCTGACAAGACAGCCTTTCTTGTTACCAGCAGACTACTGGCAAATAACTTCTAGTCGGCCCTGACGATCACATGAGACTCTCGAGGGCTCCCTCCCTAATTTATCTGTGCTGGCTTTGGATCTGGGAGCCAGTTATAACCGGTAGACGCTGGAGTGGGTGCAATGAAGGGTACAATCGGATCTCCCAGCTAGGCAGAAAAGGGGGACTTTTGTCTTCAGAAATCCCTGCCTCCTTCCTGCTGCTGCTTAGCTTGAAGTCCCCAGGGAAAACCCCGGGGGAGCTGTGGTTGCTTCAGTTTCAGCTGGAAATGGGAAACAGAAAGCTGCATTAAGTGAGACAACGTTGTAATACACCGGCCACTATCCACTTTCAATTTCTCTTGAACTCCTGTTTCAGTTTCTATTTACTGCAAGCTGAGAAGTTTTCCCTGTTTATCAGGCCTCCCTTAGTGACTGAGGCTGCAGGACAGGACAGGTCCCTACTGCTCTGGTGGCCTCCAAACAAGCCTGAAAACAAAGCCTGTGTATTCTGAGGGCTGACTATTTTATTATTATTCCTTTCCCTGGGAGAAGTGCCCAAGAAGCTAGGTCTGGGCAGGTCTGCAGAATTGCAGGTTTCTTTCTTCTTCAGACTCCAGTTTCTCAGTCCTAACCCCATTATCATCCATCAGGCCATCCATCCATCCACCCATCCATCCATCCATCCATCCATCCATCCATCCATCCATCCATCCATCCAACCAACCAACCAACCAACAAATGTTTATTGGGTCCCTTTTGTGTACCAAGTGCTGTGCTGGATACAGAGCCTTCTGAAGAGAAAGAGGTTATATCCTGTAGTCACAAAGTGTGTCACTTAGTGCATATCATCAGCATCTAGATACTCGCAGATCACGCAGCCTGTTGAAGCAGAAACTCACTTCCCTACTGTGACATCTCAAGCCATTCACTTAAATATAACTCTAGTAGACAAGTGTGTAAGCTTTCTGTTTTATTACAGCTTTTTTTTATTATTTGTTTGTTTTTTTGTTTTTCAAGAGAGGGTTTCTCTGTGGTATAGCCATGGCTGTCCTGAATCTTGCTCTGTAGATCAGGTTGGACTCGAACTTACAGAGATCTGCCTGCCTCTGCCTCCCAAGTGCTAAGATTAAAGGCGTGTGCCACCACCACCTGGCTGTTACAGTTTGCTTAAGCAGCCCTTTTTAGAGGCTTGAAGACTTGTCTACTTTTTTACACTTCTCCCTTTAATGAAGTGTCCAGTTGCTTTACCCTTGCCCATGGGTGGCCTTAGTGACTGTCTCACAGCATGCAGAAGGACAGGAGTGATGTGGGGAGGCCGTGGAGGCTAGGTAAGGCTTCAAGCTTGGCTTTCTCCCTGGACAGCTGCTCGTGGAACCCAGTTGCTGAGCCACAAACAGCCCCTTGCCATGTGAGGATGCTGTGGGTAGAGTTAGGGAGGTACTGTAATTGACAGCCACAGCTGAGTTTTCCGCCGACATAGCAGACCTGAGAGTAATGAAGCCTCCAAGGTGTCTATAGTCTCAGCTACTGCCTCTCCATCTTGGGAGAGACCCTGAGTAAGAACTCATACAGAAGTATGAGTGATGTCACCAACAGCAAGGATCACAAATGAGATCAGTTTCAGAACTCACAGGGCATTGGCTCTAGGACTTCCAGAGGATATCAAATTTCACTGAAGCTCAATTTGCATATAACCTACACACATCCTCCTGCATATTTTTTATAGTACAATCATTGTGCCGTGCTATGCTCATCACTATATCATGCTATGCGCATATTCTTTAGGGACCGATGAGGAAAAAGTCCAGTACACATCCGCATTTCCTTCCAAATATTTTCAGTACAACTTGGGTGGTTGCATCCATGGCTGTGGAGCTCATGGGGATGGAGGGCCGATTGCAACTGTTTGTGCTTTAAGTCACCATGTGTGGGTCATTTGCTCTATAGTCTAAGATAACACAGAACAACACTCGGTGCCAATGACTTTGCTGCTTGAGGACAGGCCAGTGTCCTAGCAGAGTTAGGCTTCCTGGAAGTCTGTGAGGGATGCAGATCTTGAATCTATCTTGGACCAGCCCAGCGAGATTCTGCATTTGAATAAGAGTCCCAGATACTTCCCATGCTGACCAAAGCTTGAGAAGTACTCCCCATATGTATTTAATCCACAGCTAGAGAAAAAGCCCAGTGGTTACGAGCACTGCCTGCTCTTCCATTTCCAGCACCCATAGCAACTCAACTTCCCTCTCAGGAGATCTGCCTCCCTCTTCTGGCCTATGAAGGCAGGCACATGGTTAACAGACTCACACGCAGTCAAAGGCATCCATGTGCACAAAATAAGTACATAAATAAAATTTAAAAAATAAAAATAGTCCAAACACACAAAATAAAGTAACACACATCAACACACCTGCCTTGCTTCCCACTGCCACTTCCCAGATTTAACAGATTAAAAACAGCAAGCACAGATTCTGTGTTGAACATTCTCTTAATTTCTCTTCCTGTTGCTATGACAAAATTCTCCCACAAAAGCAATTTAAGGGAGAGAGGTTTGTTGTGGTTCACAGTTCCAGGGTACCTTCCACCACGGCAGGGAAGCCGATATGATCAGATAGAAGCAGGTGGTCATAGCATAGCCCCAGCAAGCCACTGAGAGCAGTCAGTGTCTTCCTGGATGTGTCCATTTATACAGCCCAGGCTCCTCCGCTCAGGGAATAGTCGTGTCCACAAGACCTACATTATTCTCCCTACGTCAGTTACTGTAATTCCCACATCTGTGACCTGAGAGGCCCATTTCTCAGGCAATTCTAGACTTGGTCAAGCTTTGACACTGACCATCACAGATACTACTCTAAGTTCTTTCCAACTAGAACTCATTTAACCTTCCTAGCAGCCTGAAGAGAGAGAGGCACTAGCATGTCATGAATCCTTATATTAAGGATGAGGAAATTGAGGACAGAGAGCTGCATTACCCACATAAGTTTTGCAAGTTCACAAGTGACAGTGGTGGTAATTCGATGAGGGACCTGTCTCCAGGCTTTGGCTGCCCTGCTTCTAGGCATTTCAGTATTGCTTTCCTCTTCCCCATAGGGAAAAATCTATCAAGTCTCCTTTGGTCCACAGTGGCCCCAACCTAGTTGCATCTAGGATACCTGGCTGCCCCTCAGGTTCTAGTCACACCTTAGTTTGCTCCTACAACGGGGAAGCTTACTCTTTCTGAAGGTTCTGCCTCCTACATTCTTCCTGACCACATCCTTTCTGTTCTAGGGCCTTTGCTCTGCCTCACAACCACACAAGTCATCTTGGACTCCAAAGTCCTTGAGGTCTGGTCTCCTCTCTACTATCCACCAGATATCAGACTAGGACACAGACTCATCACCAAGTTTCCATCAAAACACACTCAGCTTTGCACATTGCCTCTTGCCTGAGTTTGCCTCCTCCCTTGCCTGGTCTCATTTTACAAATCCCATCACAAACACCAAACCTTTGGCAAAGTCTTCCTTTACAAGTCAAGTATGTGCTCATATCCAAACATAATGCACATTTGATAGCATCGTAACATAGTCTTTAACTAGCTCCATGTTTAAAGTTCAGTAGTATTGAGTATATGCATACTGAGGTACAACTACAGTCATGACCCGATCCTGGAACTCTCCCTTCATTCCAAACAGAAAGTCTGTCCCTTTTAAACACTAACTTCCCATTCCTCCCTTAGTCCTTGGTAACCTCTCAGCTACTTGTTGTCTGCATGACTTTTACCAGCCTGGGAAACTCACATATATAGAACTATACAACATTTGCCTTCTTCCTACCTGAATCATTTAATTGGTATAATACGCCAGTGACCATGTTGCGGTATAGCTCAAGATTTCATTCCTTTCCATGGCTGAGTGATATTGTACTGTGCTGACATGTCTTATTTTGTTATAGCTATCTGTTGATGGATATTTAAGGGTTTTCCCCATCATTTGGAAGGATACTGCAATGAATAATATACAATTATTTATTCAAATTTCTGCTTTCAATTATTTTATTGATGTTGTTATTTTGAGAGAGTGCCTCCTGTAGCCCTGCTGGCATTCAAGAAACGCCTACCTCCTGGGTGGGCCCCATCTGGTTAGATCTGATCTTCCTTTCTTTCTTCCTTTCTCCCTCCCTTCCTACCTTCCGTTCTACCTTCCTACCTTTCTTTCTTTCTTTCTTTTTTTGTTTTTTCAAAACTGAGTTTCTTTGTGTAACAGACCTGGCTGTCCTGGAACTCACTTTGTAGCCAGGCTGGTCTCTAACTCACAGAGATCTGTTTGCCATGTGCCACCATGCCCAGATCTGGTTTTTCAAGAGAAGATAAAAATATGGGAATGGTTGGTTACTGCAAAGGAAAACCAAACCAAACAAAGACCCTTATATGAGTCAACTCAGTATGGCCCAGGTCTACCCTTGAACTACAGGTTGTTACTTGTTCCCAGAGGAATAATCTGACCACCCACAGCCTGGCCTGTAGCCATTTCTTCAGTCCTTTCAGAGTCCTTAGGTCCTTGCTTATCAGACTACTGAAGATAGGCCAAGCTCAGGCTGCAGTACCTCCTTCTGTCTGGAATGTTCTTTCTTGAATGTGCCACCACACCCCACTTAAAATATTCACCCCACTTAAAATATTCTTAACTGAAGTCCTTCGATGTAGGCACTGTTTTCATTTTATGGATGAGAAACAGGCTTGCTGAACTGAATTAATTATCTGAGGGTGCCCCTCTGACTAATGCCACACTCTCAATTTTACTTCTTTCTCTAATCTGAAGCCCACACCGTCCCTTCACTGGGAGAGCTGAGAGGACCAGAGCCTGGAAATATTTCTGCCTACCCCAGACATTTCTAGGTATTGTTCTCAGTACTGCATGCCCGGCAGACTCACCTTAATAAGCGAAATAAATTAATATCATGATGACAATAAATAGTACAGCGTAACATATGCTTCAGGTTGCCCCACATACCAATAATACTGGGAACTCTGGGACGGGGCTCTCATCATTACTGATTTTTTAAAAAGGCTCTCAAATTCTGCCACGCCAAAAGCAAGAAAACAAACACCCTATATAGCTCTTCAGGGCATGGTGCTTCCTGGGAGAATTCTTCAGTTCTCTAGCATGTTCACCTCACCCTGAATGAGGCTAGAGCCTGAGTGTGCTTGTCTCCTCTAAGATGCTCCATGAGAGCTGAGGGCCACTAAGGTGTATTTGGAGATGAGGCCCTTAAGATGTGATTGGTGGTAAAGAGGGAGCAAGTCTTTTCTCAAAGGAGTGAGTTCTCGCTCTCCAGGGGCTATGTAGTTACAGAGAAAGTGGGTTGTTATCCGGGGAGAGGATGTCCGTTTCATTTGTCTCCCTGAATGTACCTGCTCACCCTTTCACCTCTCACCACGTGTTGACAGTAAGCTAAACAAGTTTCCATACTTTGTAAGTTATCCAGTCTCACGAATTTTGTTATAGCCACAGAAAATGAACTAAGATAAGACAGAATGGGACTAGGGCATAAAATGGGCTCATTTTTTGAGAGAAATGAGAAAGGTGAGGGGAGAGGAAAGGAAAGGGAGAGGAGTAAGAAATAAGAAGCACTGGTGGCAGCTGCTCAGGTCCCCCTGTTCCCTCATGATCAGCCAGGTCACAGTCCTGGCTTTTTCAAGAATTCTCTGAGCTGGACGCAGGGAGGAGGCATCCTGCAGCTGAAGGTGAGCGTGATTTATTGTGGAGCCATGCGCCCTTCAGGCTTGCATTTTGCCCTTTCTCAGCTCTCTGAAAATGCACATACGGCCATCCATTTTATTCAAGGAACACAGCAGGAGCCAATCAGATTGGACTCTTTGGATCAAACAAAAACAAACAAACAAACAAACAAAAATAACTCATTATGTCCAAGCCAGTTCTGTGGCTGAACAGATGTTACTCCTATTTGGTTAAGCAGTCCAGATCTTGCTGGAGCATCTGAGCATGTTGATGACATGATCAACTCATTCATTAAGTAAGGACAAGTGTGAGTGATGGGCACCTGGCTCAGTGGAGAGAACATGGAGTCTCTCTAAGCTGTATTAGAACCTTGGCTGTCTTCGTTCTTCCTGTCGCTTGGAGAAAGTAATTTCATATTTCTCACTCTGACCCTTGAAACAAAGAATTGGGATTCTACTTTTTAAAAAAAATCCAAACAGGCAAAAAAGTGTTTCTTTGGATTTTAGAGGGGTGGCTGGCATTATGGAATGCTGACACGCATGGCCATTTGATTTTCTGTCCTTTGGTCTGATGATGGTAGAGACAGAGTAATAATTATGACCATATTTTCTATTTTTTAGAACACAAGATCTACCCTCAGGTGATACTCATCTGGAAATTAACAATGTTCATTTACATTTTGAGTTACATTTATGCCATGTGATAACTATTTAAGGTATTGCACTAAAATTAACTCTTGGGTAACTTCATGTGGGCCAAAATATTAATAATATCATACATGCTGGTACGTGCACAAGGTAAAATAATTTATGATACTCTGAAGTCCCAAGTTTTGGGGGAGGACTGAGTATGGGTGTGTCAGCTCTCAGAGATGGGGCTGGTACTTATTAGCATTTCAGGGAAAGCAAAACTGTCTTGTTCCCTTGTGTGACATTAGCTTTTTAAGTATAGACAGTTCATGTGGACTGCAGAATTGCCCTCATCTTGAGGTTGTCCTCAGCCTGACCAAAGACCAAAGGCCTGAAAAGAGTAATTCAGTGAGGGTAGAAGAAATGGCTCAGCAGGTAAAAAGGTGCCTGCTGCCAAGCCTAAAGACCCGAGTTCAATCCCCAAGACCTAAGTGGGAGAAGAAGAGAAATGACTCTATAAATTGTTCTCTGACCTCCACACCCCCCTCAACAAAACAAATGCATAAACACAGTAAAAATGTTCAAAAAGAGTAGGCATCTGTGGCTCCTGTTGTCAGTACCCCATGAGTTGGTCATGAAAAAGAAAACTGAGAATATTATTATCACTTTTACATCTGATTAGCCTTAGTTAAAACTGAAACAAACCCTGGATCATGTCATTTTTTGATGAGAAGTCTTGGGGAGAAAGGTTGATGCTTTGCTAGCTCTTCCAGCTGTCAGTCTTGGAAGCTGATTCTTGATGTCAGAAAGACAAGGAATTGAGCATTAAAGAATATCACTGCCGTGCAAATACCAGATCTAAGAAACACAACGAAGGAGTACAAATTAAAAAGCAGAAGAGCAGTTAAATTTAAATTTCAATGCAGATGAACTTTGTAACCAGACTTCTAATGAGGAGAGTAACTGTTGCTATCACCCTGTTTCTTTGTTACCGGCGAGCTTTTCCTTGCGTGCTTAAAGGTCCAAATAAGTGATGCCATTTTGTCTTTTCTTGAAAGCATGATTCAGTTTTCTGCATCCAGTTTCATGTTCATCCTTATACCACTTCCATGATAGAGAGCCTTCTGTATTATGAAGTGGAGGGCTGAATGTGGAACTCCAGATCAATGTTTTGCTCTGCTATTTTGGTGGGGTACCTACTAATAGCAGTGATGTCAGCATTGCAGGGTTGATGGATTAAAGATCGCCCTATTCTTCCAAGGGGAATGCATCCTCCCTGCTCCCGTTAACCTTGAGGGTGCTGGTTTTCTTATCTGAAGTTCCCCTGCTACAGTTAGAATTCACCTAGTAAGTATTTAGCCCTGATATTGGGAAACTCCCAGAATAGAAAGGTTAGTTCGAACTGTTTGGAGTTGCTTATATTCAACAGTATTGAGCTACAAGATGACAATCTCAGACAATTCACACATTTTGTGAAAGCAGTCACAGACTTGAAGAAGAGCTAAGCATCTTCCATTTGGAGCAAATCCTGAAACATACTCGAACAGTTTATACTTTTTACATTAGGGAGAAACAGGGCCATTGCTGGGGAGTCATACACTTATCACAAGCAGATTAATATCTAGCATTATCTCCTGACTTACACGAGTATACTTTCTCTATTTGTAATTGTAGATGAAGGTTGGCTCTCAGCTTTTCATACATCTCTATAGTCCCTTCCTCCCATTGGAATGCCCTAGGGCCATTATGTATTTATTATAATGTACTCTCATGGTTGTCGTCCAACCCAACATGTTCTACATTCTAATATTCTTATCACAGAGGAAACTAATGTAAAGAATGCCCTACTTCCTACAGCATAAGCTGGATCAGACAAAACATGGATCTAACAAACAATTGGGCTAAATAGGAATCATGCAATTGCTGCATCTTTAGCATGCTTGATAGGGACAAGATGTCATCGAATTTTCTCCACCTTGTATTGGTAGAAATTCTTTTCAGTTCCAACCTGGCAATTGTAAAGTCTCCAACATGCCATTTATGTTTTTATCTTTCATTACTTTCCAGGCATAAAGACATCTTCCCAAATCTTCCTTGAAACACAAATGGATATACACCCCAACCAATTTAGTCTACTCTATGTCGTCCAAGGACATGATTCTCTGTGACACTTTCATAGGTGGTATCATTGATTCTTTAAAAAAATATTTAGTTACATGTACATGTGTGTATGTATGTTTGCATATGTGTATGTGATAGGGACATCCCCCGGAGCTGGAGTTACAGACAGTTATAAACTGCCTGATGCTGGTTGTGGGAATTGAACTTGGGTCCTCTGCAGGAACAATACATGTTCTTAACCACTGAGTCATCTCTTCGGCCCTCTTTATTAATTTTATCATGCCAAATTAAAAAATTTTATTATTGAATACAAACTATGTGACGGATCCTGTCCTAGATCAAAAGAAGACAAACCCACAAGTCAAGAGGCCAGACCTAAGAGGGCCTAAAATCTGCTTTGTAAACCAGCTTATTAAAACCCAGCCACTCTCTTTTGCTTGCACATTGTGTAGATCTGAAGTAAGTAATTATGACAAGGACCACTTGGTTCACAAAACCAAAACATACTTCTTCTCTGGTACCAAATACAGAATAAGTTCACCTGTTATGCTGCAGGTTAAGTGGATATGGTGGTGAACAGAGAGAAGCAGCCGTGTGCCTTTGGGAGCGTCTGGGTGGTGAGTGTACTGAATAAAGACTGTTAACATAAGGGGGACCCAGAGTCCATCCAGGAGCTAACAGTGAACCCCTGCTGGAAGAAAAGGAGAAAACAAAACCTACGAGACAGGTGTGGAAAGAGATGTGCAAAAAGAGAAGCCAGAGAGAGAGTAATGCAGAGCAGTTGGATCAGTTAGTGTGGAAACTGGCTAGGGTAGGCAGAGACAACAGGGCACTCAAACCTGTGGGCTAGCTAATGAATGGGTCAGAATCACCTGGAACATTCTTTAGATTGAAGATCAATGGTCTCACTTGGGAATCTACTGTTCCATAGGTAGGATTGAGCTTTCCTATCATTCATGGCACACCCAGGTGATCCTGGAACAATTTACAGTTTGGTAACTATTGGATTCATGTTAGGTTGTAGGGAGTGGCTGGAGGCACCCCCCAACACGGCCAAGCCCAAAGTCCACTTAGAGCAAGTGAGAAGCGGAAAGAATTAGGGCCCAGACACGTAGAGGTGGATGCAGTGAAAGGCAGTTTATTGTCTGTTAATACTGGTACAGAGGAACAGAGAAGCTACGCACACAGCATCAGATATCGCTGGCAGTGATTTTTTTTTTTTAAAGTCGGTTTTTGTTTTGTTTTCATCTGAAGGAAACAGAACAGTCAAAGTACACTTCAGGTTACAAAGTACAGCAGCTAGCCCAGCACGTCTACCTCAGAGTAAGCACAACAGCCTCCCAGCCCCCACCCCACGGAACAATCACAAATGGATGTATGTACAGAGGTGCTGCTCACTCTGAGTGAGCTGCTAAAGCTAAAGATCCCATCAACCACCTACAGTCAACTGAAAAGCTGTATCACACACAACATCTTCTGGAACCTTTGTCAAGATTTTTGTCTCTCCTAAGCCAGGAGTTTGAAAGGGAGGGAGAATGTTCCAGAACCCTGCAAAGCACAGAACTCTTTTTCCTACTCGGCCACAATAGGATATTGTGGAGCTACATGTACAACGGTTGAGATCAGATAGTGCCTGGTGACCTCTGACCTCTCTATACAGGGACTTGTCACTGCAAATCCATTAATGTTGGCCTGCCCACCCAGTCTGAAAACCAAGAAGTTTCCTTGGTAACAAGAGTAACTGGTTCTCCTTCAGCACCTTCAGGCAACTGCGTGGTTCTTTTCACATGGCAGCAAGGTTCTCACATGGGCTTCAGTTGGGCTTTTGGTGGGGGGGGGGGATTCTGGTGATGAAGATTTAAAAATTATTTGTCCAGGAACCATGGGGTTATTTTGATTGAAGTAGGAAAAAAAAAGTTTATGACTTTGCCTTGCTGGGAAAGGGAGTTGGGCTCCTGGGACAGGGAAGGATGCTGTCTGGGAAGGGGGTTAAACAGCTATAGTGCAAAGACTTTGAGGTATGACCCATTCTGTCAGCTGGATACAGGAGCAGGCAGGGATGAAGAGCTTCAGCAAAAACAGAGTGTGATGAATGGGGATTTACAGATTTGGCAGAAAACTGGGTAAAACCCTCAAGAACTCTACAAATTCACAGTCCCATCTATGGATGAAGATAAAATTCTTTGTTCTCACAAATCTCTGAAATCACAATGCAACCTCAGCGATGGATACAAGGCCAATGAGGTGATTTTGACATTGTTTATATTTGTGTATAGACTACAGATCAGGCATGTCTAACCTGCAGCTCATGTACTGAATGCATCCCAGATAGTGAATGTCTGAAACGTTTTGTATGACATTATCATGTTACAGTGTCAAAAGGTTGGAAAATCCTCTCAGTGTAGATGGTTATACACTTCCAACTCATTTTTTTTTTATATTTCATACCACATACATAGATGTACCATAAGGAATGGTCACTTAACCATAAATGCAGCAATCGCTTTTTGAGTGTATGAAAGAGCTAGACTCTGATCACTGCTAGGTTTCTCTTGCATAGAAAATGCCAACTCCTTCCCAAAGACAGTTACATATTATTAAAGGTGTGGTCCAAAAGGCCACGAAGCTAACACAGTCTAATGGGCCAAGCACAGAAAGCTCAGCATACATCTGTCGGAAACCTTGGATTTTATAAAGTGGCAGTATAAGGCTGAGTCACAAGATCGGGGTTAGTGCTATAGAAATTACCAGAAATAAATCATAAAGGAATGGAGAAATAACTCAGTCAATTGAGGGTGTTTTCAAACTCAAGCTCCATTAATGCATATAGGTTTCACTATAAAAATATTATTCTTTAAAAAAATACATAAATGTAAAATATTCCATTTCTATAGTGACTCCTTACCCCACCTATATCATGCTAGACTACAGTAAACACAAGCCCTCGGGGTGGGCCCCTAGAAGTCTATCTCTCTGGCTTTTTCAAGCTGGTCCAATTGTGCTTACCACTGTGCTTTGGGACCCAGGTAGGGGGCCTAACAAGTTCTCTCCCACCAGGCAGCACAGCAAGAAAGTCAAAGTCACTGTAAGAGGTCATGTGCTCCCTGAGGCCTGCCCCTGGAATGTCAGAGTGATTCTGCAGGCTCAGATGAGAACCAGAAACAGTCAGTAGAAGGGCAGAAAGAAGGCCCCCAAGTTCCACCTGATTTAAACCCTCTGCATCACACTTTCAGGTTCTGCCTGAAGCTCCCATGATGAAACTCACAGCTCCGGGCCGGAGCAGGGAAGAGAATGTTGTGTTAATACAGCTTTGGAGTACAACCTTCTATTTTTATTTGTTTTGTTTCCTTTTAATTTTTTTTTAAACAGGACAGAAAAGGAGACCATAAACAGCGGCGCTAAGGCAAACTATCAATGGCACATCAGAACCCTTTTTCTGTCATTCATTATGTTGACATCACAAGGCAAATACATTCTGTAAACACATATGCTATACAGTACATTAGCCGTATAAGGAAAGGAAAAGAAAGCCACCCTGTAGGTCTTTTCTTTCTCGGATTTTGTTCTTTCAAGTCAGAAGGAGTTGTGAGGAGTCTAGGGAGGATTTTATGGTTGGTGAGAGGTGATTTTATTTTGATTAAAAAAAAATGCAGTGACTTGAAAGAAAAAGAAAAAAAAAAGCTCCAGGTGTCTGGTTGGAGGCAATAGCAGAGGAAATGACCATTCACATCTCAGTTTGTAGAAGCTTAGAAACAGTCACAAAATGTAAAAAAGTCATGAACATCAGGAAACTTTTTGTTTTCCTGACTAGTAAGAGAAAACAGTGAAAACTTACTGTTATTATTATCATCATTATTATTGTTACAAAAGTTAAGGCTGCCCAGATCTTTGATGCACCAAGTCCGTGGTCCCTCAATTACCTGTGTTCACCCTGACAGCTAGGTTTTTGTGTGGCAGTTCTGACCCTCTGCTGTTAGACCAGAGTGGGGAAGGGAAACAGAGGCCTCAAGTGTGTAAAAATTAAGGTGGGGTTGCTGGTTGGAGGATCTCCATTGAAATGTCCTTTTAAAAACTTTAGGACATAGTCTTCACACATCCCTACATTTAAACAGACAGCATTTGGAGTTTTAGTGAAAGTGGAGTTTAAAAAATTTGCTGAGGTCATAAAGACTCCTCTAGTGAGGGGTGTTAGTTTTTCTCTAGAAGATGCCAGCAAGTTTTCCTGGCAAGTCCTAAGGAAGGCTAGGCTGTGAGGGTGAACCACCAGCAGGAACCTTAGACCCCATTTTATCTCATTAGTTTGAGCTGTTTTATATGTACCAACAGCTCCAAAGCGGCTGCAGTGTTTTCTAACCCAGTAAAACAAAGGATGCTTTCCAGGTCTGTCCTAATCAGTACGCCTTGATTAGGAGACCATGGAGCTTTCAAACAATTGCATACTTATAATGTTTTTGAAGCCTATTTCTTTACAATGCTGGGAATTTATGGGCTCAGGTATAAATGTGAATATTACAGAAATACAATATGAAAAACTGTTTGCCTTGGAATAGTTTAAACTGTAAACTGACACTGCAGGGGATGAGGGTGCATCTAAAGGGGAAGGGCACACTAGTGAGTTAAACTCTCCAGTGGGAACAACCATGCTAAGTAACCCAGTGTCTAAGAACAAGCCAACAAAAAAATGTCCCCAGTGTGCCGGGCACGGCTGCACACGCTCATAATCCCAGCACTCTCTAAGCAGAGGCAGGTGGAGCTCTGTGAGTTGGAGGTCAGCCTGGTCTACAAAGCAAGTCCAGGACAGCCAAGGCTACACAGAGAAACTCTGTCTTGAAAAAAAATTTTTTTAAACCCAAAAAAGGCTCCCCAGTGTATATGTTCTCTCTACCTTCATCTGTGTTTCAAATGGACAGGATCAGTGTTCATTAAGAAGGAAGGGCCTGGGCAGGTGTTTCGACATTTTTGCCTCTATCAGCTTACTTACTCTGTTCTTTTCTGATGCCCACTGCTTCTGGTATTAACTGATTTACAGTTCTCAAGTGTTCTATTGTTCCTGGGTAGAGAATTCTTCTAGAAGGGAAAGAATTTGGCTCCAGAGTTCTGTCCCAGAGATGATACCGTATCCCTGGGAAGCTCTCTATATTCATTTGCCTTTTTATAGAATCTCAATACAGTAGGGAATTTTTTTGGCCCTTTCCTCAATGCTGCCAATGATAAGTGGAATCACCAGACACTAGCAATTTGTTAGCAGCAATTTGTTTTTCTGTTGTTATATAAGGAAAATAATACAATTATGGGTAAAAGATTAAACAGGAATCTCCTAGGTTTTGTCTTACTGCATGTTAAAAGAAAGAAAAAAAATGTCAAGAATATTCAAGTCATGAAGACTCTTTAGATATATAGGGCTAGACTTGGTCATTGTAACTGTCCCTGAATCTAATTAAATACCATTGGAAAAAAAATAAGCATTCTTTTCCTCCATTTTCTTTTCTTTTATTTAAAAAGGAATTGATTATGTACAGATACACACACTATATATATAATATATATAATATATATATATATGTATGTATTAAACACAGATGTGTGTGTCTATACTTTTTTTTTTTTTTGAGGCAAAGTCTCACTATGTAGCCCTAGTTAACCTGGGCTTGCTATATAGACCAGTCTGGCCTCAGGATTTGCCTGTGTCTGCCTTCCTAATTTGAGATAAAAATATGTGTTCCATCATGCTAGGTGGAAACAGGTTATATTTTAAAGAGCAGCCCAATGAACATGAGCTCAAAACAAGATTGTAGATTTGCAACTTCATCAAGAATTCTTTATTGTGGTTATGTCTGGTTATAAAACCACATATTTTGTTTGTAGAAGGGGCAATACCACAAATAATAATGAGAGAGAGAGAGGGAAAGAGAGAGAGACTGAGACTGTCAGTAGCCTGGGAAAGACAGAGTCACAATCATGACTCTGCTTACATTTTCATCATCGAGGCTATAACTTGATGCTGTAGGTGGGCTGATCAAGCTCATTCCATGAAAAGGATTGCTTGAGCCTGAATCCCCCACAGAGACTGGAATAGTATGCCAACATCAGTCATGTTCAAACACACTTTCAATTACTGTAGCTACAGATAATTTTAATAAGGGCAATATGTCTTACTTCAAATAAATGGTATTGTTTAATAACAAAACTATAGATCAAGTCCTAACTCAACGTTTACCAGTCACTTGCTCATTATAATGACCAACAGATGAAGGGGTGTTATCCTTGATCCTTGAGAGCTTTTGAAGAGTGGGAGGTACGGACTGCTGTCTTCATGGATAAGTAGTTCTCTTAAGGAAGGGCAAGGGTGATGTGTCCTGGAAGCTCCAAACAGCAGGCCCAGGAGCTGTGAGATTTGCTGTGCACTCCCTCAATGTGCTTTTGAAACCTCACATTGAGCAGTCCAAATCCCCAAGAGAGTAAAAGAGATAGGCGAAGTAAACTTTTAGATTGTATATATCCCCAATGAATCCTTAAAATGATAGATTGTCTAAATCCACGGGAACTAGTTTTCCCCTTTGTGGAAATGGGTTTATCCACATGGCGTTCTGTTCAAGGCTTCTGTGCTATTTAACCACTGAGGAAAATGAAGCTAAAGCTGTCAGCGCTGCTGGCACTGGAAGCAGGTTTCCAGATAACAGAGCCTCTGCCTCCTACCGCAGCTACTTTTGTGAAGCCCAGACCTAACGATAATTTCCCAGTTATCTCACAGGACACCACGGAGGGGCAATTTGAGAAACTTAGCTCACTCCTTTGCTATTCCTCTATTTAATTTTTTCTTATTTAAATATTAAAGATTAAAAATGACTCACATTTTCCTCAATAAAAATGAAACTAAATGAAAAAAATAACAGAAATAAAAATGTCATTTCTCCCTAATCATAGTATAATAACTTCAAGTCAAGAAATAATAGATTTATCATCAGACAAGTTAAATGGGACAAATTTAGTTGGCTCTTTGCTACAATGCTCTAGGCTTCCTTATATTATTGTTATTTATTTATTTTTTCTGAGTTACTTCCAAGACAAGTTAAGACTTGCTGTGGGAGGTCATGGTAGATGGTTCTTCCACGGGAACATACATTATTCTGTTACTGGTTTGTATGATAATATAAGTTTCTGGGTAAATAAAATTGTGTTTAAAATTAGTTAAAACATCACCATTTCATCTTGTTCTTCCTGTTTGGGGGTTCTTTTTCTAAATCCCTTCCCTTTGGTTTCACTAAACATGTAGCTGTCCAGTTTGGGGCAGTGCTAGCAATGTATTTCAAGGGCTGTTCATCATGTTTTAGGTTAAAAAATTCTTCAACATTTTACAATTTCCAGAAATTGAAGAAATGATGCTTTAGGTAGCTCAGGAATGTGACACCCCAGTCAGATCTTTCTTCATCTTTCAACATTTTTCACCTTGAAATCTTTTTTTTTTTGAGTGGAGAACTGTACACATTGAGATTACCTGAAACATTCTCTTACCTATGGGGACATTAAAAAATAAAATAAAAAAGGCACAAATGAAAGACTAATCAGCTGGGCATGGGAGATGGACAGTTAATGTGCACAGCACCATCCTTGATACAGTGGGGGTGTTAGTCACAGCCCCCCTAGGTCGGAAAGGCTGTTGTAAGGGATATGGTCACTGCAGAGAGACTTCTCAAAACGATGCCCTCTTTGAAAATAGATGATTTCAATCAGAAAATATCCATGAAAAAGAAAACAGTATAAAACTTTACATTTTGTGGGGAGCATGAAAACACGGCTTATGGATTGGTGAGCATTGTGGATGCTGAAAACAATGGTGGCCTGAGTCCTTAGAAAATCCCGTAGGAAGGGTTCATAGGGCAAGCCATAGAAAGAGAGAGCTGCTGTTGATCGACAGGTGAGGAATCAGTTCCTCCAGCAGCAGGGACAGGAGCTGGGTTCTTTGCTTTCGAGCCAACTTCATTTCGGTTTTAACAGAAGGAAAGTGCAATACTCTAATCTGGAAGCTTTATGTAAGGCAGCAAAGAAAAACATCATCCTAGAACGGCCAGATTAAGGTAGGTCCACTTTTGGCTACGCTAGCAACCGGCTAGAGCCCACAGCACTTTGCTACACAAGATTAAAAAAACAAAAACAAAAGCAAAAAGAACAACAAAATAAACCCAAAGATCCACACAGCAAAGGAGGCAGGTGAGAAGCCAGGGATGTGGCAGTGTGTGTGTTTGTGTGTATTTGTGTCTGTGTTAGCGGAACACACGGAATGAAAACCCCCGGTGTCAATGGGTTTGAGTCCGGTCAAGTCAATTAAGGCTACAAGATAACCAGCTGCTATGAAGAGTCCAATCGAGCAGTACGGGCACTGATTCACTCTTGAAGACACAAGGAAAGACTTAAAGGAAAAAGTAAGTTCTTGGAGAGAGGGGGCGGGGATGAAGCACACACATGCACGTTGTTTCCCAAGTGAGGAGAAGGAGAGATGTGAGTGAGAGATCAAAGCAAATCCAACTGCGAGGCAAGGCAGGTGTTTGCTTCCAGTTCACAGTATCGCAGTTAGTGGTACAGTGAGGTCTATTTAAGAGGTGAAGAGTAGACAGGCTGCCCAGAAGAAAGAGGAGGAGAAAGAAGTGGTCACATGACAACACAGCATTGACAGCGCTTTTTCTTTTGGGTACCTGGGTCAGGGTCTGCGGCCAGGCTCTCTTCCTTGCCTTCTGGGGATGAGGGTTCTGTGGTGTCTGACACCAGTCTCCCGGACACCAGCTCAGCTGCGTTTCCATCGATGGTGGACACATCCGTCACCGTCTTCTCTCTTAGGGACTTCTCATCATCTTCATCGATCAGGACTAATTCGGCCTTGATAGTTTCGTCATAGCCTAGCACCTTTTTAGTCTCCTCTTCATCCTCAATGTTTTGGTAGCCCATAAAAATCATGGTGACGGGTTGATCCAGGTTTGCCTCTGGCCCTTCTGTGCTGGGGGGCTGGGCCTGCTGCCCAGGGTTTCCTGAAGAGTGATCTTTCCTGGACTTCTGCACCATTTCTAACTTGGCTTCTTTGCAGAGCATGTGTTCCTTGGGATGGCCCAGGCTCCCATCTGCAACAACAGTCCTTTCTGAGATATGTCCTCTGAAGCTCGATTGTCCAGCCTTCTGAATTAGCTCTTCCACATCCTTTGCGCTTAATTTGTGGACTCCATTTTCTACCACAGTGCCTCCTGAGTGCACCTCATACACTACTTTGGTACCATCATCATAGACTTTGACTCCTCTCTGATGGACCCCCTCTGGGCCAATGGTGGATGCAGAGAGAATCTTGGTCTCTCCTGTTTGTTTGTCTTTCTCCACATTAATTTCCATGGCGTATATAGCTTGAATGGAAACAAGAGAAAGGAGGTGCATGTTACAACAAAAAAGCCAGTGAATGGTTAATTGCCAAACAGACCAAAAAAAGAAGTGGTTTATGCTCTTTCTATTGTAAGCACCAAGCATTCTGAGTGTTAGCATGAGGTGTGCAGTGAACAGCGGTGGTTGTGTGTGTTCTTAACAAAGCAGCTTACTGCACTGGGAAGACAGATACATACAGTCACCATATTTCAATGAACTCAGGCTTTTCAGGAGACCAGCAAAAAGAAGCGACTTCAGCTCTAACAGGACAGAATTATGGGAAGGCCAGTAACATGCAAATGACCTTGACTGAGATCTGCTTAGGCTTCTAGACAATTTCAAAGATGTGCCTAAGTTCCAGAACCTTAGAGCAGTTTCCCCAACTCTTTCATTAAACATGCATCTATTTTTTTTCTCTACATTTCCTTGTGCTGTTGATGGAGAAAATGCTGAGTGTTTTGCAGGTGGGACACAGCTGTCCTTCACTACACTACAATTGGCTATTCTGCAAAAACTGAAAGAATAGGACATCATTGGGACTGCATGCACTGAGAGTAATCTAGTTAATTAGCAGACCTTCTTTAAAAAAAGAGAGAGAGAGAGCCAGTGAAAGAACAGGTTTCCATGGCACCTGTAATATAGGAACTGAGGACAATGCCCCAGAAGGCCCCTGTTCTTATTCACATAGTGCTAAGGCTCATGATTCTGTCCCGTTATATTTCCCCCCGCCATGTCTTTTTTTCTACATATTGTGCTTGTCGGTCACTAGTATGAGACTCTCCTTTCTCCCAGGCTGAGGAAGTGTCACCCAAGGGACCAGACTCTCCAACCATGCTGACGCTGGCTTAGTGCTCCTAAGCACCAGCTCTTCCCCACCCTATAGCCTCTTGGGATACCCAACATTTGTGTGTAGTGGTTCTCAACCTGTGGGATGCGATCCCTTTTAATAGCTGAATGATCCTTTCACCCTTAGGGGTCACCTAAGACCATTGGAAAACACAAATTTTTATATTATGATTCATAACAAACAGTAACAAAATTACAGTTATGAGGTAGCAAAGACAATAATTTCGTGATTGGATGGGTCACCACAACATGAGGAACTGTACCGAAGGGTCACAGTATCAGGAAAGTTGAGAGTCACTGAACTAGTTGGTGCTCAGACACACTGGGCTCAATAGCTTCCAAACCATCACCTCATCTCCTTCTCTGAGCTCTCCCCTCATCTTGGTGTGAGGTAGCATCAGCAGCGCAGCTTTGTGGCTCGGCCTTATAAGCCAGAAGCCTTGAATCATGTCCTGTCTCTCCCCTCCTTTCTAATCTCTCACACCCTGTCACTGAGAGGTTCTGCTTCAGGGATTCCCATCCTTTCCCTCGACACCATCCCTTCCACTAGGCCTCAATCCAGACCTGCTCTGCTCAGCACTGCAGCCAGAGTTCAGGTTTCAGTGACTCCTCTGTTTTCCTTCTCGAGTCCTGAGTACTACACATGTGGACAGAGGGACAAAGCCAGACTGGGGCCTATTTTTGTATGACTAGGAGGAAGAATGACTTTCTATATTGTTGTTAAGGTTGTATAAAGAGAAGGAAGTCATTTGGGAGGTGGAGACAGGTGAATAAAGAATTCAAGGTCATTTTCCACTGCAGAGTGAGTGTGAGGCTTTGTCTCAAAAAGAAAAAAAAAAAAGAAGGAAGGAGACGGAAAGATAAGAAGGGGAAGGAAGAGAGGAGTGGGAAAGGAAGGAAATGGAAAGAGAAGAGAAGGAAGAAAAGAGTGATGGAGGGAGAGAAGAAGGGGAAGTAGGGAGGAAGGGTCGGAGAGAAGAGAGAGAGAGCTTGCTAGCACACTGTATATGGGTTACAGAGTCTAAAATCTTCCCATGAGACCATTTATTGGGAAAGTCTGCTGAGCCTGTAGCTGGTGCTCCACATGCTTGAGTGACCTTCTCAGAACCCCCCTCTTCTTGTCTGTATGGCTTAAGCACCAACTCCCTGGTGCACACAGCTCCTATCAGAATCTGTCCCCATCCCTTCTTTCTTTATCTCACAGTCTGTCTGTCTTGCTTTCCAGACACACTGGCCATAACCAACCTCACATTATGTTCAGTACACAACCCAGCCTCCTCCTGGGCCTGTGGTCCTTTTTGCCTAACCTGCTTTTCACCATTCTCCTCCTGTAATCTAGAATCTCAGGCCATACCCCTGCTCATCAATGCCTGAGCCTCTTCCTTTTTCCAAATATCAACAACCCTGCTAAGAAGCCCCCAGTTGCCTTTTCAGTTCTTAAATCCCATCTCTCCCTTCTCGTATACAACCAAGTCACCCATCCTGTATCTAAGCAGTTCCTGACTTTTAGATTCTCCCCTGCAACATCCTTTGTACTTTCTACACATCCAAATGCTACAGAGCCACCATTGTTAAGATCAACTGCCCCCTCTCCCAGATGCTTTCAGAACCTCCCATTTCTAAGTCACCATGCTCTTCTTAAGACTTACTGAACACCTTCTAAATGTCTCTGAGGGCACCGAATAATTTCTACCCAGCAGTGTGTAGTCCAGGTGACTTTGGACTTCAAGTCTTCTCAAATGTTGCAACTATAGCTTGTAGCACCACTAGTATTTGTGGGGATGATTTATCAGGTTCATAGTTTGTTGTTTGTTTTTTTTTTTAATTCTTGCCTACCATCTTTATGTGATCTTCCATTGCTAGCACCTACCCCAGAACCTTTTCTATAAAAGGCACCTGATATACACATTTGTGAAACAAATGTGATGAAATGATCATCACCAGTCACAAATACTTTGTATATAACAGGACAGCAAAAAAGATTCATACAGTAATTAATGTTTGTAACAGTTTAAACAATCAGCAACAACGTGGCTTCAGTGACTTGCATGATAAGGTACAATCTGTTCAAGGTTGAAACTGAGCTAAAATGATCCGGAAGAAAAATCCAATGCCCAGTTTTCACAATATCCATTTGGAATGTTTTAGTTGCTTGGCAGAAAGATAATGAGTTTTCAAGTGACACTCTGGGAGGCCGACCAATATTTGTCACACACAATATTTGGGTTCACACACAAAGACTGTGATACAGAACAGGTATTCATCTCAGTGATTTCTTGATTTTTTTTTTTATAGCATGTGATCATGAAAACAAAATAGGTATTTACAATGGACCCCAAAGCTTGTTTTGAAAATATTACAATGGAATTAAAAGTTCAGATTTGAATCAAAATATCATTTTGTCACTGTTAACATAACGATTGACGGTGGCAGGTAGAATATTGAATTATTTCCCAAACTTCTAGTGACATGTGAACGAAATGATCTGTTAACCAGCCATTGGTACAAAGCGTGGAAAAAGCCATTTCTACACTGCAGTGACAGGGTACAAATAACTCATTGACTCAGTCTCCGTGAGGGTCCTGTAGAGTAGACAGAGCATGGCCTCTGGCATGGACTCAGTTGCCTGCTCTCAATCACTTCCTCCTGGTGGGCGGTCTTGGCAGGCCACAGAGGAAGAGGATGCAGGCAGTCCTGGGGTCATTTGCAAGGGGAGGAGAACTCCCCTTTCTGAGGACTATAGGATGGGGAGGAAGAAAGAGGGAGGGAAGGTGGGACCAGAATGAGATGAGGGAGGGGCTGCAATTGGGATATGAAGTGAATATATTATAAAAAAAGAAAAAAGAAAAATAATAACTGAAGATGTTTAGAGATGTCCTGCTCTCTGCCCAGAAGACCCTCAAAATTGGTCCATTGTCACTCCTTCCACACCACTGTGCCCTCAGCCTCCTTTAACCTCTGCTCCTAGAACTAGAGGGAGGCTGGGGGGAAAAAAGAATGCTGAGCAGTTCTTTTCTGGATGGATGGCATAGGCCCACAGTAAGAGGAGGGAAGTGTTCAGTGGGAGGGAAGGTAAAAGCTGGATGGGGCACAGACAGAGAGGTGGCGGATGTAGCTGGGAAATCAGGGAGAAAGGAAAGCAGTTGGTGGGATTTGAGAAGTACCACAGAGTGGAGGTATGAATGAGGCAACGGGCAGGAAATCAAATCTCAAACTCTTCCTAGAGAATCCATATGATGCTCAGGCTAGCCTCAAATTTACTTTTCAGCCTCACTCTCTAGAACACTGGGATTACAGGCCCAGCCCACTTCACTGACCTCTGAATTCCTTCTTATGTTTTGTGTGTCATTTTAAATGTTACTAAGTGTGACACGACGCTGGGACAGCACCACATGTGAACACAGTTTCATCAGGGGCACATATGCATATTTATAAGCACATATTGCACATTATTAGTTCAATGTTTCTAGAATTGAGCACAGAACATTTTGAGTATGTTATAACTTAGGTATGTTATATCATAAAGTACACTATCCATATGTACTTTTTTTCCTTCCAGGTAAAAAGTAAGGTTTCAAAAGGAAGCACATACTATTTATTTGTTTGATTGTTTGTTGTGCTTCATTGGGGATGTGGTCCCAATTTCTGTCTGTATTTCTCTTCTTTGGTAAAGGGTGACAAGAAGGACCCACAGAGAACCTCTGACTTGATCAAAGGCAATGCTTAGTCCTCCCAGATGGAAATGTTAGCTAGACTTCTGGAAAGCTACAGTGGGGGTAAGAATGCTTATACCTCAGTGTTTTAAATGAGTGAATTTGTTCGTTGTTGTAGTAGTTTGTTTGTTCGTTTTGGTTTTAGTATTGCAAGATGGAGCTTCTTTGTATAGCCTTGGCTGTCCCAGACTCACTTTGGAGACCAGGCTGGCCTCAAACTCACAGAGATCTGCCTGCCTCTGCCTCCCTGAGTGTTGGGTTCACAGGCATGTGCCACCTTGCCTAGCTTTGCTTTGGTTCTTAACACACCAAATTGAATGAGGGTAGCAGTGGACCAGTAGGATATGATCGCTTCAGTTTTCATTTCCTTCCTTTTGCTGGTGGTAGGGTTGAACCCATGTCCTTTTCCCTGCTAAGCTTGTGCTCTGTCACTGGGCTACACATCCAGCCTGAACAATAATAATAATAATAATAATTATTATTATTATTGTTGTTGTTATTATTATTATTATTTTGAGACAAGGTCTTGCTATGTAGCCCTATTTGCTGTAAACTGGCCCATCCTTCCTCTTCAGCTTCTTGTGTCATGAGATTTTAAGTGTGTGCCACTACACTGGGCAACTGTGGGGGAGTTTTTCTTTTGTTTTAATTGATTCGTTTGCTAAAGGAGCAACTATTCTAGAGAACTTGGCCTTTTGCACTCTAGACAAATGTCTTACCATTTGGCTACATGTGTGCTCCTCTTTATTTTTTGAGACACGGTCTCATATAGTCTAGGCTGGCCTCAAACTCACTATGTAGTCCAGAATGACCTTGAACTCCTGAACCTCCTGATGTACTTCCCAAGTACTGGGGTGACTGGTAGGTACCACCATATTTGTCCCCTCCCCGACTTTTTACTTTTACTGTGAGACATGGTCTCACTTAATTGTCCAGGCTAGCCTTGAACTCTCAGTCTTTTTGCCTCAGCTTCCCCAGCTTTGGGGTTACAGGCCACCACACCTGACAGCATTTTGTTTTCAAAGTATACAATTTTTAAACACCGCGCACCAAGAAACTTCTATCCAATGCCTCTCCCTTCTAGTACGTCTTCATTTCTAGCCACAAGAAAGACTTCTACTTGGTCTGACATTTCTTAAGCCTCCTTACATGAAAGGTTTCAGCAGTCTGTGCAGAGATGAGACTCATATGGGGGAAAATGAGGAAAGTGCTTCCTTCACCATGAGCCACTCAAGGACTGCCCACAAGCCCTATGGACATGAAAAGAAGGATCCAAGGAAAAGCTTTTCATGGTTTCCAGGAAAAAGACCTGGTGGGTGAGAGACTTGAGATTTAAGACCGTTTAATGAAAGTTTCACTGAGAGGTTGCTTACAGTCTGGATGGACACTTTTAGTGCATAACAGATTCAGTTGTTGCTTTCCAAACCTTGTACACTGACATCAGTAGGAGTAGAGCACGTAAAACAGTTTTATATCTTTCACTATTTCAGAAAGACAGCTGGGTAGTTTGTGTATTTCATTAACAAAGAATAGGGGCCAATGTGACTCTAAAGGAACACAAACCAGTAGCTGTTTTGGTGCTTTGATTTGGAGCCTTAGTTCTCCCCATACCCAAATGACAGGAATCTTTATGATGGCCTAGGGCTTTGGAAAGCCCAGAGAGATGGGTCCGAGTAGCAGATAATACTTAGTTCTGGTTCAGACTCATTCCCAGGCTCATCTTTACTTCTGGCAAACAGAAAGCAACTGTGAGGGTGTAAGCTGCCTAACACAGAGAGCAAGAGCACCTGACACAGGTAAGAGGAGGAGCCGTCAGCAGGATCAGTCCAAGCACATAAGGCTGTGACCCACAAGAGTGGAAAATTCCATCACAGTGTAATCCCTTGATATAGGCTTGAACTCCCTGCTCACTTCCCTTGCCCCACAGATGTCACAGAATAGTGGGGAAGGGCCAAGGTTCATGTGCAAATAGAAGCATCACATGCCTCACTGTCATTTGTCAGTTTGACAGGCGGTGTTGGAAGAGGCAGAAAGACAGTGAAACTGAACACGCACCAAGTTCATACCCATCATCAGGCCTTCTCATTCCTCATTTACACAGTGTTGGTGCAGCCTGGATTGTTCGTGAGCCAGTGTGTGTGTGAAGTTCACAGGAGAGCATATGCTTGACTTACTGAGCAAATATACCTCCATGCCATCTTTTCCCTCTAGGCACATGGTTATGGACATGCATGCGTGTTCAGACCGTCTCTTGAGGTGGGTCATGTGAGATTGGTCATTGTGATATCAATAATGAAACAAGGGAATTAATTCTGAGTGGATTTTACCTCTCATCCGAAAGGTCAATCTTTAACTTCAAACACCAGGAATGAAAAAAGTTGCTGATTCAGTTGTTTTCCCATGAGACCTTAGTATTCTGCAGCATAGTAGGATGTTTATAACTTAATAGTTGCATGTAAATAGTTAAATCACTAACTAGCATACACATAAATTAAAAAGCAGTTTGCAACAGTTTATCATATTTTATGAGAAAACAGAAGGAAGAAATTCAAACGTTTCCAACATGAAAAAAAGGTCAATGTTTATACAAGGATGAAAATACTGATATTCTTGATTTGACTATTTTATTTATTTATTTACTTATTCAGTATTCTGCCTGCATGTGTGTCTGCAGGCAAGAGGAGGGCACTAGATCTCATTATAGATGGTTGTGAGCTACCATGTGGTTTCTGGGAACTGAACTCAGGACGTTTGGAAAACAGCCTGTGCTCTTAACCTCTGAGTCATCTCTCTAGCCCCAACGTTCTGACTTTTAAGAGGATACTAAATCCTGTAACAGTGTGATGCCCTGGATAACTTAACTGTAGAGACAGTTTTCAAAGTGCAGAGACCACCAAGTGCTATTATGGAACCATCACACTGAAACTATACAGTAGAATCTCATCTTTGTTTTAGTTCAAAGTCTCTAGAAAACTAGGTAATGTTGGAGATAAAGTACATCTAGATCACAAAAATTCTGTGTATCTGTGGACAAGCTGGAAACACGTGTTCTGGGTACTGAGACAGTCTTAAGAGCTTGATGACTAAACATGCCCACAGGTGCTGATTTAAGGTTGCCAAGAACAAGAGATCTCTAATGATGTATGTAACCTCAGTCCCCTGACTCTGGTTGCAACATCTAACATTTTCATTAGTAAAACAGTGAAAACTAGCGTCTGCTTTTCCTAGTTGAGGTGGGAATAAGCTGAGAAGAAGAGTGAGCTTGTGAGGTACTGAATTCACAACCAAAAAAAGAGCACAACAACAGCGAAAAGAGTTTTCAAATGGTTAAACCCTTGATTTAGATCTGCTGCAGAAGCACAAGATACAAACACGGGTGCTTCTGACTTAGAAATGGGACTGCACACAAGAGCCCTAGATGGTAAATCATTCCCTTCCCTCATTCCTGCGGTGGCACTGGAAACCCCCAACACTCAGGAGAGATGACTTAGCATGAGGAGATGTTAATGGTCATGTCAGATAGACAAAGGGCAGACAGACAGAGAGCTCCTTATTTTCTCTTTTGAGAGTAAGTAATGAAAGGGTTCAATGGGGGCCAGGGAGATGGCTCAGTTGGTAAAGTAGTAGCTGTGCAAGTACGAAGGCCTAAGTTTGGGTCCCCAGCGTTAACATAGAAGTGAGGTATCCCTGTGGGTGCCTCTGATTCTAGTGCTGAGGAGGTAGAGGCAGAAGGACTTCTGGGGTTTGTTGGTCAGCCAGTCCCACTGAATCAATTACTACCAGGTTTGGGAAAAAAATGTCTCAAAAAAAAAATAAGACAGAAAATGATCGAAGAAGACATGTGACTTAAATTTCCAACCTCTGTTCCCACGTGCACCCACACAAACAGAAGCATTCTGAAACACATGGAAGCAACTGAGGGCCACAACTGCATGCTTAGTTGGAAGCATCCAGACACGGCCTTGTCATGGAATTGACAACAACGCTGAGTGGGGTCACCCACAGAAACAACGCTGAGGCTTCACTTTGGACAAGGTCGCTGACCAGCTGTGGCTACTGATACCACAGCCTGTGAGAGAGAATCTTGGTCTATGCCAGAGCATGCTGGAGGGCTCTGAGTATCTTTTAGAAGACCAGAGACAGAGTGTGTTGTGTTTGGGGCTGTTGGAAATTTTGTCAAAATAATCAAGAGACTATGTCATAAAGGGTTCCAGCTATAGAATAAGGACCAAAAGGTAGAAGATGAGATAGAAAAATGACAGTCCTATCAGGGGAAGTGTTCTAATAGAACCAACTGGAGATAGAATGGGTCACTAGGATGGAGGCTACACTCTGACCACCAAGGGATATGACTGTGGCTTGAGGGTTCCAGGGATTCTGTTTAGATAGGGGCTGGAATACGGTCTCACAATTCTGAAATTCAGTGATTCTAAACACATTTCATTTATTCAGAATCCCAAACCTTCCAAACTCCAAACCATCAGACCGTCAGCAATAATACTCAGGAGAGACATTCAAATGGCCTGAGGTTGTACAAATTTCCAGAGGACAGTCTTAAAGCAAGATAATGGCGCTTGGGAGAATTCTGGAGACTGATGCTGCTGGGGAGCATGCTGCGCGCTCTGTCAGTCACTGTGAACCTGACAATGACTGTGAGCACTGCACTCCGGAAAGAGCCTGGCAAAACAGCTGACCACATGACATTCGGTAGTTGTGCTTAAATGTAAATAAGTTCTTAGATAATAAATGTGTATGCAACTTTATTTTCTAAAAGGCTCTGACCACAAATTACTTTTGAAAATACACTTTCTGTCTGGTCATTATCTATTCATGGTCCTTTCAAACTGGAAGGCCACCAAGTTGTAGGGGAAGGTGTATTCTTACTTGTATCTTCAATTGTCTGGGTGCATTGCCATTGAACTTACACTTTACATTATTTGGCCATCAATGCTGCCCCAGCCCCTCTTTCCCTCCCTTTCTCCATCTCTCCCTCCTTCCCTCCCTCTCTTTGTTCTTCCCTCTTCCTCTCTCCCTTTCTATTTCTCATTTTACCTTTGAGACAGGGTCTCTCTACATAGTCCTGGAATTCACTATGTACACCAGGCTGTCCTCAAACCCACAGGGATCCTTCTGCCTCTGCCTCCAGAGCACCGGGATTAGCGGTAGGTGCCACCATACCCAACCTCCATTTCTACCTTTTGACATGAATTCATACATCTATGGGCTGACTGGCCCTTTATTGGGATCATACTTCATGACCTTTGAGGAAAAGAAATGAAAAACTTCTTGCCACAAATTACCAGGATCAACCAGTACCAAGTTTGTAGTAACAGTTAGGAAGACGTGTGACCTTTAAACTTGTTACCTCAGCTGACCTTAGATATACACTCCGGGGCACCCAAAACAGTCCCCAGTGTGGGTGCTAGTGAGTCTTTTATAGCCTAGCTGCTAGCTTCAGGTTCCAGCCCATCTCGCCTCTAGATCTCCAGGGATGTGGAACCCATCCCAGCTGTGGCCAGACGTCACTTGCAACCCCCCACTGGGCTCTAGAATTCTTTAAAAGCAATATGTAAGGAAGAGTTGAGGGATGTCTATTAGACACTGAAATTCAGTCAGTGGATATGCCACCTGTGTCAATGACTGGCGTTTTCTTTTTCTTTTATTAAAACAAGGAGGAATGTTTTGCTTCAAAAAATATTCAGGTTGACCCATATAAGGTTTACTCTGGTTTAATAGCCCATGGTTATTTGTTTTATTAACTATGTCATTATGAGACTTATTTTAAACATGAACTTACCTCCAGTGTATAAGTAAAAAGCCAATGTTCGCATTTGAATGCACCTGCACTAATTGCAACTCAGGACAATTCATTCGTTCACTCACCTGACCCATCTTACTGAATAGTGCAAATGAGTCGGTGGAGAGATTTAATGCTTGTGTCCTTCTGTTCTGATCTCTGGGAGGAGCACATTTCTGAGCATGACTCTTCGTATTTTACACTCACAAATATAGAGTCTGTACAATGTACCACTATTTGAAACATTAGTAAGAAGTGTACATTCTTTAAATTTTTGCCTTCACCCCAAATATCCTCCAATAACTGAGAACTCCAGAAAAGTGAAGACTTAGGAGTACTTATTCACATTATGAGAAGAGCTCAAGTCTCAAAAGGTTCTTGCAATAGATTCATAATCTTAGAAAAAAACTCTCTTACCCAGCCTCAATTCCAGCCCTCAACCCAGACTTTTCAGGATGTGAAACATCAGTGAGAAAAAACAAAACAAAACAAAACCCCCAGAGACACCTTAAGAGCAGACACATACACAATGACTACAAATAATAGAAAAATATGCCCCCTTCCCACCAAAGCTGGAGGAACAATGCCCTATGACTTCTTTACAACTTCCTCTTAGTGGTCCTCAGTTACCTGTGGGGCCAGCATCTACCCTGTGTGGCCACTGTCTGAGCCGCATCTGAAAGTGGGCTAGGGACGAGTCTCCCTGTGTGAGGCCGTCAAGACACCCATCCCACAAACCAAGTTCAGAGAAGCACAAGCCCCCTGGACAGTTCTGGCATCAAAGCCAAAAGGTCCTTGGACTTACCAGCCACTCTGCTGGCCCCTTCCTGCCCTGGTGCTGGATCTGCTGAAGGTGAACAGATTGGCAGGCCAGGAAGCTGGCTGAGAGGAAACATAACTTACTGCATCTGGTAGCAGAAAACAGAATACAACAGACACAGTGTTGGGAGGCCTGATGGGCTCACTGACCAGACAGCAGCTTTCCTGCCCTACATAATGGCCTACAAGTCGGCCACTGGACAGCAGGATCAAAATCAACAAACCGGACTCTTGCCCAGTGGCTGAAAATCAGCACAGAAGCTGAGGCAGGAGGGATCCTGGCCAGAAAGCTCAAGCCCTAGGGTTATCTGCATCAGAAGGATGCAGAGTCTTAGACCATAAGTCTAATGGTGGAAAGGAATAAAAAGGAGCCACTTAGAGGCATTATGACCTAGGTATAGGTAACCAAACATGAGACAGCACCCTGAAATTTGCATGGATCAGTATGTGCCCTTTCTCTTCTTACCACACAGAGTTACTCTTTGTTTTCCCTGAAAGGCTGGTGCTGAATGCAGGGCCTTGTATATGCCAGACAAGCCTGATACACTGACACCCTCCAGTAGACAAAAGTAACAGTGGCTACTACTGCCCCTCTGGGCTGCTCTCACCCATCTGAAACTACCAAAAGGGGGCCTCATTCTTTAAAGACCAACTATGTCCCTATTGCCAAAAACTATTTCCTGAAAATCTGAAATCATGTTTGTACACTCTACTTTAATCCAAAGCACCTCTTTTTGACAAAGTGAATCTTTTTTGTTTTATGAAAGTGAAGTTTTAAGAAAATAAGTTACTGTGTGTATAATAACAGAGTCTGACTCATTTGTAGCCCCTAAACACTAGTTAGTTTTTGAAGTAGGTCTATGGCTAGCATATTACTCTGTAGTTTTCTTCTGGCAAAAAATATTTAAATGCATAAATGATTTTTAAAAATTATAAAAGCCACAGCACAAGTTTGTGGTCTTGGCTAGATCGTTTCTTTAGAATCCACTGCCTGATTATTCCCAGATAACTAAATGTAAATGCCTGCAAGTGTTTGCTCTCACTTTCCCTATGACTTTCCTTTCCAAATTGTTAGTGCTATCATTTGTTTTCTCTCTAATTCCTTTTCTCATTTATTTATTTATTCACTTTATATCCCCCCCCAAATATGGAATGCTCAAGAATTTGAGTGTCATCCTTGAGGAGAGGCCATGCTAATTTTCTCAGTATCCTTCCAATTTTAGTATATGTGCTGTCACCGAAGCGAGCACTTCTCTCTAATTCTTTATGCTCTCCCAACCATCGTCGCCACTTTTCTGAAACACAAAGCCAAGCATCTACTTCTGTGTGCCCCCCAGGCTCAGCCCTGTGGAATTGGCTCTGTGCGTGGCATCCTACTCATCCTTCGCATCCTACACATCCTTCACATCCTACACATCCTTCACATCCTACGCATTCTAAGGATCTCCTCTCCTCCATATCACTCCCAGGATAGAGCCATGTCTTCTACATTAATATCTACATTTGCGCTACAGCACTGTACTTCTGAATTCTAGTCTAAATGCATTTCTTACGATTCCTAGCTGCCTTTCCTTCCCTATTGGATTAAAAAAGGTCAATGAAAACAGAGACTACTCCCAGCTCATCATGACTTCCTTGGAGCCCAGTCCTGCTCCAAGTGTGTGCTGAACATATATTGTTAAACGAATTAAATCATGGTGTGTGTCTCTGCTCTTAAAGTTCTCAGTGTTGTGTAGTATAGATATAAAGACCATCCACGGAAAGATCTAGAACCTGAGGCAAAGCAGAATGCAAGGAAATTTCTGAATGAGTTGAAAACCAATCCATTCTGAAGACTTTGAAATGATGTTACCTCCAAAGTAAAGTTTCTTCCCATATAAAAAATGTGAAATGTGTTTAATATGTATTTAGCTCAGTCAATCCACTATGTTTATTGATACACAGAGACCATAGAATATATTAATCTATATCAAACCAATTATCAAAATTTGGAAATAGAGATTTGTGGCTCGCCCACCAACTGTATTATCTAGTTTATGTAGTCCCTGATTGTATCAATAAAATATAAATACAGGGAAAGTGTGTGTGTGTGGGGGGGAAGTCAAGTATATTGCCTGAACTAGAAACAGAATTTTCTGAGATATGTTCATTCAGAAGACCACTTTTTATACATACAAAGCAAATTCCAGAATTTATCCTATGATTTTGCTACTTCAGCCCTAGGTTCCAAATAATACCACCACTGTTAGCTCAGCAGAGGAAGTATTGTTGTTCTTGGGTGAACACCTTGACAAGCCCACTAGTCAGTGAGATACAAAGGGGATGAACACTGGCAGGTATCAGAAGAGAAAAAGAAAGCCCTGGAGAGAAACGAAGGAAAGTGGGTATCTCTCAGCAAGAAGCAGGAAAGCATTGAAGGAAGATGCTAGAAAGTTGAGTTCTGTGCTATGTTACTTCTTTTCATGCATCATGGTTAAGTCTGAGGATCTTGGAACATCACTTATTGGGAGTTGACATAACTACTCCCTGCATCTTTGTACTGAAGGTCTCACCATCACCTCAGGCTCAACAAGCCCCTGACAGAATCTGTACTGCTGCTCGTCTGTAGCTTTTCCACTATGCTGTCGGTGGCTTACTGCCTACATTTCATTCAGGATCCTGGATGGTAGACTTAACTCCTTCCACTTTTGGCATCCATCAGTCCTTTGCCAATTCCACATCTCATACCTATCCTAATTTTTAAAAATGTATATGTGTGTCTTGAGTGTGTACAGGGATGATTCCATAGAGGCTAGAAGAGGTTGTCAGGTGATCACCTCCATCACTCTCCATTTATTACTTTAAGGCAAGGTCTTTCCATGAGACAGAAGGCTTGCATTTTCTTGGCTAGGCTGGAAGCTAGAAAACCTCAACAATCTTTCTGTTTTGCCACCCCTTGGAGCTGGGATTACAGGGATGCCTTGTGGTTATATTGGGTCTGGGATCTGAATTTTAGTTCTCATGATTGCAGAACCCATTTTCTTAGGTGCTGAGTCATCTCTCTAGCTCCCTAATGTCCTTTTCCCTATTATGTTGCTTTAGTTCTGGTAGATCCTTTTCTTGCTCCCTCACTTCTTTCTTTTAGCTTCCACACTGGAAAGACCTAAAAACAGACACTAGACTAGGATTAATTCCACTCTATGACAACCAAGCTCACCTATGAGTCTGAACAGTGCAGGGTGTACTGATTTGGACCATTATGTTCTTAAGGAAAATATGGAATTTCTCTAAAGACAATGGACTTTTTCACATCAACCATGTGGGACAAAAACCCAGGACATGATATACATATGGAATCCCAGCTTTTGGGAGGCTATACAAGAGCACTGCCATAAATTCAAGCCAGCCTGGGCTACATACCGAGTTCCAGGCCAGCCCAAGCTACAGAGAAATACCCTGTCTGACAATAAGAAAAGCAGCAATAAAACCTCAGGCAGATAATGGCAGTGCATGCCTGTACTCTCAGAAGGCAGAGGCAGGAGGATTGCCATAAGCTTAAGGCCAGCCTACTGTATGTGGAATTCCAGCCTAGACAGGGCTACAGTCTAAGACTAACTCAAACTATTCCCCAAACCAAACAAAAGAAGAAACAGGACACAAGGACAGGGTGGAAAGAGCTTAGACTTGGGTCAGGTTTGTATTTCCTTCTCTCTCTCCAGCTGTGCAGGCACTGGAACCTGGATGCCAGGCAGGAAAGACAAATTTGAATGCCATTTTGCTGAGGGAGGGAGCTGAGCTGGCAGATGGTTGTGAAGCAGCCTGGAGGGGGGTCCCTAACAGTGGGTCTGGATTTGAGCCAGGGGCTGAGTAGCCATACACGTATGGGATATTTTTCTCTAACCCTGAACTTCTATTACTCCTGAACTAAGATGGGAGCTGTATCTCTGCTCTCACTGTGGGGAGGTATGGAAGGAAGGGTGCATGCCCCAAACAAGCACAAAGCAGGGGCAGCAGCAGTTTTCAGGGGCTGGGAAGCATTGATGAACAGATGAAGCAGCTGTCTGGGACAGCAAGTAAGAGCAAGCAAGGAGAAGGAAGATGACTATCTCAAACTAGAAGACCTTTTGAGTTTCACTAAAGACATCTCTGGAATGGGACCTCAGCAAGTGTGACTTCTTGTATTCAAATGTGATAAAGGTTCAAGCCATTAGGACCAAGGAAGACCTCAGAGACTGGTCACAGATATGTCAAGTACATTCTTTGTTAAATACAGGGTTGCTAGGGTGACCACTGTAGTAACTAGAAGCAAAAGCCTCTTACAGCCATTAGCTTGTACCTCTGAAGGGTCATGCAGCTCAGGATCTGTCAGGAGGCTGTGCCTGGACAGATGTAAATGGGAGATGAGAGTACCTTTGTCTAATGTTCACCAGCTACAAGCCCGATGACCACAACTCTTGGAGGGCCAGGGCCACATGACTTCTGCTAAGAGACAAGGGATGGAGAGTGGGACATCAGAGGGGAAGTAGAGTAGCCTCCTCAAAGCATCACTAAGTTCAAACCTTAGGTCGGGTGCTGTGGTGCTCGCCTTTAAGCACTCCAGAGGCAGAGGCAGGTAGATCTTGGTACGCTTGAGGCCAGCCTGAACTGCATGATGAGTTCCAGAACATCCAGGGCTACATAGAATGACTATGTCTTAAAATAAAAATAACAACAAAAAAACCCAAACAAACAAACTCAAAAAAGTACTCAACCTTATTTATCACACAGCCAGAAGTCTTCGAAAGCTCAGCACACAACATTACCAATGGCCTTTAACTGGCCTCGGTCACTAAGCTGCCCTCTTCCTGTCAAAGTGAGAGGGTGTCTGAACATTTTCTGTGTTGTCAGAGAGTTTAGACAACATCCCCTATGGGGCATAAATCAGAGCATACCTCTGTTGCAGTTTGGCTCAAACATGGCAGTAGTTATGAAGAACACATACAGCAATAGTTAGAGTGCAGCCCTGCTGAGCACTCTTCTTGAAACATGACTCAATAGGCAGCCAAACGCTGAGATTTCCCTATGGTATGGAGGTTTTGGTGTGGCCCAGGACACCACAGACTGGGCTAGGACAGGAATCTGAGATCAGTATCCGACAGCAAGAGTGAGATGGGCCCAGGCCAAACATGTCCCTTTGCTTGCGAGGCTACGGCTTCACATTAGAACAATGATAGCAGAAGATAATATGCTGTGATGGTCACCTTAACTATCAATTTGATGTAATCTAGAATTACATCAAGATTCTAGAATCTAGAACAAGTTAGATGATCGTCTCTGTGAGGGGCTTTTCTAGATCAGGTTGGCCTATAAGTGCATCTGTAGGGAACTGCCTTACATTTTTAGAAGTATTTATTTTATTTTATGCTTATGAGTGCTTTGCCTGCATGTATTATGGGTACCACACGCATGCCTGATGATCTCAGAATTCAGAAGAGGATACTGGATCTCCTTGAACTGGAGGGCGCATTGTGGGTGTTGGAAAATAAACCCAGGTCCTTTGCAAGAGCAGCCAGTACTTTTAAATACTAAACAATCACTATCTCCAGCCCCTTGAGAGATTGTCTCATGGTAATTCGCGTGGGAAGACCTGCCCACTTTGGGTGGCACCATCACCTAGGTAGGAGATCCTGGGCTGTATAAATGAAGAAAGGCGGCTGAGCTTGAATAAGCACGTATGGGTTCATTTTTCTCTGCTCTTGACTGTGGATATGATGTGACTAGCTGTTTTAAATTCCTGCTGTTGAAAGAAACATATGGTATATACTCACTTATATAGACCTATAGGATAGGAAGGTCAAGCTGAAATCTACACACCTAGAGAGGATATACAGGAAGGAGGACCCAGGTTGGTATGATCAATGCTTGTTTGAATGAACAAATGGGATGAACATTGAGTGGAGGAGAAAACAAGCAACAGGACAGGAGCATGCCAAAGAGGACCTCTGGGGGGGTCAATGTAGCGATGTATCAGAGCAGATATTAAGACTCACGATCAAGCCTCTGGCAGAGGGCAAGAAGTAATGATAGATCTGGGGGAGGTTGTTGAGACTTGGGGAGAACAAGAACTACACAAAGACCAAACTGAGCAGGGCACGGGGGTCTTATACGAGACGGTTTCTACAATCAAGGACCATGTGTGGATGTGGCCTGGAACCCCCGCACAGATGGGGCCCATGATAGCTCGGTGTAGGACTGAAGACCCTAGTGAGGGAAACAGGGACTGTTTCAGTCAAGATCTTGATGGCTGACTCTTTGACCCTCCCCCATACAAGCTGGGGAGTGACAGACTGGCTAGATCCCAGGGGA
>CM053763.1:79738153-79798533 GCA_028658305.1 Pachyuromys duprasi
AAGGATATGCTGGGGTTGGATGGAAGGGGAGGAGGTCCTCCCCTGTTGGTGGACTTGGAGGGGGCGGGGAGGAGGGAGATGAGAGAGGGAGTGGGAGGGTAGGAGGGAATGAGGGAGGGGCTACGCCTGGGATTCAAAGTACCTAACCTGTAATTGATATAAAAATAAATAAATTAAAAAAAAAGAAATAAACAGCAAAAAAAAAATCAAGAGGACACCTGGGTTGTTTCTAGATTCTGACTATTATAAATAAAGCTGCTATAAAAAAATAAATAAATTCCTGTTGCTTTGGCTTTTTTTTTTTTTTTTTTTTTTTTTTTACTATGATGGACTGTAAACTGAGATTGTGAGCTAACATAAACTCTTCTTCCCTTAAGCTGAGGTTTCTGGTTCTGGGTATTTTTTCACAGCAACAGAGATGAAAGTAAAGCACGTATCAGAAGCAATTTATACTCAAAAAAAAAAAAAAGTAAAGATAGCACATATGCAGGCTGAAGGCTCTGGTAGGTAACAATGTCATTTAAAGAGAGGGGGGTCACATTGAAGCTTGATCCGAAAACTGTAATCAAGAATGGAATGAACCGTTTTTGATGACGAGGGCTGCAATGCTATTAAACTATCAAACACCCAGCAGTAGCACCACTTCCTCTAATATGTGTGGGGTCATATGCAGGGAGAGCCCAGTGAAGGGCCATTGTGTATGGTTCCTTGGCACCCATAGGTAGAAGAGGCTATGATTAACTCTCTGCAGCATCTAAACAGTTCATATAGTCCAAGCTAGAACTAGATTTTGTAATCAGCATATCTCTGAAACTGAGGTTTATTTTTTCAGTATCATTGTTCTAGAATAATTTCTTACAAAGCTTTAATACCAACAGTTGATTGATTCTAAGAGTGTGTCTCATTAACTTAGAATCTTTGAAACAAAGAATTTGAAAATGGTTTCTCCAAGACCCCCAAAGTAGGATGTGTCGGGGGTTTTAGTCTCAGACCATAAAATGACCTAGACATGGATCATATTCTTATTAGCATGTGGCCTTCTTCAGACTTCTTTCTTTGCTAGTAGGTGAAACTGAGGGGTAAGTCATCCAGGTTTAGCTAGAAACATAGAGGTCAGGAATCACAATGTAGGGTGACAGGTACAACCACAGAAGTACCTCCTGTGGATCCCTGAAAATCATAGCCTCCTAAGACTGCCTTCATCCATCTTTGGGTTTCCAAAGGATGGAAACCTTTTGCCAGGATGCCTCCTACATCTGCGAATGCTTGGAGGGTCCAGAGAATACAGCAGGAAGACTGCAGGAGGAAATAAGTGGAGGCTTCCAGGGTGCAAATGAAAGAGACAGTGGTACTAACTTATAATATGGCTCCATTTGTGCTTGTTAAGGAGTAAACTACACAGGCATTATGCCAGACACAGCTGGCTCCTGGGCAGGACATACAGATCCCTTCCCATCACTAACTATCAGAGAAATTACCAAGGAAGGGCCTGGTTAGAAGAAGGGATAGGAGGAGGGGGAAGGGCACAGCATGGAAGGACAACACACCTTCTGCCAATTGGTAGGTATGTGTTCCTGCCCTAGCCCAGCTAGGCAGTAACTCCACATCTGTGGTCCTGTTGTTCTCTCTGCAGTTCTCCCAGATCCCCAAGGCCTCTCCCTTCATCTGTGCCCCAACCTCAAGGCATAGAAATGACCCAATTCAGTCACTCCCTGGAGGGGCTGGGCCTCTCTCCTAGAAAAGCCGTTGGTCCTTTTCTCCCAGAGTTCCTGCTGGTGTGTCCTTGCTACAGGTTCTGACAACAGAAGGTTTCCTTTATGCCTTCTCAAAGATCACCTACAAGGGAGCGCAAATCCAGGTCTTTTTTCACTGGGGGTAAAAAATCATGATACTTTCTCTGTTGTTTATTTTACCCTTTTTTTTTCACCACTCAGGAGTGTCCTACATATAAATATCAAGTCTGTGGTCGGTCCAAAAGAAATGAATTACACGCCATCATATTTTTAAAAACTATCCCCCATTTTCTTTTTCTGAGTGCCGATGGGAAATGTTTGAATGCCAACTCCTCTGACCCCTGATCATCTTCCTGAGCTAGAGGCTGGCTGCGTGAGAACCACAAAAGCAGCAGGCAGCAGCTGATGCTCCCATGAGTCTTTGCATTTCAAAGCCCATCTAGTGAGGGCCAAGAGGAAAACAGCAACATTGAATCTGCAGCTGAGGTAGGGGGACACAGCCAAGCCCAGAGGCCTAGTACCAAGTTCATTCTCACAGTTCAGGAAGGCAAAAGAGGGGACAGAAAGACCGGTCCTTTCCTGTCTGGCTGGAATTAGGGAAACTAGAGTCCTACTTCCACTGTCCAGGGCTCAGAGTCAGATGTCATGGCAGGGAGGGAAATTACGCGTAGCTCGGTTTCCCTGGAAGGGCAGAGAGACTTTAGTGCTCTGATGATGGAGAGAAGAAAGGCAAAGAAAGCACCAGACGCCTCAGAAGGTTTCCTGAACATCAGGTCACCTCTGATATGACTTAGTGACTCAGGGTGTTGGTCTGGTTCCTGAAAGGGACTGGCTCTGACTCCAGCGCGTTCTTTTGCCAACCCTTTTCAAGAAAAGTACAGACAGCAAGTGTTTGGGGGAAGGCCATGGGAAGGAGAGCTGGCCAGTGTGCTAATAGAAGTACCAAGTCAAGAAGCAGAGGCAGTAAAGATGACAACATGGGCTACCCCTCGCCCCGGATGCTCTTAGGAAGTGTCACTTCACATCTGCCTCCTGTTGAGTCTGCCTGAATGAGAGCTACTCAGCACACCAGGTGGAAAGCATCCTGTACAGCCAGGGCAGAGTGGACTTACCTCCATCAGCAGCGGAGAAGCTCTGTGGAGACAAAAGCAGGGCAGAGCGTCACTGTGCGTGTGCCGCGTGTGTCCCACCCCCAACCCCCAAACACAGACCCTGAACTTGGCCAGCAGCAGGCAAGACCTAAGCTTGTTTTTCTTCTGGGATCAGCTGAGGATTTTACATTCTCAGCTTACATTCTCAATTTACAACTTACATGTCAATCAATTTAAGAGATAATTTCAATCCTCCAGCAACCATTCTGAGTTGTGTTGGGGATACAATATTCTAATCCCATTTTGAGTTTAATTTTATACAGGTTTTGTTTGTTTGTTTTTTGTCACTGAGACAGGAGACAGAAAATTGGGTCCTGGGAAATTCAGAGCCTCAAGGCCTCTCTGCATGTTACCACATAGAATCATTTGTGTTTACATAGGGGGATTCCATGAATTATACCATTTGTATTGGGATTCCTGCCCATTTGCTACAGTGTTGCTTCTAGCTCTTTCAAAAAAGAAAGACTCAATAGGCAGATTGTAATTAAAGCCACAAGAGGCCATCCAATGTGCTTAATAGAAACTGGGTTTACAATTCTGGTGCCTAATCTGAAGACTTTTTCAGACATTGGGGAGGTATGGGGAGTGGACAGCAGCAAATCAACGGGATTAATTTAACAGACTTGTCTCGTTGCCTTCCATTGAGGACAGGCCACCCTGCTGCAGGGATGATACTTGTTCCTGCCACTTCTGCCTTCTTTTCAGAGTAAATGGCTCAGACTTCTCCAGCTACTGTCCAGCCCAGTGGTTCTCAACCTGTGGGCCACAACCCCTTTGTGAGTGGCATATCAGACATGCTGCATAGCAAATATTTACTTTATGATTCATAACAGTAGCAAAAGTAACGGTTGTGAAGTAGCAACAAAATAGCTTTATGGTTGGGATCACCGCAACATAAGGAGCTGAAGTAAAGGGTCGAAGCAGCATTAGGAAGGCTGAGAAGCACTGGTCTAACCCTTCTCTAGGGGCTGCCCCCTGATTTGGTTCAAAGAAAACCAGCTTTTTAAATTTTCTTCACCTTCTGCAAGTCCTTGAAGGATTTCTCTGTCTCCTTCAGTTTCTCGAGGATGATCTGCTCTTTGGCAGATATCTGGGACTCCTCACTTTCCAGCACTTGTATTTCCTGCTCCAGCCTGCAAGACACATAAACAGAGTACAAGATGCTTTATTGTCCTGCCATCCACTGGCCAGAGAGCAACCACCTTCCTGTTGGGTGACCCGTACCTTCCATTGTTCACTACACTGAGAAACCAGGACAAGATCTTTCCATTACGGAGTATCCTGTACATCTGACTTTGTTGCCAAGAATACACTGATTATAAGAAAACCAATCCTGGGCTGCCTCCATTGCTTCATGGCCACCACTCTGCAGCATTTTGGTGTCTGTCCATTGCCTTGGTACCCCAACAACCCCACTAATGTATGTATTTCTTATTTAGAGGTAGATTATATTCACACAGATCAGGACATATAATTGGAAGGAAACAGGTTCACATTCTCTTAGCTATTTCAGAACAATGTCTATTTTCTTAGGATAGTCAAAGGGCAAAGGGCAAACTGCAAAAGGCAAACAGCAAAAGGCCAGTGTTCGTCAAAGAAAATATACTGCTAAGAAGTGGCTGTGGCCAGATGCCTGGAGTTGCTCTCTCCCTCAGTGACCTCTAGTGCAAAATAGAGATACAATGGATGGGACAGATGCAGTTGCCACCAAGCTTCTGGATAGTTTCTTGGTTGCTACAACTATGCTATATGCTTTCAAGAAGGACACTTTTAGCACTGCCAAGAGACCAAGACTATTCCAAAAGAGTAGTTATGGCTGTGACTTAAGGGCAAAGCTCAGTATCCGTATTCTTCTACTATAATAGCCAGAATACACATTAGCTTATGTTGAGCACCATTTCAAGAACTAATTCACACGGTGTGATGGTTATTCTTGGTTGTCAGCTTGACTACATCTGGAATGAACTACAATCCAGAAATGGAGGATACACCTGTGAGAGATTTTTTTGTTTAGTTTGAAGTGGGTGAATCTACTTCTATCCTGGCCCTTTGAGGCAGGAAGACACATTTTAAATCTAGGCCATACCTTCTGCTGGAAGTCCATATAAGGACTTAGAAGAAAAAAGCTTTTGCCCTTTGCCTGTTTGCCCTCACCTTGCTAGCACAACCATTCCTTCACTGGCATTAGAGCCTATTTCTTTGGGACTCCAGCATATACTGAAAGACCAGTTGGGAGATCCAGCCCTGTGGATTGAGTAACTGCTGGATTCTTCTGTGGACAGAGCAACTAATGAGCAAGGAACCCCATTTTAGAGATGTACCTGTTGCAGAGCTTTGACATAAGAACTCAAGCTAGGAAGTCCCCACTCCACCCCCACTCCCAACCAGTGTCCTAGCTCTTACTGTATTGGCTCCACAAGGTCTCACATTCCTTGCTCAAAAACATTGCAAGTATTGGGATACAGGGCCAGTACTGTACTGTAGCCAGGTTGTTGCAGATTATGCAGAAATGTATGTCTTTGGCCTAAAAGACTCCACACTCTTGAATTCTTTGGTCTGAATTCAGTCATTCATTCATTCACCCATTGGTCATTCATTCATCCATTTTTGCTGTCAGCCATTGCTCTTGGCCATCATGGAAGCTCAGCTGCCATTGATGCCTGACTAGGTGATCTCCCTTGCTCTCTTCCTTTCCCATTGTCTCAACGATCCTGTGAACTGGCTACCACTTACAATGAAGAATTCAGAGTGAAATTTCTGAGAGGCAAGGGACATCAAGACACAAGCAGAAACTGATTAGGATGAGACTGTGTGCCATCCTCGGCCTTTTCCTCCTGGATGCAAGAAATGTTCCACCCTCAAATGAGCACAGAGTCAGACACACTAATCTGTCTACTCAGTAGAAGTGGGAGTCATGTAACTTACAGAACCCCAAAGCATGCAAATTCCCTTGCTACCTGACCCCCCCCCCCATTAATCCATGTCACTGTCAGGCCCAGTTTCCTTTGTGCTTAGCTCACACAAGGGTCTCTGTTTGCTCTGATGTGCTACATTTCTCTCTTCTCCAGGAAGCTCAGCGCACACCTAGAACCATTCTTGAGGTCTCCTTAGGTTCCTCTGCTCCTTCAGTTTCCAGATCATCACCTGTTGGAGTGATTTTCCACTTCAGCTTCTATTATTTTCTTTCTGTTGTTCTGTTTGTTTTAAGACAGGGCCTGAGGTATCTGAGACTCACCTCAAACTCCTTCAACTCTGCCTCCTGAGTGTCAGATTATAGGCATATACCATTATGTCTGGTTATTGTGAATAGAACACAAGGCTTTACATATGCTATGTAAGTATTCTACCAACTAAGAGACATCTTTAGTCCCACCTCTGAATCTTTTTTAACCTGCTACTGTTACTTATCAGCATTCTTATAAAGTCTAATGTATGCTATAGCAGCAGCCTTCTATTGAGTTGATTTGCCTCCTGCAGGAAGCTACAGGGATGAGCACTGGCATTGTTGACATCTGGCAAGTGGAGGCCAGGAAGGCTAATGAGCACCCTACAATGCCCAAAACAGTCCCTGCAGAGAAGGACGATCTGGCCCCCAAATAGCAACAGGCATTATTAATTCCCCATCTGGACTAAGAATTCATCAAGGTGAGGAGGAACACACATGCTCAGTATACAGCCGTTCAACGAATAATACAAAAATTGAACCAGGTTGCACAAAGGCTATGAGACAAGACAATCAGAATCCTTGAGAGCAGAGAAATTCTCCAACAAGATTGACTGGGGAGACTGTGTGTGGGCTGAATGTTAAATAGAATCCAAAGGAGAGGGGCTGAGTGATACAGAGGTATGAACACAGATGTAAAACTCTTTTGCTGCCCCAAATGTTCTGCATACACCTCTGTGAATTATTCTTGGGGGGAAATCAATGAAAGAGTCACAAGAGCAGAGTAGGGGCAACACCCACGGGACAGCCAGAGTGGCCTGTAGATTGAAGCAGTGCAGTTTCTGGGCCAGAGATGTCTCAGGCAGGGTGTATGGAGCTAGTGGCCAGGTGGGTTCTGAGATCTCCAAAGATCTCAAAAGAGAGTGTCTCAGCAGGTGACTAGGATATTATCCTTCCTTGGGAACTGCAGAGACAGCTCCGTGGTTAAGAGAATTTGCTCTTCTCTCAGAGGACCTGAGTTTGAGTACCAGTACTTCAAAGTCAGTCAGGTGGTTCACAACTGCCTGTAACTCTAGCTCCAGGGGATCTGATGCCTCTTCTGCACTTCATAAACACTGTACATACACATGGACAGACTCACACATTGTGTATACACATACACACATGTACACAGAAACATATCCCTTCCTCTCACCTTTGTCTCCCTGGGAATAACTACTACTTCCCTGGACCAGCAATGTTGATCTTGGCCACTGCTCTGCTTTCCTGTCCCTTTACTTTGGATTGAGCCATGTGATGTGTCTTGGTCAATGGAATTAGAGCAAACAAGACAAAAGCACAAAAGAGGCTTGGTAGGTTTACATTGGGTTTATCTCCTTGCATCTCTTGGCTAGAGCCAAGAGAAGACCAGGTAACCTTGGCCTCAGAACAGATCTGAGTTTTACACATGGTTAGAAGGCATGCCCAATCAATGACACACTGTAACGCAGAGCCACTCAGCAGAATCCAGCTTACAAAAGCATCAGAAAGAATAAACAACCTTAAATTTAGGTCAATGAGTTTGAGGGAGGTTGTGTTGTTGTTGTTTTTGTTTTTATGCCTCTGATTGACAGAGACCTGCCTGCCTTTTCTTTGACCCTGCCCTTCCCTCTACCTCTCAAGTACTGGGATTAAAAGCTTGAACCACCATGCTCTGACTTTTATTTTGTTTTGATAGGGTCTTGCCACTTTAGCCCTGGCCTTGAATTTACAGTCCTTCTCCGAGTGCTGGGATTCCAGGTGGATGGAATTTGTTACATAGCACTATTGTAGTGACAACTGAGATTGGTCAAATATATGTGTGCATATAATTATAGATATTTATATATTTATATATCTAATATCTACTATACCTCTATAGCATGCATCTTAATCATATTTGATATATCTGCACACACACATGTACTCATAAATTAGGTATGTATTTATCTATCTAATACTATCTAAGGCAGAAAGATTACAAAGAACTTAAGCTATCCTGACACTACCCCCAAATCTGAATGGAAATGGGTTATCTTTTAATGAAGATTCAGACTGAAAAAAAAAGAAAAATGTCAGTCACTGGGCAATTGAGTTATATATTATTTTAATTTTTTATTTTTTATGAATTTCAATATCTACTCAATTTTAAAAATTGCATGGTTGGGCAATTAACTCAGTGTTAGACTGCTTGCCTAGCATATGTGAAGTCCTGGCTTTGATTCCTCAACCAGATAGCTCAGCATGTAAAGGTGCTTGTCTCTAAGTCCGGCAAACTGAGTTTGATCCTCGGCATCCACACAGTAGGAGGAAAGAAGGGATTTCTGCAAGTTGTCCTCCGCCTTTCACGTATGCATTGTGACACACGTTTTCACTCCCCAAGACATACACACAAAGTAAATAAGTAAAACTGTAATTAAAAAAATCACCTATTACTTATCTAACCAGGTTGTCTGATGTAGAGACAATCAATGCCTCCTGAGATCTCATGCTGAGAAGGCAGCTCCTCTCAGGCTGTGGGATAAGCAGGGACCAAGATCTTGGCTTTTTGGTGTCAAGTCAAAGGGTCAAATAGTACTCTCGAACAGCTATACAAAACTGACATTTACTGAGCATGTTTGGCTGACAGCAGAAGCAGACACTTCAATGGATTATAAAATAAACCAAAGTTGTGTTAAATGTGGCTGACATGAACACACACACACACTTTAAAATAAAACACAAAACATACAGGAGGGTATGTCCCTAGGGAGCTTCCTTCCAGTGAAGCTGCCCCAGAGAGCTGAGAATTCCCTGTGACCCCATGACCACAGCCTGGCTTGCATCTCTACTGCCTGTACTGTTCTTTTGGTTTCAGAGAGCTCAACTGTATGGCTCAGACGTTCAAGATTTGGGTCACGATACCTGTGCTTCTGTGTAACTGAGAAGGAAGGGAAGGCAGAGGAAAGAAGCAATGAAACTAAACCTTTTGATACCGAGTTTTACCCCAAATGGAATGACTGGAGAGAAGGCGAGTCTATGTAAGCCCAAGCAAGCCGGGTCTAAGAAGCCAAGTTTCCTTAGAAAATATCTGTGGCTTTGGGCACTGGATGGCCAGGCCACCACCTCGCTCATACAGACCTGAGTCTCAGGGCTGGAGAACATCTCAAAAAAAGTGTCTCAGAGTAAAACATGCGGCTGTTTTGTAGTTTCATGACTGAAACCTAAGTTGGTCTCTGGGTGCCAAGTAGATATTGCTGTACTAAAAATAACAAATGGGCAGAAAGTGTAATTTATACACAAGGTTAATCAAGGCTCAACCGGCTATGGCAGGTACAGAGCAGCCTCTGACTGACCTGCTTTGTTCCTTCTGAGCATAGATTGTAAAAGGCTGTAAGAATACAACAGAGCTGTGGAGAGCTGACGCAGGAGCCACGGATAAAGGGCCTTATAAAAACATATCCAGCCCCCCCTGAGCATCCTTATGGAAGAGTACAAAAGACCTCTGACTCTATAAAGTACACCCATCATCCTCTGTTTGAAATTCACTCATGCATTCATCTATCTGTGGTTATGCAAACACCTTCTCTGTTCTGGGCAATGTGCTAAGCACCAGGGACAGGAAGATGAGCCAAGCACAGAGTCTGCTTGTGAAAGGTCTTGGTCAACTAATGAGATTTACCCACAAAAAACACACACACTAAAGCCTGAAAGGGCCACAGGAGGGTAAAGAATGATGTGTTGTGGCTGTGTGTGGTAAACCTCAAATTGTCTGCCCAGCCTTGTGTGATGAGAGCAATGACCCTAGATGAAATGCTCATACCACAGCTTCCACTTAGATAAGGGCAGCCATGGAGCAGTTTGGGTGGACACTATGTGCAGAAAAGTGTGTGTGTGTGTGTGTGTGTGTGTGTTGGGGGAGGGGGCAGAAACTTCCAGAAAAGCTCTGTAAGAGCAGAAGGAGGAATGTTTTCGGTGGTTCACACCTCTGCTTTGCTTTCTTTCTCACAGGTCTCTTATGGGAGAGTGTCATCGAGGCACTTCCCAGTTACTTCCAGCTGCATACCTGCTACAAGCACAATGGTTTCCAATAGACATCTATTAGCTTCCATTTCCACGGGTCAAACATCTGACATGGGGGGCAAAGATCAAAATCTTTGTCAAGGTTATGTTCTCTTCTAGAGGTCTAGAGGAGCATCCATCTCCCCCCTTTCCAGCTCCTTCAGTCCATCTGCATTTCTTGATTCATAGACTCTGCCTCCATCTTTGAGGTGCATGGCTCAGCTGTCTGACCATTTTTCTGGCACCAGCTCTACTAGATATGGTTTGAAGAGTGTGTCCCAACCTGCAGTGAATGTGCTTGGCCCTCACTGTGGCAATACTAAGAGAGGGAAATTTTAAAAAATGGATCCTTCCAGAAGGCATCAGTCACTGAGGGAGCCAGCCTTTCAAAGGGGTTGATGGAGTTCTCAAGGGACCCCGTGTAGTTTCTGCAGTATGTTGTTGTAGAAACAGTGAGCCTGGCTCTTGAATCCTTATTTCCTGTCCCACCATGTGGGTTCTTCCCATTTGCACTCACTCTCATTATCATGCCAAGAAATAGATAAGGGATACTTGCCAGAAGCCAGGCTAATGGGTTCTAACCTTTGACTTTGAGCCTCAGAAACTGAGTTAAACTCACTTCTTTTCTTTATAAAGGGCCTGTGCTATTTTCTCATAGCAACACAAAACAGACACACACCTTCTTTCTCCCTGCCATGTGACTTAACACAGTCATAGCTTCAGAGGTCAGGATGAGAACATATTTGCAGGTTCATTGTTCTGTTGGCCCTAGAGGACCAACAGGCGAAGCTAGAGGACCACTCAGTTAATGCCCATAGAGGCAAGAATGTGATAAGGACAGCTGAGTGTAGAAAGCCAGAAGCAGCCTTGCACCCAGAACCCATAATGGAACACCCACACCACCTCCAGATTGCTGGCTTCCAGGTTTCATGTTATGAGTTGAAGCCACTGCTATGAATATAGCTGAATGCAATTTCCTCCTGATACTAGATGGGAAGAAAACTTGGTTGGGTAGACTACGCATTAGCTAAGCTTTGAAGGGTGTAAAAGAGATACAAACATGCTAGGCAGAAAACACATGTCAGAACAGTCTATCTTCCTACTCACTCAGTGGCCTTTGGCATTTCGTGGCCTTTTCTGCCAGACCAGGTTCCCTCTAGTTACATGACTCAGCATGGTGCTTCAGAGAGGCCCCAACATTTCTGTCCACATCCCAACATCTCCCTGTGCCTGGATTTCAAGAATATTCTGACAGTCAACCTTATTTCAAGATGCAAACAAAGAGAGGAAGTGAGAAAGGCTGGCTAAGATGGACACTCAGTGCTGCTTCCCATGAGCCTCTGCTACATTTTTGCCCTCTGACCTACAGAAGCCAATACATGTTTCCTTTTTCTGAGTGTCTTTCCATTGAATCTAAAAGAGAACAATCTTATTAAAAACTTGGTTTATGGGGAAGGAGAGATGGCTTGATGTTTAAGAATCCGTTTCCAAAGGATATGAGTTTGGTTCCCAGGACCCATAGCATGTAGATGACAACCACCTCTAACTCCAGTTCCAAGATCTCCGACCCCTTCTGACCTCTGTGAATAAGTAAATTATGCATGTGCGCATGCACACACACACAAAATCAAAAATAAAATCTAAAAAAGACTTGATAATCTTACATAATTATATAGAAAATGATAATGACATGTCTACATCAAAACTATTATATCATTGTTGATAAAGAAAATGAAAAACATTTTTTAAAGAAATGAAGTATACCTGGAATTGACAAAGAACCATTGCTTGTCATTGAATTTACTGGAAACCAAGGTCCAGGGAACGTATTACACGTGGCAGAGAACAGATATGTATTGAGGACTAGTCTAGGTGGTGTATAAGGGGGAGAGGAGAGTAGAAGGGGAATGGTGGAAGGACCCAGGGGCAGGGAGATGTCCAGGCTCCTTCATGAGGAGAACTCTACCAACTGTAAGTATAATATAAATATCAAAGAAATGTTCATGGAATGTTCTAGGACCCTAAGGATATTCTGGAGCAGGCAAGTGCTCTGCCACTATATCTCAGAATAATATTGACAATGCGTGGCACCTTTCCAACCTTTCTCATTACTAAGGGGCACACAGGGAATGTTCCACACTGCTGCTCAGCTGACGTGAGCATTCTCAGAATGAAAGCTGATGCTGACAGATGGACAGACTGGCCGAAGGTACTTCATTCACCTGCTCTCTTCCCTTGAACTGCAGCTTCACAGCTGAGCAGTCAAGCGAGGTGCCCGTCTGCCCAGCCTGCCAAAATGAGAGCCACAGGAAGAGCTGCTCAGAGGAGCAGGTCGCACCCCGCCCTTCATGTGCCCAGTATGAGTGAAAACTGCAAAGGAGACTGTCAATTGCCCAGTTCCTTGCCTTCTCTGTGTCATGGGAACTCAGTCCCTAGAGCGAGCAGGGTATACAGCTGAATAGGATATCAGCTTACTGTGCTGGCTCTAATTATGTCAATTTGACACAAAAAACCAGAGCAGTGTTTCTCAGCCAGTGAATTGTGACCTGTTTGGGGTCAAATGACCCATTCACAGGGTTGCCTAAGACCAGCAGAAAACACAGATATTTACATTATGAGGCATAACAGTAACAAGACTGCAGCTATGAAGTGGCAACAAAAATAATTTTATGGTTGTGAGCCACACAATATGAGAGACTGTATTAGAGGGTCAGAGCAGTAGGAAGGTTGAGGGCCACTGCTCTAGAGTTATCTGAAAGGAGGGAACCTTAATTAAGAAAATACTTCCATAACATTCAGCTGTATGACATTTCCTTAGTGAGTTATTGATGTGGGCGGGGTGTCCAGCTCATTGTGGATGGTGCCATTCCTGGGCTGGTGGTCCTGATTTCTATAAGAAAGCAGGGTGAACAAGCCGTTGGAAGAAAGCCAGTAAGTAGCACCCCTTATAGCCTCCGCATCAGCTCCTGCCTCTAGGTTCCTGCCCTGTTTGAGTGCCTGTCCTGACTTTCTTCTATAATAAATAGTAATACAGAAGTGTAAGCCAAATAAACCCCTTCCTCCCCAAGCTGCTTTTTGGTCATGGTGTTTCATGGCAGTGATAGAAATCCTAAGTAAGATACCCACATTTCTCAGCATTCTTTGTGGTCACGTGAAGCCTGGTCTTGCCAAAGGGAAATAAGTGAAAGCATTGTAGGGTAGCTTTTAGAACCTTCCTCAGTCCCTTGCTTCTTCAACCCTTTTTTTTACCCTTCTGCCTGAAAAGCATCTGTAAAGGTAAAGCTTTAAGTACCACTCTGAACAGCAGGACAGGGGCCATCTTTACAGTTAGGAGAGCTGGAAGAAGGCCCGGTCCCTGACCGACTCCTAGAGGATATCACCAGATGGCTCATGTGTCTACTGGAGGGAGAAATACGCCTCCTGTTGAAGCCACTGTCATTGTGGCTATCTTGACATGAATCTACATCTTGTTCCAATGGATACAGGACACATATATTGTTGAATTTTGAGTGAATGCTTAGACGTTTGGGGCTGAAGCTCATGACAACGCAGAGCCATAATAATGACTCAGCACAAGGGTTAAAAAAAAAAAAGGCTTAATTCATTACTGCTCATCAACCTTTGTAACTAAGGCTTGGCCTAACTGTGACCCCAAACCCTCTCTGCAGCGCAAGTCTCAGCAGGGGATCTCAACTGGCCACAGTCGCAAGCAGCTTTTTGCATCACTGACGGTGAGCTCCTCTGCCAGCTGAACGCCATCAGGACCAGCCTTGAGCGCGGCCTTGTAGCGAGGCACGAGGCGCCACTGGAAGCCAAACACTGACAGATAATGTGGCTCAGAAGTAGGCGAAGAAACAGAAGCAAAGGTAGAGGGTAGCTGTGGATTTTACCCGGCTAGGATCGTCCACTTTCCTCAGTCCCAGCCAGTTTGTCTAGTGAGAAAACAAACAAACCAACCTTTCTCTGGGCTTCCCTGTGGACCTGGTAAAACTACTGATCAGAGGTTCCACCTCCCTGGCCAAGGAGTAGTGGCCTGACTAAAACTGATGTAGTGGCCTGTAATTCCAGCATTTGGCAGAGGAGGCGAAAGCATCAAGAGTTCAAGGCCAAACTCAGCTGTACAAGCAATCTGAGGCTAGCCTGTGAGCTATGTACTGACCCAGGGCAACTATGCTCTTACCCAGAAACCTTTTTATTTCAAAAGAATGACCCAAGAAGAGAGAAAACCCTGGATCCAATCATTTCTGGAGGGCCCTGTTAATTTCTGCCATCTGAAGCCCTCATATCTTCCAAGACCCAATTCTCCATTCCCAGGTTTTGCTTTAAGAGTATTTGAGAGAATCCACGCAGGATCACTTCCCTTGCTCTCTCTTAATATTTCCTCGTTTCTGTATCATAGGTAGAACACTCGGAAGAATACTGTTTGTTTTAATCAAGTAGGTGCTACCACATCCATTTCCCACATTCCGGGAAGATGTGCATCTGTTTCTATGGCGCTCCCCAAATATTTGTCATTTGTGACTCCCATTCACAACGAGCCAACTTCCTTTGATTTAGATGACTCTGGAGTCCCAGTAGGTCATGTGGCACTTCACAATGAATAACGCTCAGGGCCCTTAAATAAACAGGATTTTCATTTGTCCTTATGAGAGAACAGGTCCTACCCTGACTGCAAGGTGGCAGTGGAAACTTGAGCCCATTTCATTTCTCCCGCGTCACCCCTCAGATGGGAACATAACCCACCGAGAAGAGAAAGGTCCTTTTGAGGATTCCAAGTGTCCAGGTCACATCCTCTCTGTATGAGGAGCTCTGGTCATTCTTGATCCCCTACTTCCCAAATTCAGACTTCTTGGGCTGGAAGTTCAGACCTTCCAGGCTCGACTCCATCCTCCTCCCAGCCGGACACGACCCTCCATGGTCCTGTAGCACTGACGGCAGTGGGGAAGCTAGGACTCCATTCTCAGCTTTTCCACTGCCACGAGGCCTCACGACAAGAGTCCTTCCTTGATCCAATTCCAGCTCTTTTAGTGCTTTCAAGTCCACGGCTTGGCTCCTTCTGAACCCCGGTAGCATTTTTAGTCCTCAGAGGAGCTGGGTATACCCTCTCCATCCCAACTCTTCTGTATCACTCCTCTCTTAGATGTAAGCATACTGAGGGAAGGGGCTATATAATTTAATATATAATAAATGTTTATTGCTGTATATCGTATTTTCCCCTGAACATACAGTTGTGCAGTAAACAATGGCAGAGAAAATAAGAAACAACATAGGAACATAGGAATATAAATACACGTTTCTGATTATGATACTTATATCTATGTTTATTATTATTTTTTTAGCCCACAGAAACCCCTCTCCTCTTGTGTGTATGTTCCATCTGGAGTTGCATGGATCAGAATTCATGCAAGCTCATTTATGCTACAGGGAATCACTTCTAAGCTGAAGCTGAGCATCCGTTTCTTGGATGTGATTCTCACTTGAATCTGTTTCATCAGAAAGAGTTTTGATGATGGAAAATTTAGATGGTCTCTTTTTAGAGGAAAATGCTTCTCAATGGCTTTTCAAGAACTTTCCTCTTGGTGGGAAGAGAAAATTCCATGTCTATCCTGATCATATCGACAGTGCTCTGGTTCTCTTGTCGAAGGCAGACATGCAAAGCAGTGAACCTGACACAGTACAGGCTCTTCCCGCACAGGACTTAATCAGCATCTTCCCCAGACGCTTTTGTTGTAGTAGTCCACAAATAAGAGTTAATTCTGTCCAGTGAAACACAGGCTAACTTCTCTTGACCTTACATCCTATTCTAGCGACTGCGAAAGCTTGCTTGCAGAGGTCTCCAGGTGGAGTCGCCTATTGCTGCCTCACTATCACATCCAAGCTGTCCTTCACGCTCCTCACTCTGTCTTCTGTCCATCCCCACTGACCCTGTTCTCAATGATGTCCATACCACCCCAACTGCCAAATCCAACTTTACAGCCACTCTAGTTGGCTTTCTCATTTCTTAAAAACTTTTACTATTTATTTGTTTGTTCATTTATTTAGCAATGTTTGGGCTCAAAACCAGGACTTTATGCATGATTAAGAAAAAAAAAACCTGTCTGCTTGTGAGATAATGCAAAAAGGAATTATGACATTTTCTTTGATTTTCATTTCTTTTAGTAAGAGGTTTATTATTATTTTTTAATTGTATGTTTGCCGACATGTCTGTACGTGTATTTGGGTGTTGAACGTAGGTGCATGTGGAGGCCAGAGCCACTGGATTTCCTGAAGCTGGACAGGTGTGAGCACTGGGTGATATTTGTTCTGGGAACTTTAAGAGTAGTATGTGCCCTTTTTTGTTTGTTTGTTTTTTGAGACAGCATTTCTCTGTGTAGCTCTGGCTGTCCTGGAACTCACTCTGCAGGGTAGGCTAGTCTCAAACTCAGAGATCCACCTCCGTTTGCCTCCTGAGTGCTAGGATTAAAGGTATGCACCACCACAGCCTGGCTGCAGTATGTGCTTTTAACAGCTGAACGATATCTCCAGACCCACTTTCCCTTTCAAATACCTCTAATCTATAATTTCATCTGACTTCAGGTATGTGTGTCTCTCTGTGTGTAATTAACTTTTATTTATTCCTTCAGGGTCACCTAAATGAAGGCTGATATGCAGGCACCGGGCCAGAATGATGGAAACGCTGGCACAGACTTCACTTGCCCCATGATTCCCTTTTATTTACACCCCCATGAAGGAAGCATCTGGGCTCCTATACCAGATTGTGAAAATTGTTTATGTGGTGCGTTCCTCTCTTCCAAATCCTTGTTTACTCATTGTTTGTGCATAAACTCTGTACTCCACATTAGTTTTTCCACTGACTCAGGATTTTCCCTGTGTGTATGTGTGTGTGCATGTGTGAGCTTGAGTGTGTGCTTGTGTGTGTGTGCACACACATGTGTGCTCATCCAGACAGCTTCATCCACAGCTTCTATAAACACCAACAGTGGGGTTATTCAACACATCTTCGCTTGCTATCTATACGAGGAGTCCCACTTGGAGAGGCAAGCAGTGTCTTCAAGACTTGAAACTCAGCATCTTAAAGACTCGATCCAGGGCTGGAGCGATGACTCAGTGGGTGGATCACTGGTTGCTCTTCCAGAAGACCCAGGTTCAATCCTCAGTACCTATACTATGGTTCACAATCATCTCTAACTCCAATTCCAAAGGATCCAACACCCTTGTCTGGTTTTTGTGGGTACACACGTGTGGCAGACATTCACACACATGCGCACACACACACACTCATTTGAATAAAAATAAATTTCAAAGAATTTTTAAAAGACTCATTCATTGAAAAAATGATTATTTAGTGTCCAACACAAGTGGTGGTAAAAATAGTTAGCATTCTCTAAATATTTATCACGAGCTAGACAGAACAGGAATGTTAAGCATGGTTATAATCCAAGCTCATCGGCAGAGGATGAGCTTGAGGATGGGAGTGGCTGAACAGAGCTGGGTTTGTTGGAGCCTTGAAAATCAACTGCCGCTCAAGACAACCCTGTTTCCTAAGGAAAAAAATGAAACATTCCTGTCGCAAAGGTCCACATTGCGTCCTCACTTTGGGATAAAATTGGCTCTTTCCAACACTTTGGAGCTATGCTGGTTGAAGAAGGGGCTGATTGGACCCTCTGCCCACATCATCTCTTGCCTCAGCTTGGTTGTTCATTGGAGCAGAAGTAGAATTTGGGTACCACTCCCCCTTGAAAGCATAAGCAATATGTTGCTATGGGCTGCCTCCATAGTGTGTGGAAGGTGGTTCACCCACAGAGCTCACACAGTATTTCAGGAAGATGATTCGAGAAAAGTGCCCTTTCCTTCTGTGGCCACCTGTACCATGGGCTTCCATGAGCTGCGCAACCAGTTTACCAACGAATAAGTGGGCCTCTGCTTTTTGAGCCCTAGAAGGGAACATGTCAACCATTCCAATGGGATAGATGAGTCTAGTGAGCCTGAGCCTGAGGCTCAGAAAGCAGGAGATGGGAGGCTAGGTAAATCCCAACAGACTTTCCCCGAAGGAAACTTCGTCAGAGCTATTGGGTGTTCCTACTCATGTTTTCCATGCTTGACATTGCCAGATGACAGCTCCTTCTCAGGGGAGAAATTTGTCTCCCCGCTGGGACAATTCCAAAGTTATTCTAAGAGTTCCTGTGCAGAGCAGATCAAGCCAATCAGGAAGCTCCTCCGAAAGGGCTCAGCCCATCGGGTTGTTTCCCCCTTGGACACTTCCTGGCATTGTTCTCCAGCTTGTTCTCAGAGGCCAAGCTCTGGGCCCCGCCCCTTCCTCTCAGAAGCTGGGGGTTATGGCCCAGCTGTGGGTTGCCCTGGGCAAGGCTCAGGGACCGGCCACCTGGCAAGGGAGCAAAGCTTGTGATGAAAAGAGCTCCAAGCCTGGAGAACAAAGCAGAAGTTACAGCACATAAAATGCTCCTAAAGCGGGAGGCTCTAGGGTTTGTTGAGACAAATCTGACTCGGTCAGCGTCATTCATTAAAGGTTATCCAGTGACTGTTGAGTTAGGGGCAGGAATTGCTACAGGGTCTGTACCTAAGGAAAACACATCCTCCGATGAGGAAGCTTTGGTAACGGTTGTGACAGAGCACTTAACAGAGCTAATATCCCAGTACTGAGCACTGTGTCTCAGTCAGGGTTCCTATCGCTTTGATAAAACTCCATGACCAAAAGCAACCTGGGGAAGAAAGGGTTTATTTTAGCTTATACTTCCAATTGATAGTGCAGTGCTGAGGGAAGTCAGGGAAGGAGCTTGAGCAGGGTAAGGCTGAATGTAGGCACTCAGGCAGAAGCCATGGAGGAGTGTTGTTTACTGACTTACTCCTCACGGTTTGCTCGGCCTGCCTTCTTACAGCACCCAGGAGCACCAGCCACAACCCACATTGATCTGACCCCTTCCACATCATTCATCAATCAAAAAGATGCCCAATGGGTTTACCCACAGGCCAGCCTGATTGGAATGTTCTCAATAGAGATTCCCACTTCCAAAATGGCTCTAGTTTGTGTCAAGTTGACATGAAACTAGCCAGGACAGACGACAAAGAAGGACATGCTGTAACTGCCGAGGGAAGGGCCAGCAGGATTTCGCAATCTTGACACATACAGTAAGATCTTACAGAAGGAGAAAAATCTCTGAGACACAGGAGTGTTTAGGAGGCATGCCAGCCAAGGTGACTGCATGCTGCACAGACAAAGGAAGCAGAAATGCCCGGGGAGGGTTCAAGTATGTGAGTGAGGATCTCCGAAGGGATGGACTCCAACAGTGTACTCAGAGCAGGAAGTGACGGGGATGGCGTGGTGGTTTATAAATGACACATTAAGGAATTTAATCCTGAGAGGCAACAGGAAATCTAAGTTTCCTGCTTGTCTATTTTGAAGAAGTGATGGGGGTCAGGGACTGCAGAGATAGCCTAGCAGTTTGGAGTGCTTGCTGCTCAGTCATGAAGATTCAGGGCCCGGCACCCAAATCAGATGGCTCACAATCCCCTGTAACTCCAGCTCCAAGGAATCTGACAGCCTCTTCTGACCTCTGTGGGCACCTGCACATACCTGCATGTACTATCGCATAGACACACAGACACATTCATAAACAAAAGAAAAAATTGAAAAAGTGATTGGATCCACTATGTTCTGTGTTCTAGAAATACCATGCCCAATCATGTGTTTACATGAACCATAGTAGAAAACAAAGACCTCCAGTTACTGACTGTTATGGCAACAGCAATAACTTCCTAACCAAACTCTGTGCACTAGTGTGGCCCTACAGGCTGGGATCAGAAGAGATTAGGCATCATTAAACTGGGAGACTGTGGTGAAAAATAAATGGGGTTGCCCCGTGTCTAGACTTTGTGTGTCTTCAGCAAGGCCTTGGGTGTCTCCTTCTCAGCCCCACCCTTCTGTCAGCCAAGTTACTACGGCAGCCAAGCTGTACAAGGCTCACAGGGCCCCTCTTCCCGAGAAGGGAGGACATTAGACTGTAGGTGGCCATTTCTTAATCTGGAGATAGAAGGTTAAGTGTCAGCCAAGGCATAAATTTGAATGTCTAGCCCCTAACTTAAAGTCTCCCCAGGGCTGAAATTGTCTCAACCCCACTGCAAGACACTGCAAGGACAATAAACCCCACCTAAGATGATGCCTAGAGCCCTCATCTGCCACAGCAGGAAACAGCTGGAGGAACAGTCCGAGGGATGATTATGGGGTTTTAGCAAACTCAGGCTAGCTTCTCTCTTCAGTGGTCACAGGCACACAACATTGCGTCCCTCTCTCAGGCCAGCACTGCTGCCCTCCTTGGAGCCTCTCTGAGATTTCTCTGTAATTTTTCTCTTTCTCAGATACAACAGGAACATTACCTTTAAAATACAGGTGAGAGGGCTCCATGTTGCTCTTTCCTGTGTCTTGGGGGTTTTGCAGTTCAGAAGCAGCTAAACCCTGGCTTGAGATCATAGGTGCCCCCTAGTGGCTGGATGATACAAAGGCCCAGAATGGAAGGGCTTTGGATGAATCTAACTGGAAAAATCAAACCAAAACAATTTATCTACAGACTTAAGCTTTTAATTTGAACCTTCTGACAAAGACATGGACTAGACAGATTTTTTCCAGAAATGCTTGAAGCATTTTGAGTTTTTGTTTTATAGAGTCTCTTGTAGCCTGGGTTGGCCTTGTATTCACAATGTTCTAAACTGTGGATTCACAATGTTCTAAGATGTGGATCCTCTTGCCTCTTGCTGGGATTAGAGGCATGCACCACTACTTCTGGTTTCTGGGTTCCAGATTTTGGGATACCTGTACATGAGTAGTGAGGTTTCTTGGAGATGGAATGACAAGCTTAGTTTTATTTTACGTATGCTTTATGCACATAGTCTGGTGGTAATTCTATACATTCAATATTTTAAATCAATTTATGCATGAAATAAAGGCTCTTGGTGTGGAATTTTCCAATTGTGGTATCATGACAGCACTTGAAGGCTGTTCCAGCTTTGGAGCATTTCAGATTTGGGATTTGGGGATCAAGGATGCTAAACCTGCAGGGCACGGTATGCTAAAACTGTGTATCATCTATGTATGTACACACTACTTGCTGAGACTCTACTGCCTCTGCTGTGGTGTTTGAATAGGCATGGCCTCCACAGATTCATGTTTGAATACCTGGATATAGGGAGTGGCACTATTGGGAGGCGGGGCTTTATTGGAGAAGGTGTGGCCTTGTTGGAGGAAGTGTGTCATTGTGGTGGTGGAGTTTTGAGGTCTTAAACTGGAGCCATACCCAGTGTAAAATACTCCAGTATCTCTTTCTTGGTGCCTGTGGATCAAGATATGGAACTGTCAGCTACCTCTCCACTACCGTGTCTGCCTGCACACTGGCATGCTTCCCACCATGATGATAATGGACTAAACCTCTGAACTGTAAGCCAGCCCCAACTAAACGTCTTCCTTTATAAGAGTTGCCGTGGTCATGGTGTCTCTTCACCTAAGACATCTGCCTTCTCATTACGAGGGTTACATTCTCATCAGCACTGCCGTTCTACAGCAACGGATATTCTTACATGGTCCACTTCCTCTTAAAGTGGGTTTTGGCTTCTACTCTCTCAACACTGGTCATCTCTATATTTGTGAGAAGTTACCTCTGTGTTCTCTGTCATTCTTGGTTCCTGAAACTCTGCAATTACCTGATAAGGGCACACGGAAGCCTCAGTACGGTTTCAACCACAGCAGAGCTTATGGTAGACTAAACTTGGCTGGAGAGTAAGACAGGTGCCTGGGTGTGGAAGGCAGAGGCTGTGGGTCTCTGGCAGAGGCTGTGATCCAGGACCAGCAATATGAGGGAACAGATGCATGAACACATAGAAATGCTCACATTTCCATGGAACCTGGACTTTACCCAACAATGGTACTAATGCCAACAGGGGGCATTTCCATGAAAGGTTTTTTGAGTGTACCATGCACTTTTCGCAGTAATTGGGGATTATTTTATTCCAGTGTTAAAGCGAAGAAATTTGTGAGGAAGAAAGACAGAGAGACACAGACAGAGACAGATACAAAGAGAGAAAAATCAGAGTCCCAATACCTGCCACGTGTCAGTGTAAATTTGTGCAGCTTCCCTGCTTGTTTTAGGCAGGGGAGCAGCCGGGTATCCAGGTTAGAAGTCTCACTAAGCTGAGGTTAAATTTATTTTTGAGATTTATTTACTTTAAATTTTTTATGTGTATGGGTGTTTTGCCTGCATGTATGTCTGTGTGCCATATTCAAGCAGCACCCTCAGAGGCCAAAAGACGGTATAGGATTCCCTGGAACTGGAGTTATAGACTGTAAGCCATTATGTGGGTTTTGGAAATCTAACCCAGGTTCTTTGGAAGAGCAGCCAGTGCTAAGCCATCGCTCTAGCCCCTAATCTGACGTTTATAGACAGCCTTCTGCACTTCTCAGACTAAAACACTGGCTAAGTATCTGTGCCTCAGTTTCCCCATCTGTGTTATGAAGAATAAATGACTGAAGAAAAAGAATAAAACACTAAGAATACTGCCTGCCACAGCAGAAGCGCTGCTTACAGGTTTGTTCTCTTGTCACTTCCGGTGCTTTAAAAACATCTAAAGACGAGTCTGTTAAACACAGCCTGTGTGGCTTTACAGGACAAACCAAAACATACTGGTTAGTAAATACATAGTCACCTTCTTATCCTGTGATTAATCTTAATTATAAACTTAATTATAAGTTCATGGCCTAGAAGATTCAGGGACACTAAACCTTCTAAGGTTAAACCAGAGGACATGAGTGTCTATCAACTGAATGCTTACGAGAACATTGAAGGGTTGATATTGGTTTCTAGAGTGGCAACTGGATACATATGTAAATGTCTACATATAAAATAATCAGGCCAGGCTGGGGATGGATCTCCGGGGTAGAATGCTTGCCCATCATATGCTTTTCAGTACTTCAAAGATAAAAATAAAAATAAGTATAAAAAAATTCCAGAAAATCTGATTCAGTGTCTCTATGCAGAAACCTCTCACATGTTTGGGAGGCCATCTAGTGGTAGGCAAAGTCACCCCACAAACTGAGGTGTTTGGGAAATTGCTGTCACTTGCAGATTTGGGAAGACAAAGTTCATTTTATCAAACCAAAATGTTCTCAACGCAGACTGCTTTATAAACATGCCCTCGGAAAGAAGTGTGGCATGCAGAAAGCTCCAGTCGAGTTGTGTAACCTGTGAGCCTGGTTTGTATCAACAGTAACTGTGGGGGTTGCTGGCTGGCAGCCCCGGAGACTCACGCCCTGAGTAGAGGCCAGAAGTACGGAAACTATGGTTACTGAGACATGGATTTTACGGGTTACATGTGACAAAAAGGAATACAGTAGGTAGCCCAGAGCCCTATGATCCAAAACAGCTAAGCACCTCACAACACATGGGTCCTTTCTACTAAGATGATGCTGGTCAGTGCTGATGATAACATGGCTCTTCCGGCCAGCATTATGAAGTGCTCTGCACAGCCCCTTCTTCTCCACGCTGCCGGAGAATGCTTCTCCTTCCTCGATTTCCCCCGTGTATGTTCCTGCTCCCCTATTTAAGAAAACAGGTCTTTCACCTGTCCATCTGGCACAATGATCTAGACCAAGATTGACAACTGGTTCATGGGGTCAAACACAAGAAGAAGCTAATGACGTCTACAAGAGTCTAAGAACCTCTGTCATCTCAGTAACCCCAGCACCTAACATGGAGCCATGCATGAAGCATACCTAAGTGTGCATGGAAACAAGTGAGGACCTGCATCCATGGATGTGTGTGCTCACATCCCTACGTTCTTGTATCTGTACCATGGAAGGATGCTGTTGGTTCCTATGGACAGAGTGACTCTTCCTGAATAGCAGTGGCTCCCATGCTACTCTGGATTTACAGTTTAACCAGGGCCCAGGGTACAATAAAAGACAGTCTGAGATTTAGATTTTAGACTCTTAGATTGGCTTTGGGCCCTTGACTCTGAGTGCCGAAGGGCTAAGTAAGTCCACAAGTAACCCTACCTTCACGAAAAACTGAACTCAACACAAACAGTGCCTCTAAAGAAGTCAGTGATAACAGCTCATCTGGCCAAGACCTATCTACAGCTCCCTTGGGTATCCAGCACCATTACTACATTAGACTGATGGTTTACCGCATAGCCCATCTGGGACCCTAAGTAATGCAAAAGGACTAACGGATGAGTTGTTTTTTAATGAAAGGATGGGACTGTTCTCACCACATCCCTCCCATGAAGTCTCTGCCTCTGGCCAGAGAGGCATAGAATCCACAGAGAAAAGGATCTCTAATGAACATGAAGAGAAAGACAAAAGGGCAGGGGTGGGAGGAAGGTCCTGGAGTTCGAGGTGTCACTAGACCTCTCACGAAATGACTAGGATTTGCATCAGTCACTGAGATGCGCAGAGTTGACTCCTGCTTTGCAGATGGGTTAGGAAGCACCACCAAGGTCTCCAGCAGTTAACTAGGTTAATTTAACTAAATGTGATGCTTTGATCTGACACAGAGGTCATAAAAAATGACCTTGCTCAGCCCCCAGGAGCCTTCCAGAAGGAGGAACCTCTGCTCCACACCAGGACTCAGTGAGGGCCCATAATATTACTGGGACTGTAAGAAGAAAGGAGAGGGGGAGCGGGAGGGAAGAAGGAGGCCCCGTTGAATCGGTTGAGAGGCTTGAAGGTTTACCTTCCCCATAGCTCTGGGCTGCTTCTGTCTCATGCTACCTCTGACTCAGACATGATGACCTCAGGATGTTTTGAGTGACTTGCTTTATTTGCGTTCTAATGTCCTAGCACACCCATTGTCGGTACATTGTTTTTCTCAATCTTGCCAAATTCAACCTAAAGTAGCTATTTGCCCAGCTGGTTTTTCAGGCTGTCCTTGAAGTCTCTCCTGGCCTTTGCTCTAACTGCAGCACGGAAGCCTCGCATCACCAATGGGTTTATTATAACTCTGAAACTCTTAAGAGTGCTGCATGGTCTCTAGGATAAATTCTACCCGCCTCCACTCAGCACCAAAGCTTTCCATGATCTTCTCCCATGATCTTTCCTTCTTGTCTTTTTTTTCTTTGAAACTCCTTCTGTGTTTACCACCTTCAAAGGGAAGACAGGACCTCTTAAAAGAACCACTCCATGGCCAACCGCTGTCTTCATGGAAGAACTATTGTGTGAGAAGACAGACCCACTGTTCACAGGTGTTTCCATGTTTCTCTTCCTCTCTAAGGAGAATCAAAATAGCAGAGAAAGCAGTGACCCTCAAGAGAATCTTGACCCCATCAGCTGTTTATAGCAGGTGAGAGAGCAGGGAATAGCCCTGTGGGCTTGGTCTTCATACATCATCCACAGCACCCTGTGGACACTGCCCGCTGAACTCCATTCCAGTGCTCACAAGGCCACTGCTTCCTAAACATGCCATTATGCAACAACTCAAGTTCAGCTCTAGAAACGGGGTCTTGCTTGGGGCTGAGAGGGACCAAAGCCTTGATGAGGTCCAGGAAGGGTCTTCATTTTCTAGTCTGGCTCCTAATGCTGAATCTCAGCTAACATTCCAGTGCAGCCTTCACAGTACATGTTCTCTGACCCTGAAGTTTCCTTCCAATTGAAACTCATTAAACTTGACTCTGTTGTTCATTTGTTTTTGTTTTTAATGACTCAATTGTGGTGTTAAAAGATTCAGGTATTTATAATCTCATATAATATTCTACCTTTGTATGGTGGCTCATTCCTATAATCCCAGCACTTGGGAAGTTGAAGCAGGAGGCTAATCATGAGTTTGAGGCCAGCCTAGATCAGATAGTTTCAGGCCAGTATGTGCTGTAGTATGAAAACCTGTTTCAGAAGAAGAAAGAGGAGGAGGAGAAGGAAGAGGAGGAGAAGTTCTATATGAGTACAAAACTGTGGTGTTTCAAGTCAAGAGGAGGGTCATTCTAACACTGAATTACAGGATGGACATGCCCACTAGGTCCGTACTTAGTAATCTCAGTTCAAGCATTTGTCCAGAAGATTAGGAAGATAGGCGCCCTGATCCAAATAAGGCACAAAGTCATCTCTTGCTATGAGTGGGATTATAGGTCTCTTGAGAAAGACTGTTGTTTTCATCCCTATACATCCAGACTATCTTAGCACCAGCAAAATAAATAACACGTACTAGGTGAATGAAGCAATCCTGCTATGATTAAACTCAGCCAACCTCCCTGGAGATAAAAGCTTAGATCTTAAGATTCTCTAAACTTCCACCCCGAGGACGGACACAGCATTCCTCAGCACCTAGTGTATGCACATTCATCTGCTAGGTGCCTAGCAGATGACAAGGTCTTTACCTATCTTTCAGCGCCTAGCCACTGGTACCCATGATGCTCAGCAAGTCCTTATTTCATAATCCTAGTCTAAATGAATGTTACACCAATCCCCTCTGGGTAATTCGGATGTTTCTGTCCCTGCTTCTAGAGCAATAAAAACCATGCCAAAACAAATATCTTCTTCCTTTAGTTCTCATTATGATACCCGTCAGAGGAATGGAGTCAGATATGGTGCGCACAACTGTATTCCTAGGAGGCCGACAGGGGCCTGAACAAAGTGTAAGACAAGGGTTTAATTTTCAGCTGGAAACATCTATGTATGGAAAGATCTTCGCAGCATTTACACCCAAAGCACCTCAGGCCATGTCCCTTGAACTTCCTCTTCTTCCTCTCCTCTATAAATACACAGGAAAACTCTGGGCCAAAAAGTGTACATAGATCTGAGACTAAAAAGGCAAGTGCTACATTCTCAGTACCTCCAGGGGATCTAGGCTAGCCACTTCTCATATGCTGACGTAGTGAGTTTTGGGCTAACAAGGCTTTACCCATGAAACCACAGGCTCATGGGAAGCAGCATCTTTTCTTTCTTTCTTTCTTTCTTTCTTTCTTTCTTTCTTTCTTTCTTTCTTTCTTTCTTTCTTTCTTTCTTTCTTTTCTTTGTTTTTTCAAGACAGGGTCTCTGTATGTAGCCCTGACTGTCCTGGAGCTTGCTATGTAGACCAGGTTGCCCTCAAAAATCACAGAGATGCCTGCCTCTGCCTTACAAGTGCTGAGACTAAAGGCGTGCTCCACAGGCAAAAAACAGCATCCTGAAGAATGTACAGAAGTTAGCCAAGAGGGCGGCAGCTAATGAGAGTTCCTGGAACTAGAGACAGTGTGTCTAAAGAACAGCACTCACAAGGAATTGCATTCCTTCAGGGAACTGTAGATAGTTACTGGGTGGTCTATAATGGGAGGATCATGGGAGTCAAGACCAAAGAAACCAGCAGAGGTCCCATCATAAAGGGTTTGCTAAGCCACATCAGGGTGTTCAAATGGCCCAAGGAAAATAGAGAGGGGGAATAGAGAGAAGGTTTTAAGGGGAAAGGTGATGTCATAAATTTATCCTTCTGGGGTTGGACAAGAGGTAATTGCAGTAATCACAAAAGATGGCTTCGGCTCAGGCCATGGCAGTGTGAGGGGGTAAGAATTCAAGAAGTATGCATGATATAATGTAACTGATTAGAAAGGGGTAGGGTCGAGGTTAAGGGTAAAGGACAATGCTTCAATGTTTGCCCTAAATAATTATGTGGATAGTTATATGTTTTCAATAAAATTTAGTACCAAAGAAAAGGAACTAATTGGAGTTCAATGAACTTGACTCTTGCTTTGTGGTACTTGAGATCAAACTAGGGACTTGGAAATATGAGGTAAACTACTCCCCCAAATGAGTCATGCCCCAGATCGTTAGTTGTTTTTGTTTTTTTCTTGAGATAAGGTCTCTCTTAACTGGTCCAGACTGATCTGGAACTTAGAATCCTCTTCAGACTGCCAAGTTCGGGGCTAGAAGGCTGGTGCCACCAAGTCCATCTGAACCCAGGTTTTTATATGTTGAGTTATAGGTGTTTGGGGACCACCCAAAAAGCAATGACAGGAGGCAAAGCTGACTTATGAGGAACTGAAGACAAAAACTGAGGTCAAAGAATGCTCACACTGCCAGAGCATGGCAAACAGGTGATTTCCCTCAGAGATAATGACGCCACTATGAGGCAGACCATGCCAAGGTAGGAATATCAAAGGACCAACAAACATTTCACAGCTGGAGAGAGGGAGGAGATACAGCAAGTCAAGGATGGGGCGATTTTGAAGAAACCAAGAAGAATGCATATTACATGCAGAAATAAGAAGCGACTGATAGTTTTAGCCTCAGTCAACCAAGACAAGGATTCAAGTCTCCATTGCACTTAGTCACTAAACTGTCACTGGTAACTTGGCTCAAGTGTAATCCATTGATAGGTAGAGACACTGTAAAAGGAGGACACATGTTGACCAGCAAAGAAGGGACAAGACTGAAGGTGAAGAACATCCGAGGACCTGTACAAAGTGCAGCTTTATGTTTTCATTTCTCAATCAAATGAGAGGCTTTGTTTGTTTTGTTTTGGTAAAGTAATTCAACAAATAGTGGCATCTCCCAATAAAGGACCCTCATGTCCACGGACTATGAACATAAACTAGTCCAGGCAAGTAGTATTTCCCAAATCCATAAAAGCACAGTTGTGAATTCAGCACCCCAAAGATCTGTTCCCTCACCAATACTAATGGCCTGGATAGAAAATGCACGAGAGCACTAGGATGTACTCAGTGCATGTGCACAAGCCAAGCTGTACTTGAAGTTGAAGTATTGGGAGTTTGACCTGGGTGCTGCTGTGGCCTGGGGGATGGGTGGAACTCCTGCATGGGAAGTTAGACACTACTGCTTTTATGTGACCTTTCTGTTCATCTTGATATTCTGTTTGTTTGGTTTTTAAGTGTATCCTTATATTTCTTATTAGAGAACAGAGAAACCTATTAAGTCATCTCTTCTTGGTTTGTGATGTTATCAGGGTTGTGTCTGCATCCATTGGCTACAGGACACACATGGAATCCGAATGCCATGTCCCCGAGAAAGGAAAATTCTCCTGGTGACTCAGCAGCTGCAGGGAGTGTGTGCCTTGAAGAAGCCAGGCTGAATATTGTCATTGTAGTGGGGACTGTACCCAGATCATTGTGCCTTTTTTTCCCTTCAAGACAGGGTTTCTGTCTGTAGCCTTGGCTGCCCTGGACTTGCTTTACTGACCAGACTGGTCTCAGACTCGCTGAGATTCCACATGCCTCTGCCTCCCTGAGAGCTTGAGTTAAACATGTGCACCATGTCTGGCTACATTGTGTATTCTTGACAAGCATTGTACTACTGAATTATATCACCAGCCCTTTTATTGCATGAAGAGAAAAGTATGCAACCCTGAAAAGGTGAGGGTAGTCTCACCTGAAAACGGGGGGTGGGGTTGGGGTACAAGGAACCCTCAGATGAATCTTTAAGCATCAGGATCTTATACAATGAAGAACGAAGCTCTTTTTTTCTTTCCCAGACCATTTTTTTCCCCTCCAGGCTCCCTCCTGCAGCCTGACAAAAATTCTTGGGACATCCTTAGGGAAAAGAAATTTTGTTTTTGTTTACATTTACAGACTCACTTGGGACAGTCCCTCATTTTCTCAGGAGCATAACCCAAGATATCTGCAGGGTTAGTATTAAAACATCAGCATCTTAGGTTCCCATCATCTGCTTAACTGAGCAGAGTTCCATGGACGGAAGGCTGAGATAATCCAAGTCACAGTCCTAGAACAGCTGCTCAAACCATTCTTAGGATGCCGAGGTGGATTGTGGGGTGAATCTGTGCCAAGGACTGAGCTTCTGCTATGACGTTGACTCCAGGTAAAGAATGGAGGCTTTGAGAAAACACGGAGAACTTGAGTTTAGTTTTGGTGATGCCTGGCCAGATGAGGTATTCTGAGAGTCCTCTGGGCTTTGCCATGCTCCTTCTCCACTTTAAGTTGAGAGGTAGGAGAGGGGATTCGTTTCCAAGATAAACAAAAAGGGCATAAAGTAATGACAATGGCAATATTGTAACATTTAGGAAAGAAAAAGTGATTGAGGACACATAGTCACCTCTCTGACATTCAGTTTGCAGCTGGCACAGTTCTTAATTTTTATGTGCTCACTAGGGTTTGTCACAGACAATGCCTGCTCATGACAAGCAACTCACTGTGTGACTAGGAAAACCCCCAACTTTTCTCTTCCCTGTTCAGTTAGAGGGGCGTACTGGAGAGGCAGCTCAGTGGTACAGCACTTACTTACAGCCCGGGATTCGTTCCTCAGCATAGGGGACATAGACCTCCCACTGCAACATCACAGCAACGTCAAATTGCCATTGCGAAAGTTTTTAAATGCCTTCTTCATGATTCCCATCCCTTGATTATCACAGACTGGTACAGACTTGTCTAACCAAGAAAAAAAAAACCCATGAGTCATACATAAAAATAATAATAATAAAAAAGCCTAAGCTTTAAAAGTCTTTGATAATTTCACTCATGTATACAATGTATTTTGGCAACTTCCAACTTTTTTTTTTTTAACTACTTGCTGAGGAAACGTGGATCTCTCTCTTAATCCTGTCTATTCCTGCTTACAGCAGTCTGCTTTCCTCCCAAATCTCCATCTCACTGCCCCATTCTTTCTGCACTTGGAGAAAAACATTGTATTTGTTCTTTTTCAGCCTCCTTCTTACCTGGCAGGCTCTCCCTGGGACAAGCAGCCTGGAATTCCTGCTGAGGGGTGTGTGTGTGTGTGTGTGTCTGTTTAAAAGACAAGAGCCTTGGAAGGAGATGGGAAGCCGAGCCGGGCTCTGGAGTTTGGAACTTCTCCTCTTCTCTCATAGGGTACCTGTACCATCACTTTTCTTTGGATCCACTTTTACCTCCATGAGAGTAGTTAGTCCACCACTTTCCAACTGACGGGGGTCTTGTCTGAGCTCCCTGGTGCCTCTTCTCTATCACCTCAGGCCTTGCTTTAAGTGGTTGAAGAATAAGGCAGAATGGGTATCTTAATGACCAACCAGGATAAACGTATCTATGTATGCTCGTATACATTGTTGCTGTCCTGGATGTGGCTGAGGGATCTAAGGGACAGAAGTCTTTCCAAGCGATGAGACCCTTCACCACATCATGTGGTGAAGCACTGCAGCTCCTAACATCACAAAGATACCACATGGTCTATGTAGAACAACTCAGTGCTAATGATATCTAGAGTGGTCTGATCCTGACATGTAGAATCTGGCTAAGGTAGTGTCATGGCTTCAGCTGTCAACTTGACACACACCTGGGAAGAGGAAACATCAGTTGAGAAACTTCTTTCATCAATGACTGCCCTGTGAGCAGGTCTATGGGGCATGCTCTTGATTACTAATTGATGCAGGAGGGCCCGGCAGAATTGAGCAGCGCCATCCCTTAGACCTGGGATGTATAAGGAAAGTAGCTGCTATGATGGTGCACATCTGGGGAGGAGGCAGAGGTGAGTGATACCACGACTTCAGTGCTAGCTTGGTCTGTATATTGAGTTCCAGGACAGCCAAGGCCTCATCGTAAGCCCCTGCCCTTGTTTAAAAACAACAAAACAATAATCAAACACCCAACAAAACAACTCAGGAAAGTGAGTTTGGGAGCGAAGTCAGCAAGAAGTGTTTCTCCATGGTCCCGGCTTCAGCTTCTGCCTCCAGGCTCCTGCTTGGGTTCTTGCCCCAACTTCCCTCAATGATGAGCTGGGATGTGAACATATAAGCCAACTCAACCCTTTCCTTCCCCCATGCCGGTGTGGTCCGTGGTCTCCACAGCAACGGAACGCAGACTAGCAGGGATGGCAGCTCTTGTGCCACGCAGCTCAGCAAAAGCAGCATTCCTGGTGAAGTGTCCCCACAAGTCTCTGGACCTCCCCAGTATTCAGACATCATCCTCTTTCCTTTTAGCTCTCTCCACTTGAGGAGAATAAGCATGACATGAGAATGCCCAGAGCGTGTTTTATTCTAGTAGAGATTCTGTTTCCAAGGAGACAAAGTGGCTCGGCAGTAAGGCGGAAGAGGCTTCTGGTCAGCAGGAAGCAAGTGGTCCCATGACTGTCATGGTTTTTAGAAAGGTCACATGCAGGCCGCCATTCCTTAACACTTTATTACTCAAATAAAACTGAACATGTGCTCTGAGTTATGTTAAAAAATATCTTGCTGGGTGCGATGGTGTAAGCCTGTAACTCCAGCACTTGGGGAGGTAGAGGCAGATGGATCTCTGTGAGTTTGAGGCCAGCTTGGTCTACAGCCAAGGGCACTCAAGGCTACACAGAAAAACCCTGTGTTGGAAAAAAAAAAATCTCAGAAAAGGGATTGAGAACTCCGACTTTGGGAAACTTGCTGCTTCTTCACCTGCCCCTACTCGACTTTCCCATCACACCCCTCTCCTGTCGCTTGGTCTGTATCTCCCACTCACTGCCAGAGCTTACAGTTGCAGCTTTCAGTGAGGGAGCCTGATGTCTGAGATTGCTCTGGGTGGGAGAAAAAAGAGGAGAGCATGAGTGTGCTAAGGAATGGGATTCTACAGAGGAAGGAGCTTCCATAGCTCATCTGCTCCCTGGAAGGGTCTAAGCCTGAGGGCAAAGGGAGACTGACTGGATGGAGACCTTTGTGATGGACTCACCGAGTGTCTGCCACGCAGGTCTGCTCCCCCTTCAAAGCTTGCCTTCTTCTCTTGTGGGTACTGGACTGCTGTCACCTCACCCAACCATAAGACTTCCATGTCGTCCCTGGGAAGGACTGAGACTGTGTGCTGTCATTTGGGTATGATATGCCTGCAAATGTACCTGTGCTGGCTGTCTGGTCCCCTATGTGAAAATGCTGAGAGGGGGTAGGACCTTTAAAGGGCTGGGCTCAGGTAAATTTGTTTAGGTCACTGGGAAGCCTGCCTTTTAAAGAGATTAAAGTATTTTTACGTGGGGATTCTGGGTTAGTTGCTGTATGAGTGAGTGATCCTGGTTCTGGAACTGCTCTCTGCACTCATGTCTAAGCATGTCTCTGCTTGCACACACTCCTACCGTGATGTCATGTAACAGGATGTGAGGTCCTCAGGGGATCTTCAACAGAATTACCACAAAGCCATTTGGTAATTTGTGTGTGTGTGTGAGACTCTAAAACTGTTAAATTAAACATACATCTTTATAAAGTGCCCAGCCTTGTGCATTGCACTGAAGCAGCACAGTAATGCTTTATCTCACACACCACCTTCAGAATGGGCCATGAGCAAAAAGCATGGACAAGATTATCAACAGAAGGGTCAACAGTTCCATTCTGCCAAGAAAATAGAAGGGTAAGAAATGATACCACAAGTTAAAGCACGCAGTGCTTTAGAAAAGCACTATTAGGAAAGTACTATTTTCAAAGTTTGTTGTAGAAGAGAAACTTGTGGCAGGTCAATAATAAGCCAAAAGGCTTGGAATCAACTATCTAAAAAGTTGACTTTGCCCAGGTCCTTCAACGGAAGCAACTGTCCTAAGCTGGAATTCCCCACATTAGGCTCTTACATGGGCTCAGTCTATGAATGAAATGTACCCATCTTCCTAGTTGCAGATGCTAAATTACTAGACACCAAACAAGTGATTTTTTTTAAAGATTTATTTATTATGTATACAGTGTTCTCCCTGCGTGTATACCTGCTTACCAGAAGATGGTGCCAGATCTCATCTTAGATGATTGTAAGCCACCATGTTGTTGCTGGGATTTGAACTATGGACTTTTGGAAGAGCAACCAATGTACTTAACCTCTGAGCCATCTCTCCAGCCCCAAACAAGGTGATTCAAATGCAGAGGTTCTCAACCTTCCTAATGCTGTGACCCTTTCATACAGTTCCTCAAGTTTTGGTGACCTCCAACCATAAAATTATTGTTGTTGCTACTTATAGCTAATTATAACTATAATTTTGCTACTATTATGAATTGTAATATAAATATTTGATATACAGGATATCTGATTTGAGACCCCAAAGGGATCATGTCTCACAAGTTGAAAACCGCTGTTCTAATGGATCCTGGAGAGCTAGAGTGGGGCAGAGTGCTTGTGACAGGATGTTCCTGTCACTAAGTCACCTTGAAGAGCCAAGTAAAGTTTATAAGGTCTCTCTTCATACCTGTGCTAGTGTCCAAAGCTGACACAACCATAAGCATCCAGGCTTCTGCTGTCTATGAAGGTGGTCTTGTGTGTGTGTGATCTCAGGAAGCTACAGCAGGGACCAGAGAGAGGCTGGGGACCGCAGGAACAGAGTTTTCACCCCAAAGCAGGGTCCTCTGCATCAGCGAAACTGGCAAGCTTCCTGTCATTTTCAGCCTTTGAGGAGAGAATGCCAATGACTCCTGCTCCCCATGGCCAGACACAGGTATCAGTTAAGAGCTGATCTGGGAAACTGACTCACGCAGGCATACTCAAGAGTCCATGGTTTTATGAGTTATCCTGCTGTTTCCATAAAGCCAGCACAATGGTGGGTGAAAAAGAAAGGTAGACGTTTTACTTGGATCCAGAGAGGACTTGCCTTTCTCGGTGCCTGAAGATGGTTGAAATCCTTGGCCTGTCTGCTTTGAGAATCTTGTCAGGGTTCTGGGCACTAAAGTTATTCACCGATGATTTTCATTATCATCAACACCTGTGCTCTGGTTTGCCTCCTTGTGTTCTCCGCCCACACCCCAACCCCGTTTTGAGTTTTGTTTGGACAAGGTCTCTCTATGTAGCCCAGGCTGGTCCTGAAACACTGTGTAGACCACTTTTGCCTTGAACTCATATAGCTCCTCCTGCCTGTGCGTCCCGCCTGCTGCAATTAACAGCGTGTGTACTACACCCAGACAGTTTTGAATCTTGAGACAGGTTCTTGTTATGTAGCTCAGGATGATGGCCTTAAACCCAGGATTCTCCTGCCTTAGCCTCCCCAGCTGCTAAGGTTATACTACCATGACTCTCTGGTTCAAATCTTAGACTGTTTTAAAGTCCTTTTCTCCAGCGTGCAGCCGCGTTCGGAGGCGAGCCTTGGGGCTCTGACTTAACAAGCAGATAATGAACCCACGTACTTCACAGGGCTTGTGGGGGGGGGCGCTTTGCCACGTAAGTGAGCTTGCTTTGTCTCCGCTTCCTGGTTACCTTTGCTCTACCACATGCCCCACCGTGATGCCCTGCCGCACTGCAGGTCCATAAACAATGGAGTCACATGTCCATGGGTGCAAATCTCTGAAACCATGAGCTCAAATGCACTTTTCACTTTTAATTTGACTTTCTCAAGCATTTTGTCACAGTGAGAGAAAACCAACCAATAACAGATAACTCCAGGCTTCATATGCGGTTCCCTATTTGGAGTGATTTTATTACTCGGGGAACAGTTAGTATGGTCTGGAGTCATTTTATTGTACTAACTAGGCTTGGGGGATGGTGCCACTGGAAACTATCCCTAGGTTGAGCCTGTGGAAACCCTTAAACTTAATGGAATGTATAAAATAGCCTCCAACTATAAATAATTATTGGCTCTAAAATATCAATGGTGCTGTTGAGAAGTCCTGCTCTAGAGAGATGAAACAGACAATAAGCATGGTGCATGCTTATAGACAGCTTTCTGTAGCTGGCTCTTCACAGATGCACAGGATCCTCACATCCTACACTGGCTCTGGAAGGTGGGAACTGTTTCCCTCAAGGCACAGGCAGCAAAGCGCAGCTTCAGAGAAGTCGTGTGGCTAGTCGAGATCAAACAGCTTATACATGCAGAAATAGGGCTCCAAGTCAGGTCAAATTTGGAGGTGCAGGTTCAGCCCCACTGTGCTACCCTGGGAGGCTTTTACAGATGGCATAAAGAGTCAGCCATCTCTGTAAGAGAATCAGGATTGTATTCAGGTAAGATATGCTCAGGAGCAAAGAGGTTTAGGAAGAGACCAAGAGGAGCTGCAGGTGAAGCAGAGCCTGTATTTCCTACAGGAACCTGAAAGAAGGAAGCCTTGCCATTCATGAAAATTGCTAGGGGCAGGCTGAAGCCTGGAGCTCCCTGGTGATGGTACAATATATTGAGTAGTAAGAGGCATTTACGGGGCTAAGGAGGAATATGCTGTCTGTCCATCTTCCTACTGTATGAGCCAAGTGTTAGCATTATTTCACTTAGTTATCACAGGTCTCAAAATATTTTATCATAAAATGACATTTGTAAGAGAACAAATACTAGAAGATAAACCTGGTGTATAGTTTACAGCGGATGTCGTATGTCATATTGCTCTGGCTTGGGAAAACAGCAACTCCAAACAGATTGTATTTGGAGGTGCACGGCATGTGGGGCAGGAACCCGGGCCGTGACAGCACAGATAGAGCATGCCAGTGTGAGTTGTCCCACGCCTGTCTCAGAAGAACAGCACATCACAGAGCTAAAAATAGCACGTACAGAGAACATAGTGAATCCCTAGTAAGCATTCTTTGTAATTTCAAAGAACATTTCCGTGGGTGCTGGTTCCAGAATAGCTGCGAGTGAGGGCTGCCTCGGTTTCCAAATCCTACAGCATAACACACATGTACTTAAGCCTAAGACATCCGCCTTCTGTTTTGAGACTCTTAATGCAGAGAATTAAATGAATTATGATATAAACATCAGATACTTACAGAGAAAAAGTGGACGAGCCCATTTGTATCTTGATTTCTTTTTTAAAGCTGCATGGCCCTCTCAAGGTTAGCAAATGAGACTTCAATATTTGATTCAATGAATATTTAATGTGACATATTTTCACACTGAAGGCTGTTCAGATGAGTTAGTCATCTCTGCAGTGAATCAGTTACCTACAAATGGGGCATTTGTTTCCTGAGAACACAAACACCTCCCCATATTCTGACCTGTATCCAAAGCCACTTTCTGCCACAACAGGGACATTTGTCTGCCCAGGTGTGTTTGTTTAAAGAAAAGCTCTCGAGCCATCTCCTCAAATGAGAGACTCTCAAAATGTCATGGCTAGAAGATCCCAAGAGACCTTTCATTGAAGAGATGAAGAAAGAGACCAGAGACAGCAAGAGACTTGCCAAATCACACAGAGCCTAGAGAGTTCATTCATTTTCATCTAATAGTCCATGAGATTTTTTATCTTCACTGGGGTAATTCCAAGGGGTGAGATAGAGGAACAAATTTTCTCTGTATTTGTCATTAATAAAAGAAACATACCTTTGAGTAAGACCTAATTTATGATGGGTATGCTCTACCGTCAGCTGAGCTACATTTAAAGGCATCTAGGTGATTGGTGAGGCAGGGGTCCTCCCTCCTCCTCTTTATTTCTCCAGCCTTCCTTCCTCCCTTTTCCATCCCTCCTCTTCTCCCTCCATCTATCCATCCTTCTTGAATGTATCTGTGAGGGTGTTCCCAAAGGGGTATCCTGAATGTATCTATGTATCTATCTATCTATCTATCTATCTATCTATCTATCTATCTATCTATCTATCTATCTATCTATCTGTGAGGGTATTCTCAAAGGAGACTTATCTTGAATTGCAACAGCATTTCCAGAGCTGGGAGGTGGATGAAGTGAAAGGAGGAAAAAGAAGAAAGCCAGCTGAGGACCAACATTCCACCCTTTCTGCTTGTCTATCATGAAGACAGCCAGTACCACATGTACCCACTGCTATGGTATTTTAGCCAAGTGCATGGAGCCTGACAACCACATATTGACCCCTCTGAAGCCAGAAGCCAAAACAAATCTTTCCTCTCATAGATTGTTTCTGTCAGGCATTCTTTTGCAGCAATGAGAAAAATAGCGAATATGTTATTGAAATTAGAAAATACTCAAGTGGGAAAACAAACGCAAGGCAAGTAAAAAGTCCTGTTGACGGGCACACACATGAAACAGACCAAGCTAGTATGGATCTGTCTGCCTAACATCTCCATCATCACCAGTGTGAGGTTCCTGTGATCCCAGGAACACAGTGATGTTAATTATGGTTGACCTTGGGATGCCTCAGAATAATATTCCAGCAGGAAACAATGCATACAGATGTTAACATCTGAGATTTGTTTTTTAATGATTTATTTATTTCACATGCATTGGCCTTTTGCCTGCATTTATATTTGTATGAGGCTGTTAGATCCCTGGAACTGGAGTTACACACAGTTTTGAGCTGCCATGTGGGTGCTGGGAATTGAACTCCGGTCCTCTGGAGGATCAGCCAGTGCTCTTAACTGCTGGGCCATCTCTCCAGCCTAAGATTTGTTTTTAAAACACAAGAAATGTTTATAAACTCTGCTTTCAACAATACTCATCCCCCCATTCATCTCTAATTACCAGCAAATCAAGAATATAATCCTAACACAGTCCAGCAAGGAGCAGCAAGCAACAAGCTCTCTGCTACAGTGACAAGGCTATCCTTCCTTTCAGCTACTCTGATGGCATGGCTTGAGGCCATATTGCGTACAATTTCAGCTATTGATCTTTGAAAAATAATAGAATTTTCTGGGCTTTGAGATACAGCCAGCGTTCTTGACCTGTATCTTTATCAGCCTAGAAAGCCATGTTCCTGATGAAGTTCAAAGGGAGGGAGCTCTGCCATGAGACCTTTGGGGGGAAACCCTCAGCTTTGTGGTGAGGGTTACTTGCAGGAGTCCCAAGGGTGGTTTCAAATATCCTTGAGTCAAAGTCAGAACTGGTCTGAAATCGGGCGTATGGCTGTATTCCCTCAGTCCTGCATTGTGTTGCTACTCCTGGCTTCAGTGCTAGGGGCTTAACCTTGCAGCCTGTTTCTCTTCATGAACACTAATCCTTCTTGTACAATATAACCGTGTGGAACAAGCTTGGCATTTCTTTTTCACGTTTATAAACTGTATGTGGGAGTATGTGAGTGGGGGTGGATAGGCATGCACATACCACAGTGCTCATGTGGATGTTGGAAGACAATCTTTGGGGGTCAGTTCTTTTCTTCTATCATGTGGACACTGGGAATTGAGCTCAGGTTATCAGGACTGATGACAAGTACTTTTACCCACTGAGCCAGGGACTCCTTACTTGGGCCATGGCATCCAAATTTCTCGAATAAAGCCCATGAATTATTTTTAAAAATTTCCTCAAGGTAAGTATATTGCCCAGGATTTAAAATCTAGATATATTATTCTTATCTTCCCTCCCTCCCTCTCCCACCCTTTGTCCTTCTTCCCCATCCCTCTCTCCTCTGTCCTTCCTTCCTTCTTGGTAGGCTAGCCTTAAAACTCTAATCACCACCAACAATAGTTCTGAAGGGCAGAAGATGTTTCATACCAAGGCATCGCTAATGTATAAATAACATTTTGGAAGAAATTGCAATTAAAAGCCTGAAATTTCCTGCAGTGCTCCAGGCTGTGAAGAGTTTAAAAGATGTACGATTTCATCCTTTCTTGGTGTCTAGGAAAGTCATGTCAAACTGCAAGTCTTCGTGCTTTATTTAAACTTTGTCATATTTAGATTGACCCAATCATAAAGAAGTTAGAAACCGTCTGAATTCTACACACACTTGAGGATCTGTTGGGCCATCACCCCCTTTCTTTTTCTAAACTATATAGCCCAAGTTTATCCTCATTTTCTTCCATGTAGAAATTGCCTGTGCTCTCTGATACCATGCTCTACTTTTCCTTCAGACTCTTGGTTTGGTTTTGAGACAAGGCCTTACATAGCCCAACTCTCTAGGTAGCACAGAACGACCTTCAGATTATAACCCTCATGCCTCCACCTTCCATGTGTTGAGAGCACAGGTGTGTACCACCATAACAGGTGTACGTGGTGCTAGGAATCAAACCCAGCGCCTTGTGCATGCCAGACATATGTTCTACCAACTTCAATACATCCCAGTCTCCACGGAGGGCAGGCAGGTCCCAAGTAGCCTCTGCTGGCCTAGGGTGACCTTGAACTGCTGAATTCTTCTGCTTCCACTTCCAGGGTACAGAGACTACAAAAACCACATCACCACATCTGGCTTACTTTAGCATTTGAAAGCAGAACCACGAGTCCCTTTTAAGAGATTCTAATGCATTTCTAGTGAGTGACTCAGACTCGTGGAAAGCTAATGAGCTACAGAACAGTGCAAACTCATTTTTGTTGCACAGATTTCTTTATTGGGGTGCCTGTGGCATCAGGTCTGTAAGTCACTTCTGGGTTTAGGAAACCCGATAGAGATCAGATTCTGGACAGGGCCCTCAAACCTCTCCTTTTCTCTTTATTGTCTTCTTTTGCTGCCCTGCCCTACTGTATTGTAAGTTTTTATTCTTTCGTAGTTTTCTTTTTCAGCTCAACAAAGATGCTTGTAGAAGATGGGCTTACTCACCCTCACCTCCGTCCGTTTACTCTTTCCTTTTCTGTGTTTCTTCCACCAAAAGTAGACCATCTGTCTCCTTTCCTTGGTGTAGCTACAAGCATGCTCTAGCAGCTAGCTTACAGACAGTTCTAAGCACAGGCCTGTTTCTGTCCAGTTCTCTAGATCCTCTGTTATTGCCACAGAAAGATAATAAGAGCAGCTCGTTAGTCTGTTGGTACACAGAAAAGAAGAGCAGATGCATCCCACATACAGCTTAGAGCCGTTTAGCTGAGCTCAGCCCTCTGTGATCTTTCCACCTTTGACTCAAAAGAGTGAAGAGCTCATACATACATGTGCAGGACCTTCTTGGAGCCCTTTTAAGAGTGAGACATCCAAGACAGAGGGAAGGAACCATGGTGGGCTGTAGGAGTGGGTGGCTAGGCTCCGAGTCGGGGAACACTTTGCCTGCTCCTGTTAGGGCCTTGCCAGGCATTGGCCTTGTGGACCCCGGATGTGTGCCAGGGTAAGCTGTGTTCTCAGGGATACTACTGTGAAGAAACAAGGCTGTTGTAGGCACCTTCTCCTCCTCCAGGCCTCCTGACAAAGGACATCCTTCCTACTCTGGAATTTGATTTCGGCTTCCCCTCCTCTTGTATTCTCTCTCCTGTAGATTGAGATACCCTTGTGCAACATTCTTGGGACCAGAATGCTTACATTTGGGAATTGAGTTTCTTTTATTTCAGAATCTTTGCCTATATACAATGAAATACCTTGGTGATAGAATGACAAAATGTATGCCTGGCAAGGCCCTAACAGGAGCAGGCAAAGTGTTCCCCGACTCGGAGCCTAGCCACCCACTCCTACAGCCCACCATGGTTCCTTCCCTCTGTCTTGGATATCTCACTCTTAAAAGGGCTCCAAGAAGGTCCTGCACATGTATGTATGAGCTCTTCACTCTTTTGAGTCAAAGGTGGAAAGATCTGTTCCATTTTTCTGTGGCTGACCATGCCCATCTGAAGGCCCTGCTCTTACAGCACACTCCAGTGGTTGACTTTGCCTAAAGTAAGCTTTCATTTTAGAGTCCCATCACAGCCTGCCAGTGGCTTATCAACTTCTGAACCATGAAAACAGGAATTTCCTCTCAAGCCCAGAAGAAAAACAGAAAAGGTCATAGAATTTACTCCTTCTGTACTAACACACCCTCCCTTAGCTTTTACCCTTTGTGCACCCTAAAGTGGGCTTACATATGAATATGTGTGTATGTATGTGCGTATATGCATATATACACACATTCCCCCCAAATGTTCTCTTGAGTGTGTCTCCCACAAGCAATGGTTAGTCAAGCTGTTCTGAATGGCCTGGCAAACTGGGGACATGGGCTGAAGCGTGCCTTGGGGCTCTCTATTTAGTGACATAGCTGGAGTCTCTGAGATGCTTCCAGTCTTCCTTCACTAGCTTTGCGTGTCAACAGCAAGGAGCAGTCCAGCTGGTAGGCTCTGTTTTCTTTGTGTGATAGCTAATGGTGTCTGTTAACTTGACCAGATCTGACATTTAAGGCAAGTGGCTAGCCACACGGGTGAGGGATTTTCTTGACCAAGATACAAAAAGAGGGAAGGGAAGATCCATGTTAAATATAGACAGCACCTCCTGGTGGCAGCCTAGATCAAAGGACTCGGAGGAAGAAACGCTTTGCTTTTTGCCTGTTTTCACTCATGTTGACAATTTCATCTAGCCCTATTGCTGCTATTGTTGCTTTCCTTATCTGAGAGTAGCCCCAGCTTCTCTGAGCTTCCAAATGTAGACTGAAGACAAGCATTTCTCCCAGAATTCTTCAGGCCAGATAGAGACTGTGGACTGAGTAGTTACCAGATTCTTCATATTTCCCATGGGTATCAGCCATTGTTGGTCTATCTAATCATGTAAGGCAATCTAATAAATCTCCCTTGAATACATATTCATTCTATCAGTTTTGTTCCTCTAGACCAGAGAGGTTCCCAACCTTCCTAATGCTGCTTCAATGAAGAACTTTAATACAGCTCCTCAAGTCATGGTGACCCAAAACAAAATTATTTTTGTTGTTACTTCATAACTTCACTTTTGCTAATATTATGAATCATAATGTAAATATCTGATATGCAGGATATCTAAAATATGACCCCTATGAAAGGGGTCATTCGACACCTAAAAGGGTTATGACCCATGGGTTGAGAACCACTGCTCTAGAGAAAGCGGACACACTTATTTACGTGGTTAATTAGTTAGAGACAGGATATGACTATGTATCCTAAACTGGTCTTGAACTGAAGTTTCTCTTGCCTCCTGGTAAGCCTGCCAAGCCCTTGCTTCAGTCTCAGGAGGAGACGGAAAACCAGAGGGAAGGTCTTAGGCAGAATCTGATACAATAGGTTGGCTGGAGAGACTCCGTTCACAGCACCTTCCATCCTCAGCCCCTACCTCTGTCTAGGTGTCCTGAGACCTGGGATGGCACGAGTTGCCAAAGAGAAACTTCTATTTTTGATCCCTACTGGACCTGACCAGTTTCCTGGCCATAGGCAGGCCATCTACCTTCTATATTGAAATAGTCAGAAACTGGTTGAGGGCAGTCAGGGAAGCAATGCGCTCTCTGGGCGGTGCAAGGGCATGGCAAAGCTGCTCTACAGATTTCAGACACACAGCCCAATCTTTTCTATGCTGTCTTCATTTCAAGTCCATGAGCCTTGGCTATAATTCCCCTGTCTCAACTGATCACACAAATCTATGTAGAAAACCTTCTCAATGGCCACAACGCCAACAGCTGTACCCGTAAAGAAAAAAAGATAAAAGCCGAAAGAAGAACGAAAGAGGGCATATGAGGGAGGCAAACTGCTTGTAATACCTCATTGGCCAGGGAAGACATCTCTGAACGGCATTATAGACCAAACAGTACTATCCCTATGAGGAATAACGCTGTTTCATGCAGAAAAGCTAGGCAACACTAGTATCTATTGGCGGCATGGAGAAAGCGCCCCCTCCAGGAGAGAGGTGGTTACTGCAGGCTGGGGGTTACCTACCTCTGAATGCTATCTTCAAGCTGTTTGACTTTGAACTCATCCTCCTCAGACTGCCGGCGCCTGGCTTCCTCCTCCTCCTCTGTTCCTGCCGGTACACCCTGCAGCAGCCATTTTTCCCGGAGCACTTTGGACTGTGGGAAGGAAGACAACAGATGACACCTTTTGGTCCATGTCTTTTCTCTGGACCAGCAGGGCTTCTCCATCACCTCTGCCCCTAAACAGTTCAGGCCTGATCACTGCCTTCACCTCCTCCCAAATATGGTCATCTACTTCTACCTGGCAAAGCAACCAGGATTTCTGGATTGTTTTGTTTGTTTGTTTTTACACCTTGTCTTGGTTTTAAATTCAGCTGTGTATTTACTGAGACCCTACACATACCCAGCACTATTCTGGCTGCCCAATCCAAACCAACCCCAAAACCAATTCCTGCCTTACCCAGCTTCTTTTCCAGAAAGGAGAGAACAAAGACATAGTTCCTGCACACATTTGCAGATACATGCATATGTGTGTAGTTCCCCATGTCTGCATATATGTGGCAAAATATGGAAGCTCACACACATGCATGCACACATAGGCGCACCCTGCCCCCCCCCAATGATTCTAGGAATTCATCAAGTAGAAAGAGAAATAAAAAAAGTGTTGCTTTATTTACAAGATGTGTCTAAAGGGCTTCACTGAAGAGGTGACAGTCCAGCAGAGAACTGCAAGAAGTAGGCACCAAACAACAACTCTCATAAGGGCATACTTTCCCATGTCACCACATCAGACCATTACAGAGATCTGTTTGATTACTCTCATGGTGTGCTAAGAGGCAAACTCAAGGGCTGGAGAAATGTCTCCGCAGTTGAAAGCACTGATTGCTCTTTTAGAGGACCTGGGTTCAATTTCAGCTCCCACATGGCAGCTCACAACCATCTGCAACTCAAGTTCCAGGGAATCTGACTCCCTCTTCTGACCTCCTCAGACACAGCTGGGTATGTGTGGGCAAAAACCCCTCTATAAATAAGATAAGACAAAAATATAATATAATAAAATAAGGGCAAACTTACAGTATGTAATCTATAGTTTTCTAATAAAACATAAAGATATCAATTTGCTCACCTATATGATTACTGCATAGCTGAGATGACAGGACAGGAATGCTCGGCCCGCTTTAGCTTTCACTATCAGCTAGACACAGTCTAGTGTTACCTAAGAAGAAAGCCTGAAGAATTGCCCAGGCCAGTCTGTCTTGATTGTTAATTGATGCAGAATGACCCAGCCCCCTGGGTGATACTATTTCATGGGCAGGTGGTCATGGGCTGTATAAAAATGATAACCATCTGCGAGCCTGAGAGCAAGCCAGCAAGCAGCTTTCCTCCACGATTTCTACTTTAAGTTCCTGCCCTGACTTCTCTCAGTGTTGGGTTGTGCCCTGGAAATGTAATCAAAATAAATCCTATGTAGCTGTGGGTAAGAGTGTCTTATCAGCAACAGAAAGGATGCTAGAGCATTACCTCAGTTTAAGATTACCCAAGAGTCACTGAGGAGAGGCTGAGGGTATGGACAGTGATAAAGTATGTGCTTAGTATGTATGAGGCTCTGGGTTCTGTCTCTGCCACCTAGAAGCACCCAATAAAATTTATTACTCATAGAATGGGAAAGGGAAATAGGATAGAAGGTCCTTGAGGAAACAGGAGCTATATAAGAAGATCAATAGAACTAACTAACCAGGGCCCAGAGGGGCTTTTGGAGACTGAAGCATCAACCAAGGACAATTCATGGACTGAATTTAGGTCCCTTGCACAGATGTATCCAATGGGCAGCTCAGTCTTCATGTGGGATTCCTAGTAAGGGGAGCAGGGGCTGTCTCTGTTATGGACTCTGTTGTGTGCTTTTTTATCACTTCCCTTTGGTGGGGCTGCCTCACCAGGTTACAGGGGGAAAGGATGTGCTCAGTCCTGGTGTGGCTTGATGTGCTGGGGTGTGTTGGTGGTGGGGAACTCTGCTTTTCTGGGAGGGGGATGGGGGCGGAAGGAAAATGGAGGGAGGGTAGGACTGGGAGGAGAAGGAGGAGGGGGCTATAATCGGGATGTAAGGTAAATAAAATGATTAAAATATAAATGTATGTAAACAAAAATATTTACAACTCATTAGGCAACTGCACTTCTCACACTATTCTGCAGCTCCTCCAGCAATGGGTTCCACATTGGTGTCACCCTACCCTCATCCTTGAGTCCCCACAATCAGGTGTTCTATCATGTGTCCATTCCTGAGGGTAATAGAGGAAGCTGTACTTCATCACAACAAGTGACTGCTGAAAAAAAGAATTACCTAAAAGCAAAGCACACACACTGCACTTTATCAAATACCTAACTATAGGCTAACAAAGCAAAGAAAGACTTCAAGATGTCTGCTTAAATCTTTCTCCTGTACATCTAAGGTCACTGACAGGAACCAACCTTTTGAATTGATCTAGGTACACAGTAATAAGGGTCTGGAGCAGGATGGGAAGTGAGATATAGATTAGGATGAACAAAGCCTCTCCCCCCCCCATGTGTATATTCCATTCTGTTGTCCCTAAAAGAAAGGTTGTAGACCTTAAAATGTAATGACAACTTTTACAGCTTAGAGTAGGTGAAGATTCTAACCAGATTTGCCCAACTCTGAATAGGTGCTTCAAAGACAAGTAAATATTGAAGATGTGGTATTAACAACTTGATCCTAATAGTGCTGATAAACACTTCATAAATGTGACAGTCTCAAAGGAATGCATGTTGTAATACATATGGAACACATAGTCTGCCCTGGGACTTTGAACAGACTCATAAAATAGACAAATCTCTGGCCATTCAACCAAAGGACAAAAGAGGAACATTAAGTTCAGTCTGTTCCGGTGTAACACATTAGCTGATTTACTTTTTTAATTCACATTATCACAAGTCATATTATAGAAACAATAAAAAATCATTGTTTCTATAGATCATATTAGAGAAACAATAAAAAAATTGTTTCTATAGATTATAAAACAAAAAACATTCTTCAAAAGAATAATGATGGCTCTTGTTTCATAAAATATTACAGTATATTAGCACAACTATAGGATTAGATGAGAATGGTACCAGCTGAGCAGAAAAATGGAATGAAAAGAATCACAAGGTGTGGACTTGGGTCTGAGGGTGAAATATTTGTGTCATTTAAAGATGACATTTAAATCAGTGAGAGAAAGGAAGAATTAATAAATCATACTGATAGCTTGCTATGTGTAAAAACATAAAGCTTTATTCTTACCTCAGACCTTCTTGGAAAATAAATTCTAGAGGAATTAAAACTACTGAAGTTTATGGTCAAGCATTTGAGATGAAAATCTTTCCAAGTATAATTAAAAAAGCATAAGTAACACATGTCAGATAAGGTTTTTCATAAATATTAAAATTTTGATTTAAGAATTCAAAAGAGCCAATATATAAAAGTATTTTAAAAAAGGGATTTGAATACAGATGTCAATATAAATTAATTTCACCCAGGGGCTGATGAAGTTTGTGACAAGGATTGCACATCTTAATCTACAGACATATATTGGGGGTTACACAAAACATATACTCCTGTGGGGTTCAGTTGATGGTTATTTTTTAAATGATGTTTTTATTCTTTGTTTTTGAAACAATGATATAATTTTTATTTTATGACAAGCAAAACTAATACAGCTATCAAATTGCTTACTGGTCCAATTTCGGAGTATTTCCTAGAAAAATCTTACTTTAAAACATTAGAAATTAAGTAAAGATGAGAGCATTTCCTAAAACACAGCACCTCAAGGTTTCCTGTCATGGGGGTGTAGCAGATAGGGTCTTAGCATTTCATACACTGATCATTTCTTTTAATAAAGAACTTGTCCACTGTTGCCAAGTAAAGCCATGAATACCGCAATGAGCAAGAATATTCAGCAACCATACAAGTACCCAAACCACTGCCTTGCTTTCTACTTATTTGTCTGGACAGGAGACCAGTGGCTCTGTCTAAATAATTCATATCTCAGTCCTGGTGATAAGCATCCATAAGCCACTTGATATATGCATCAGATATGAAAGGTATACAAAGAACATCAAAATTGTATTTTAATAGATATGAAACCCAGATTTAATGCTTTTCTATTTGTCTTTGCACAGAGAATATTTATTTTCTTCAAGAGTATCTGAGATTTTGTAAATTAGTGAAATAAATGTCAGTTACTGACATCTTTCCTAATGTTTTATGCTTTAAAGAATCTAATAATCACGTTGACATGACTCCACGTGGTCTAAATCTTCTGTAGCCCGTGAAAATATACTGAGGGTAAGAGAGACAGTGGTGGTGGCAATTGGCACTTGTCCAGTCAAATCACCTAAAAGGAGCCATCCATTCAAAGAGAACAGTGTACTGGAAGAGCCTTGTCTATGGAAACAGACAGCCCTGGGGTTCAACTTAGGTTCCCTCACTTAACAGACTGTATAGCCCTGAGCAAATTACTTGCATCATGAGTTTGTTTCCAGACTGTGAGATGGGGAAAGGAACACCTATCTTATGATGGTTATTGAGAGTTTATATTTAAAGTTTCAGGCACATGCTAGGTACTTTAAAACAAGCAGTCATCACTAAGACGTCAGGAGAGTGTGGAGGTTCCTGTGATGTGAGCGGAGGCTAGCAGCTCTCCTCTGAGACACTCACACAGGAAGGATAAACCCAAGTGCCTTTTTTTTTTCCCCTAAGGGGTGATCACCAAGCTGGAAGCTGACTGATGGGAGGAAAGATGACTCACAACTCAGCTGAGTCAACAGTGTGTTCATTTAAAGTGGAACGCTCTCCCTTCTGGTGACTGAAGTCCCCCAGTCAGGCACCCTCTTCCTTCTATGGAAAGCAGACCACTGATTTAGGAAGGCTGGGCTCAGAACAGAGACACATGCAATCATTGCTGCTTTCCAGGGGCACACTAAGACTTCTTGTCTTATCAACATTCCTGCTTCCCCCGCATTCAGAAGCTGGGTACTCCTCTGGGTGGGACGTGATGCACACCACCACCTCTGGAGCTTTGGGTCTTTTCTTTTTAGTTTTCAAGACTACTCATCCATCCTTATTCTGTCTACACAAGCCCTCCCCAAAGAGAGGAAAAGACAATGCATTGCACTCTGCTTACTAAACTAACAATCACCTTCAGCCCTTCCCATCCCCTGTTTGCAAGATTACCATGATGCAAGGGTTGCATGTACCTTTGATGGCCAGGCTCAGAAACTGCTTGATGCTCACATTGCCAAGTCCCTTATGAAAACTCAGTGTTTCCTTACATGAAATGAAGTCAAATTATCTATTGTTTCTTTAAACTGGATGGATGGGAAAATAAGGAATGAATACATAGAATATAAACAGAATAGTGTATGATTGTGCTGGACAGCAGCAATGAATAAGTCCTTGCCATCCTATCTGGCATTCAGAATGACAGAAGCTAAAGGACCATGGTCTCTGAAGTGTTCACTCTCTGACTTTGAATTTAAGAAACACAAAATCAGAGTGCTGTGCTGAGGCTGGGAATGGGGTTTGGCAGAGAAGAGGCTGTCTACTGCATATCCACTCCTATCAGAAAGTTGTCCTTTTAGCCCATAGTTAACTGAGTTCTTGGTACATGTCGGCGAATTGCCTTCTCTCTGTGCCACAGGCCCCGGTGCCCTCTCCAGACTGGTCTTGTGCAATCCTGTTAGCATTTGTAAGCCCACCTCTGCAGAAAGATAATCCTAATTTTAGCCCCAATCCTCCCTCGGGAATGTTGTCAGGAGACAGCAAAAGCTTTTGAATGCAGCGCAGGCTGCTACAAAGACAGGTCCGGAGATGGAGTGACAAGACAGACAGAAATGGACAGCCAGCACCGTGCTGCTTTTCCTCTTCTCGAACACACGTCTCTGGTTAAAGTTCATGGTGAACTCACAAGCATTCTGAACAGATATAGGTCAGGCTGCTCTTTGAAATCATGAGCCAGCTTCATCATGATTCTCACTCTGAGGATTCATTTAGCACAACCTAGTTTTGCAGAGAAGGGGAAATGCAGGAGGAAAGGGCCCCTCTGTTTCAAAGAGTCCCGAAAATGCACACACAGCAATGGCCCCATCAGCAGCCCCTCCCAACCAGCCCTCTAAGAAAAGCAATTCTGCACATACAAGGTCATAGTAACTTGAGGCCAATGGGAGGTTTTCCCTTTAAAAAGCCCAGGAACAGTCAAACAGGCAAGCAACAACTCCAGGTTGGTCCTTGAACATGGCCACATTATTATCCAGACATGCAAAAAGCAATATTCAGCCACTGTTAGGGCATTTGCGACAGTGACAGAGCTGTCTTCTCTACTGCAATCAATTACAGTGCTTACATGCATTATGTTTGAAAGGAAAAAAATAAGTCACACATACACACAACCACCTCTCTTTTTAATGAGGTGCAGTAGACACTGAACCGAGACAAATCATTTGAAAGCCATGTCTGACCAATCACTTGTTCTAAAAGAACATTTCCAATATGGTAAAGTCAAAATAAAATAGATGAGCAATCTGAAACATGCAGCATCGTTCTTTTATAAGATCATACTGTCTCATCTCCCTCCCCCACATCTCTCTTAACAAGAAAGATTCTTTTTTCATTTTCAAAAAGTCCATTATGTGAAGTACAGCTTTTGGAGACCCTGAACAAAACACACAGGAGAAACAACTTGGGACCATATGGAATAGAGTATTCGTATGGGCTTTTTAAAAAAATAAACTACTATTTATATCCTAGTATAAATAAACATATATACATATATATGTTGTATATATATATATATATACATATATGTATGTTGCACAGGAGCAGTGTAATCTCATGCTTGTAAAAATCAGAGTGCTGTAAGGATGCCCGAATCTGAGAAAAATCACAAAGAAAGGCAAGAGACCCTTTCCTGGTTGCATGGAAAAGACTGGTTCAGGAGGAGCTGCGCCTCTACGGCAGGCAGGCTCTCCACGGCTCTGAGACTTGTGCTCTGCAGCTAATCGCCCAGGTTCCTGGGATCAGCGGCTTACCTTGGAATGTTGGAGCAGCAGTACCTGCTCGTCAAGCTGTCTTCTCTTCCCCTCTATTTCTGTCTGCCTCTTTCTTTTTTCCTTGAAAATGAACAGAGAGAGAGAGGCTGTCAGAGTGGGTGGGTGTTGGCTCCAGGAATCTGAAGGCAGGGAGCGGGAGTGAAAACAGTGCACATCTGTGCAGACACTTCCAGAGAGGCTGGCCACACACAGCGGCACCTGCTCCACCGTCACTGGGTGGACAGCAGGCAGCAGCCTTTTCTGAATCCGTCTGCAGTGGGCTCCATGCAAAACAGTTTAATTCAGAAGGAAAGAACACACACACACACACACACACACACACACTCTGCTGCTGCTGCTCTCTGTGTTGTGCAGGGCTAATTTGAAGACAAATAAAAATGTCTCACTGTTGCTTCAAATTGCAGGTAGGATAAATTGGTGATGGTGGGGAGTGAATTCTTTTCATCCAGATCACATGCATATATAATACAGAACAATTTTAAATTTGGAAGAATAAAGCATCAAACTGGACACACCAAACAATGCAAACAGAAGGGGTGGTCCTTGCTTAAATAAGCTTTATGGTAAGGCAGTTCATGTGGGTGGGGTTTGCTGTGGTTAGGGTAAATAAAACACCTAGGGTCTGCCTGGGTGCCAGCCCTGCTGGTTCCTATGTGCCTTTTAGGTAAGGTTTAAGCTCTCTGGTTCTCCTCAACGGAGACTGCCCAGATCACATGGCCAAAATGTGACTTCTAAGTGAGAACGCCGGGAACAATGCTTGGCATGCAGCAAGCATTCGCTCTCCGCTGTCTGCTATGATTTGCTTTGCCACACATTCATTTCTAGGAAATGCCTAGAAACCCATCTGAAAGGGATGCATTTTTACCATAACCATTCCATTGGAACGCACACTTCACATTTTTTTCTCAATACTTCTCCAGTGCAGCCAATAAACAGCACAGGATTGTGACTCATAAGAACAGAGAGGCCCACCCTCCTCACAGCAGACTTGTCAATGTTTTGTTTCTGAAGTATACAGGGCTGCTTTACTGAGACATGATCATCAGTGGGTCAATTTCGTTTCCTCACAGACCTAGGGAGAAACTTGCTAGGACATACTGGTGTTTCACGACACAACAGCCAAATCCTGGGGACACAGTGATGCTGAAGTCTGGCTGCCATGCTTGGTGTTAATAGAAGCTTTGATTTTATGTAGTGCCACGTTTCTGGGGATGTGATCATATCACTTCTGTTCAAACCAATTTAATACATGCAATATATAAGCTTGAGGAACTATCAGCTCATAATCTTTAGCCGCCAGAATGTAACATCCAAGTAGGGACAGAAGTTCCTAGCAAAATCAGACTTGTGAATGTTTTAGGAATCATTTTCCAGAGGGCTCCAATAAATAGTACATAACTGACGCTACAGAATGCTACAGAGCATTCCCCAAAAGCATCACATTTCTGACAGTAGGTAGGAAAAGCAGGGCTCACTAGAAAAAGCCCATCTCCCAGCACCTCAGAGGTGCTTCATAATACAGCAAGGACCTCCATCCATGCTCTGGAAATTCTAAAGAGTAGATTTATTAGACCCTAGCACTAATTGACTATCAAGACATGCAGATTTCCTGCACTTAAACCAGAACAAGATACAGTATATTATGTATTCAAGATACCCAGGATTCAACACGCATTCTATGTGTCCAGTCTTTTCCAAAACTTTCCTATGCTTTTCTACTACTGTGGATTTATTTGTATGGAAAATCCTCACTCCCAAGATGCCCTTGAGTTGACAAACCATTCCCTGAACAGGAGAATTATTCCCCATTAAATTGATGGTATGCCATCCATCTCTGTTCGGGACTAGGTATGAGTCAAGTCAAAAGGAGCGTGAACAGGGCACACCGCGAGGCATATTTTGTTCCTGACACCTGCTCACTTGAATTGCTGAAGACTCAGCTCTCTCACTTGACTAGCTTTTGTATCCAGATTTCTTCTTCTCCAAACCAAAAGCAAACCAGAAACTCTTCAGTTTCATCAACCCCGCAATTCCATAGTCTCGCCATTCCTCTGAACTCCACAGCAATGGATGGCGAGTCAAGTGTTCTGTTACCCTGAATACATGCAAGTGGCATCTCACTCATCCTTATTATAGTCTCTTCACACCTGGTTCTCTGTATTCATCCCAGCAAGCGACCTTACCACCCCCACCCTGTCATCCTATACTTCCATTTTCTTGAAAGATAAGAGTCCTGTTGATTCCACCCCCTGTTTTCTGCATGTTTTTATTAACACCACCAATGTAGACATTCTGTGTTAGGACTTTTAGCATACCAGAGACATAAATGCCTCTACTTCAGCTTCATCTGGATTACTGTAGTGATTTCCTTACTGGTCCCATCAGGAGCCAAGACTCCTTCTATAATTGTCACCAGAGGGATACTCTTCCTTCTTTCTTTTTGAGACAAGGTCTCACTGTGTATCCCAGGGTGGCCTTGAACTCATCATCTCCTGCCTCAGCCTCTGGAGTGCTGGGATTCCAGGCATGTGTCTCCACACAAGGTCACAGCAATAGTCTACTATGAAAATACATCCCCAGCCTTTGCCTAAAGCCCAGACTGTCTCTGCTGCAATACTGCAAAGACCAGATTCCTCAGCATGGCCTAACTGGCTGTTCTTTATCCCACAGCTTCACCATAAGGAGCAACCCTCAGTGTATATTCTTCAGCCTCAACCCCCTGAGGTTTCCTGACCTGCTGAGCCGGCACGAGTCTTCCTGATTTTGCTCCTATTGTTTTTCTAGCAATAACGGAGACCTCTCACTGCTTCATTTGACAAAAGCTATTCATCTTTGAAAGCACAGTTTAAATATCCACGAGGTTGTAATGACTGCCTCTTGTTGGGTTTATCTTCCTGCTCATCCTCTCAGGAATGCAGGTAAAATGGCACTGTAAGAGGCAGCCTGGGATACCAATCATGGTTAGTCACACACCCCTGCTCGACCTGTCACCCAAACTGACACAGGGGTCACCCTCAACCAACCACACTGCCATTATCTTGTTGTAATGGTGATTGATGTGAGGGCTTGTAAAGTGACCCAAGTAGAATGGAGATGTTTCCAAGGACATCCATGAGCATTAGGAAAAGAGAATGAACCCCTCATTTCCTGTAGAGTCCTAAGATGACACCTGTCTGAGTGGCTGTTTCCCCAAGTCGCATGGAAGCAATGCATGTATATTGGAGAAAATGAGTTCACTGCAGAGAGAAGGAGGATGAAAACCAGAAAACAGGATCCTAAAACATTCTTTGGGTCCAAGGCATACTCAGGCATAAAGTTGGAGCCATCCTTTGAATTCCTAAACTATTACTACTGAACATCTGTTTGAGCAACATCTGCCTGTTGCTTAAGCTAGTTTGAGTGACTCATGTGTCACAGCTGAAAGTGCCCTGTCAATACAGAAGCCTGTCTGCTCCTTCTGGAGACCCCACCATACCCCTTTTCTTTTCCTTCTCCATAGGGTGTAGAGTTTTGTTGTTGTTTTTTAATGAGCAAGGTCTTTTTATATAACCCAGGCTGGCTCTGAATTAGCCATCATTCTACTCTAGGGATGTGGATCTTTCTACACAGTACTTCAAATATTTTATTCATTTGCCTACCTAGATATCTTCACCCTCTGTTAAACTATGGGCCCCTAGAGGGCAGGGGTATTACCTGATACACCTAAAGCTAAGGACACTGCATGATGGGCATGTGTAATACACACCTGCTGAGTAGCTCTAAATGAATGGACTGGCCTCTTTGCTTTCCTCTGCATGTGTTCCTACTTATCCACACCTCTCAGATGCATTAGGAATTCACACTTGTGATCAATGGCAACAAATATATTCTAGAATACACATTAGCCATCATTAGACAGCAGGACTGAATGTCATAATGATGGAAGTATTGATCCATATAGATCACTATTGCTATGAGAAGAAGGTTGAAAAGCTAAGCTGGGAAAGAATCAGGAAAAGCAAAAGTAGTAACTGCAGGGGAAAGTCTAATGGAGACTGTTAACAACCACTGGGAGTGTCGGTGCTCCCGAAGAGACATCTGGAACAAAGCGAGCTCAGCCCATCAGGTGGATTTCCAGGAGCCTCACAAGCCATGCCCATTGCCTTTCTGTAAACCGTGTGTTCTCCTAGCAGATATTCTCTTGAAGTATTGCAAAATAATAAACAGTGCAAACTTTTAGTATAGTAAGGGGCATTTGCTAGAGTACAGCACACACTGTTCAAAGGTGCTAGTGGACAGAGTTAGGGAACCCTCTTTCTGCTTTGGGGCAGCTTATGACACACCTTCCACTCCTGCAGCACGTGATGCTGTCTGGGTGCTGAGAAGTACAAGGTGGCAGCTGGAGGCTGGGGAAGGTCTGTCACTACTTCACTTAACCAAAACTCTTCGATGGCATGGCTTAAAATAGCCATGAAACCATAGTGGTAGCCTGTGGATTGAGCCAAGCGCTGCTTAAACTGAGCTCATGAGGGGCAGGGAGAGGCGGGGAGGGGATGAGGTGGGAGAGCTGCAAGAAGCAGATACACGGTTTCCTCTTACAAAGCCCTGTCCTGATTTGGGCTAACACCCTGCATCTCCCAGACTAGCAATGGGAAGAAGCCAGAAGACATACCCAAGATACTTTACCCAGAGATTTCAAATTTTACATAAGAGAAGAAAAATATAAATGATAAAAATGAAAATGGCGAGACATAATAAAATGTGAGTGGTGAATGTAACATTTCTTCTTCCTCTGATTGCTCAAGAAAACCCTGCTTTAACCCCACTCATGGTGGGCTAAGGAGAGGTTTTGTGCCCCTCTCCCCTCACAGAGCTGGTAGTCTTGACTTTCTGCCAGTCAGTTCCCAGGCTTTCTGCAACCCAGAACAGAAAAAGAGGCACAGTACTAAAAACTGCAAGGAACAGAAGGCGGTGGGGGTGGAAGGGACGCCACATAGGAGAGAAGGTATGAGAAAGAACAGAAAGGTCTTGAATATAGTTTGGCGTTCAAGCAGAATGTGGAGGTGAGCTGGGGATGGAGTGTCAAGGCAGAGTGCTCACCTGTCATGTGTGAGGCCCTAGGTTCAATCCCAGCACCACAAACAAATATTTCTAAAAATGAAGAGGCTGAGATATATGCTGAAAGTCCCTGCAAAGACAACCTCAAGCTACTGTTCAGTGACGGAAACCATCCTCTGGGGTTGTTCCCCCACAAAGAGTGCGGCCAGGATGCTGAAGTTGCCCTCTGCCAACTAGAATGTTTTCCTTTCTGAGTTTTGAGATCTAACTGGATCACCGGGGCACCCAGGTTTTATATAGGTTGCACTGAGACATAAAATGTCACTTGAAAATTAAATTATGGAAAATCAACATGCAGATGGGGATTGGAGGAACTTCATCTATTAAAGAATCAGAATGTCATCCCAGGCAAGGTTGCATTATAATTACCTGTTTGATGCTCCTGCAGAGTTGATACTATTTATGTATCTGAGGACAGAGATGGAGGATGGGGCTCTCTGAAGCAGGGTGACAGAGCACAAGATAATCAAGGAAGTGCCCACTCAGCTCTGCCCAGCTGTCTGCCCAGCTAACAATGCATGTTGAGATTCCTTGGCAGACATATCAGTATTTAAGATCAGTTATCTTATCTCATTGCCATGAGGTACTAAAACTCCCTCTCTTGGTTTAAATGTCAAGGCCACCAGTCAACATCTTTACTGCATTCAGGCTTCCAAAGTAGTTAGCTGAATACAGAGCTACCTCCTGCTTGTTAGGAAATTGTGATGTCCATTTGCTATGGAATGAGTGAACCAGGTGTCTTAGTCAGTGTCCTCTTGCTGTGAAGAGACACCATGACCAAAGCAACTCTTAGGAACTAAAGCAGTTAACTGAGGGCTTTCTAAAAGTATTGTAGGGTTGGTCCATGTGCATCACGGTGGGGGGCAAACAGGCATGGCACTGAAGTAGTAGCTGAGAGCTATACATAATGACCTACAGGCAGCAGGCAGAGAGAGCCCACCACTGGTGACACACCTTCTCCAACAAGGCCACACCTTCTAGTCCATCCCAAACAGTACCGCTAACTGGGGACAAAGCATTCAAACATACGAGCCTTTGGGGTTCATTCTCATTGAAACCACCACATCAGTATTTGAATTTGTAGATGGGGACGTGTAGCGTATGTGTATGTATATATGCCACAAAAATGAGGAAAAGAAATTGGAATGTGTTTAAATAGTTACCTTGGAAAGTTTTTTTTTTCCCCTCTAGGGCTGTAGAAAGAGCTCAGTAAAGTGCTTGCTTGGTAAGCACAAAGGCCTGAGTTTAATCTCCAGGCTCCTATACCCTTCATTAAAAAATATTCTGGCACTGAGGAGGCAGGAACAGGCACAGACCTAGGGCTCACAGGCCAGGCAGCATAGCTGAGTCTATATCAAGTTCCAGGCTAGTGGAAGACCCTATTTCCTACTGCTCCCCAGAAGAAGGTAGACAGATTTTGAGAAACAACAGCAGAGCCTGTCCCCTACCCACTCCCACATGCACATACACACATGCATACACACACATGCACATACACCAATGTACAGCAACACATATATTTGCACACATGTATCCATGCATAAACACGCCCCCCCTCTACACACATAAAGGAGGGGGCTTACCCAGAGGGACAAGTCCACATCTCCTATAATCAAAATCGCTGCCTTCCTAGGCACCCGTTCAACTTACAGAATCCTCACATGGCTTTGAAAGTGCTGTAACTATCCATTTCTTGTGGCTTAGTTTTGACTGGCATTCCATTTATATAACTTTCCTTTTATGCAACCAATTCTGACCTCTAGTTGCTGTCTGTGGTAAATAAGGGAAATGCCCCCCCCCTTTTGCTTAAAACAGAAATTACAAGGCCAAGAGAAGACTTTGAATGGGAAAAATACATATACTAATTGGTTCAAAGTTTAAAACAGGCCTTTGAAGGGGAACTAGAGAAACACCACATAGGGGTTAGATGAAATACTGTGATTAATTATACTGAAATATTAACATATGTAACTTATTAATGTCAAGCCAAATGCAAACCACAACAATTTAGCCTCAGGTCTTTTATAGGCACTTTATCACACACACACATGCACACTGAGATAAATTTAAATAAATATAAAATTAAAGTATCCTAGGGAGAATGTGTGTGGGCTTATGCAAAAACTGTCTCCTTTTACATAAGGAACTTGAGCATGTATGCATTTTGATATTCAAGGAGATTCTGAGATACCAAGGGGCAAGCATAAAGATAGCAACAGAACTTACCAAGCATCAGGCAGTTTTGCAAGGACTGCCCTTCAGCTTCTCACTGAGTCCTCAGAACATGTGCCCTTAGTTGCCTTGATTTTGTAAACTAACACAACCCAGCTTGGTGGATGTGTAAAGTGCCCTGAGTCATGAGAGACAGGCAGTGACCAAATGCATTCTATATGGAGTCAATGTGACCATAGAAAGCCATGTGAGAGGGACCAGCACTCCACATGGTACCTGACATCTCCATGTGTGGATCCAAACACCTTCTGAGCAAATGAAATTTTGAAGATGCCACACATTTCTAATGTCAAATTTGCCCACTCCTGAAAAATGAGGCGTTTTTTTTTTTATAATAAAACTGTGAGCCTTTTTCAGTGTTAGACGCAAACAGGTCAAAGCTGTGTTGGAATCATTAGCAATACCTGGTGAACTACAAAATATCCATTTCCCCATCTAAGCACACTGAAGCAGACACTTTCAAGGGATCTAGTGGCCTAATAAATAGAGCCAATGTAAAATATTTCTATTCTATTTGAACGTTTCTTCTCCAAGGGAGTGTCATGGGTTCATTAAGAATGGAGGGACTCTGGGACCACTGAATATCCAAATATGATGACTAAAATTAGATGACTGGAAGAAGGGACAGAGTGTTCCACCAAGCTGGCTGTCTTGTCTCAGAAAGATGGGCAAGGTTCGAGGGACAGCATGATGGGACAGGAAGCAAGTGGACACTGCAAAGACCTCATGACAAACTGCGCTGCCATGTTCTTACCCAATCTCAGTGCTGGGCTGCCATGTACCTACCCAATCTCAGAGCTGTGCTGACATGCCCCTATCCAATCTCAGCACTGCAGACCCTGGAATAAGTGAGTGGTTAAGGCACACCTGAGTTGTCACAGTAATATAGAATACAAACTGGCATGTGAAAAATAGTGAGACCCCTAAACATCTAGACCAAGAAATGTAAACACTAAGAAATTAGCATAAATCCAGAGATGTCAGTGCCTTTTCTATACTTGAAAACATAAAACTTTAATAGGGACAAAGTGCCCTGCCTCAAAATTCATTTCCTGAATTTTAAATGATGATAATGAGATAATGAGATAAAACTCATTCAACTAATACATTTTGTCCATTTTTGCCCTTTTTAGTCATCTTTGTTGGTCCCCACAATGATTTTAAATGAAAGAAACTATCTACCATTTCATTTATAACTTATATTTAAAAACATAAGCTGGTAGTTTGTACTTCTCATGGATCAGCATCTCTTCTTGTTAAAAATACACATTCAGTTTTAAAGTGTGACTGGAGCTGGGTGTGCTGATATGCTCACTCACCTGTCCTCCCAGCACCGGGAAAACAGGCAGGGGAAAGACACACTGGAGGCCAGTCTGGGCTACGTAGTGAGCCCCACATCTCGACCGACAAAACAATGGCTTGCTACTCGGTGCACTGGCGTCTAGGCTACCCTACTGAATTTTCCAGAGAACTCAGGTTGACTTCTAGGCCTTGAACTACTAATATCAGAAAGGTCACACAGCTCAGTTGTGCCCACTGGACTTTAATAGAAGATTGATCTCTTTTGTCATTTCTAAACTCCACAGTGCAAAAGAACATTTTCTTAGGACCAAAATTATGTCTAGATCAGATTGGGCAACATAAAACATCAAAACACAAGAATAATGCCATGAGTATATGATTTGAGGATGAGAAAAGACTGTTTTAAAGGGCATATAAAGAAACCCACAAGATACAAATTTGGTGATGTTTATTATGGAAAAATTTAAACTAGTTTTTAGAGTACCAATGAATCCTAATAACACAAAGGCAAGTGTTAACTAAGGAAAATACTTGCAGTGTATATCAAATGGTTAAGAGTTTAGTAAATAAATAATTGTTATAATTCAATATGATTTACAAAGAAAATAGAAATTGGCATAGAGAAAATAAAATTGTAGGAAAAATGTTCAACATTTTTAATACCCACGGAGATGAAAGCCAAGTACTAAAAAGTAATTTTTCATTCATAAAATGGATATTGTCTTGGGGCTAGTGTGGAGAAAATGCCCCCTTGTGTTTTAAAATTATATATTTCTTTTATGTGCGTGATTGTTTTTCTTGGATGTGTGTATGGGTGCCATGGGAATGCCTGTTACTCCTGGAGGTCCGAAGAAGACATTGGGTCCCTTGGAGCTTGGAGCTGGGGTTCTGGATGGTTCTAAGCCACCAAGTGGGTGCTGGGACCTGAACCCAGATCATCTACAAGAACAACAAATGCCCTTGACTACTGAGCTGTATGTCCAGCCTCAATTTATAAAACGAACTTATTTATTTGGTGGGTGTGTGTATGTGTGTTTGCATATGTACTAGTACCATGTCATGTGCATGGAGGTCAAGCACAAGTTGTGGGAGTCAGTTCTCCTCTGCCACCATGTGCGTTCTGGGGAGCAAACTCGGGTTGTCAGTTTGGCGGGAAGTGCTTTTTACCCAGGGAACTGCTCACCAGCTGCTCATACTCTCTGTAGCCTCTGACACAGTGATACACAACAGCCCCCTCACAGACCTCATCTCCTTACTGGTTTTTCTAATTTGTCACTGTGTGTCCCAGGCGGTAAGATGCATGCCCC
>CM053763.1:79799033-79821098 GCA_028658305.1 Pachyuromys duprasi
TAAAGAGCATGCCTGCCTGTCTATCTCATTTATGGCTTAACTCTTATGCCTGGAACCAAGCCAAGCACAAATGTATGCCTAAATAAGGATTTCTTGATGAATCAATTAAAAATAAATAAGTAAAATCCAGCCATTATAATCCATTTAAAAAAACTGATAAATAGTAGCATCTTCAACATTAAAATATTATCACTTTGGGGGACGGGAATGGGAGACATAACCCAGGGCCTCATGCATACTCAGTGAATGTTCTACTACTGAACTATCTCCTAAACCCAGACAGGGAAGAGTGAGAGAAGAGAGGGAGAGGGGAAGAGAGGGAAAAGGGAAGAAAGGAGAGATGGATTGATTCTCAGCAAATAGTTTAAAAAGCAAAGTAGGACCTCAGGGTTTATTGGGTTTTTTTTTTGTTTAGTTTTTTTTTTCTCACTATGCAACCAAGGCTGGCCTCAAACTCTAGGTTCCTACCTCAGCTTTTGTCACTGGGACAACAAGGTGACATGGCTGTCGGGGGAGGGGGACAAGGGGGTGATGGTGGGGAGGCTCTCCCACTTAGATCTTCCGTCCTCCACACAGTAACAGTAGGGCTAAGGTTTGGGTTTGTCCAGGAGAGGAGTCAACCCTACCTGAGCCCAGGTAACTAGAGATGTGTCCTAGGGGTGGTGCGGGAGGGAGCAAGGTGGGAGACACATCAAGACAGGCTCAGTATAAAGCGAAACTTTCTGCTCTCACTAGGTGTCTATTATCTCCCTTGGAGAATCCTCAAAAGTCGTGGCTGCAGTCTTGGGCAAGATTTAAGAACCCTGACTACTAGAGCCATGGAAAGGGTGTCCTGATGCCATCACCGACATCTGCCTTCCCCTTGCAGCTGGATTGTGACCTGCATGAGGCAGCTTGATGCCTCCACAGTCTGACCTTAATTCTCCCACAGTACATATAAAGCTAAGAAATTGTTAAGATCACCTGGAGGACATTAAAGAGAAACATTAAACATTCAGGACCTCAACCTCAGAGATTCAGATCTGACTGGTCTGGAACTGGAGGATGTAAATGTTCCCAGATAGTTTCTTCAATGTCAGCCAAGGTGGCCACCATATCTTGGCTGGGGTTGTAAGCAACTGCTTTGGCTTGGGTGGATCTGGGCTTTCTTCATCTATGGAAACTGAGCCTGGCCCTGCTCAGCCACATTTCTATTTTCATGGCCAACTCCAGTCTTTCTTTGCCCTTCACAGTGTAGGCCTCTGCAAAAGGCTGGTGGGGTCTGAGGTCCAGGGACAAAAAGTGCTGTCTTGGTCCTCTGGAGGGTCAATGCTATCTCCTTGTGGCAACACTGTTCATGCATTGCCCTACCCATGAGACCTACCTTCAGTTTTGATTAGTCACTTCCTTCCTTCCTTCCTTCCTTCCTTCCTTCCTTCCTTCCTTCCTTCCTTCTTTCCTTTTTCCATTTTCCTTCCTTTTTATGAGATGGGGTCTCAAGTATTCCCAGTTGACCTTGAACTTTCTATGTGGCTGTGACCTTGAACTTCTGATCCTCCAGCTGATCTGGCAGCTGGCATTGTACTCCTGTACACTTCAGTTTGTGAGGTGCAGGAGCATGAGCCCTTATACACACCAGGCACTTTAACAGCTGAGCTCCTCAGAACCTACATTACTATTTTATACCAAGGCCAGGCCTGATAAATCAGGTCATAAGGCCAAGAAAAGAGGTAGTTATAGCAAGAAAGACCCTAGGGAAGATGCTCAATCCTCATTCAGAAGGACAAACGCCATAGATATTGGAAGCAGGAGAAGACAGGGAACAGGACAGGCACAAAGCAGAGGCTGAGACTCATAGCCAAACTTTGGGCAGAGGGCATGGAATTTTATGCACAAAAGGGGCCCACTCCATTTAAAACCCCTTTCCATGCTTATTTCCCACCTTGGTGTTTCTTACATCTAAAATGATTATGTCTACTCACTTGCTCCTTTTCAAATCCATCTTCTCTCATTATGATAAGATTCCCTGAATCAGGACTTCTGAGACTGCCAAACCCAATATTTATCAAAGGGTCTGACACATGGTAGCCACTCACTAAACGAAGAAATGGGTAAACACATCACACTATTTGGTTCTACCTGCAGCAAGGATGCTAGGCTGGGGGGAACTCTTCCTGTGGTTATGTGTGATAGGGCACTTTGACCCCCTAATACCCGTGCTCTCTAGAAAGCAGGTGGTCTGGAAGTAGAACTTCTCCTTCTCCCAGGACTGCATAGTAAGAAACACTTAGAACAGGCTGAACCACGCTGCCTCTGCCCGCTGGAGACTCTGGCAATTACAGTGAGAAGCACTCCCAGCCCATAAATGTAGAGCATCTCTGAGTCTAGTTAAAAGAGCCATTTTTAGCAAGTCAAGCACTTCTGCATCCACCTCACAGCAACCCGGGAAAGCCAATCTCTTCTAAATTATGAAGAATCTTTACTTAGCTTCCTGCCACCTCCCAGGACACAGTCATCAATTCCCTGGCAAAATAGCCTCTCTGCATTAAGACACAGCATGAAGGAAAATCGGTGAGCACAGTTCTTAGGCTAGCTTTTCCCACCAGTGACCCAAAGAACCCCTTTGTGTCCCTTGGGAAAGACGAAGACAAAGCAGAACATTTGCAAATGTACTTGAACTTGCAGCTGTAAATACCCAGACAGGGGGGAACATATTGGACGTACTTGGGTTAGTCCGGCCCAGAAGATGTTAAGCTAACTTTTATCACTGACCTCTTGAAACACACACACACACACACACCCTTTCTAGTACTTGATCATGAGGCATAAGACTCCCATTCATGACCTAGAGCTGCCGCAGCACATGTGTGACCTGATAAGAGCTACAGGACACATCGTATTTGAGTTGTGCGGGCTTTCTTTCCTCTTGTACCCAAATACATTTGTGATGGTTTGAATAATAAGGTGTCTCCCTGTAGCCCCTGGCATTTGAATACGTGGTCTCTAGTTGGTGGTACTGTTTGGGGAGATTTAGGAAGAAACGTGTTAATGGATCTGGGCTTTGAACGTTTAAAGAATTGAGCCATTCCCAGTGTGTTCTCTCTGCTTCTTGCTTGGGTGGGGTAGAAGGTATCAGCTATTCTTGCTGCCGTGCCTGCCTGCCATGATGGTGATGGACTCTAATCCCTCTAGAACAATAAGGGCAAATAAATATTTTCTTCCATAAATTGGCTTGGTCATGGTGTTTTACCACAGTAATAGAGAAGTGACTAATACTACATCCCAGGCGGGTATGCAATGGGGAGTTTGACACATGCACAAATGCACTCATGCTCTCATGCAAGCGCACATGCATAGGTACATGGGTGAGCCTGGCATTTCCATATCTGAAACATCTTCTAATTGCAAATCATTTTAGATATGTAAAAATTCAAGAGGGCCGTGCAAGATGTTGCTGTTCTTGTTTCTTTTCTGTTGCTGTGATTAAAAACAAAAACAAAAACCAATAAACAAACAACCCTCTGACCAAGAGCAACCTAGGGGAGGAAAGGGTTTATTTCATCGTACACTTCCAGGTCACAGTCTATCACTGGGAGAAGTCAGGGGAGAACTCAAATAGAAGTCATGGAGGAACACTCCTAGCTGGCTCATTCTAGCTCTTGCTTAGCTAGCTTTCACATATGGCCAGGGCTACCTCCTAGGGAATGTTGCTGTCCATGGTGGCTTGACCCTCTTATATCAATTAATAAACAAGACAATTTCCCACATGTTCACGGGATATTCAGACCCGGGCAATTCTTCAATTGGTACTCCCTTCTCAGGTGACTCTCTGCTGTGTCAAGTTGAAGGCACTGACTAGGATACTTGCAGTGTGTCCTTTAACCAGCTTCCTGCAATGCTACCATTTTTTATAACCACGGTACACTGGCCAACATAAAGATGTCAGTGGTATCGTGGTATTAATTAAATTATAGACGCTGGAGTCTGCTTACTTTTCCTTCACAAACAGCCCACTCTGCCTGCCTCTGTTCCAGAAATCCAATCCAGGGCACCACATCACATTTAGGGCATTTCTATTTTAAAGATCTAGGATGGCACACCCCCTCATTTCCTTAGATTTGGAAACTGAGGAAGTGGTTCTCCGAGAAAGGAGATGCTGTGACTTCTCACTTCCATATTTCCTTCACTTTCACGACAATACTTAGTTTGTACCTCAGTCTGCTTATCTGTGAAATGGAGCTTAGCTGAACTTGCTGCCATAATGGGTGGTTTGATAGGATGCAGGAAACATGAGGCTTAGTACCCAGCTTAGTGGCACTCTTATTGATTATGAATTTTATGGGTCAGAAATTTGTGTTTTGTGAGTCTTTTAAGATGTCTGGGTTTTAGGTTGAGGCATGGCAATCATATTTAAGATGTAGTTTATAGGCTCATTGTTCTTAACTTGAAAAGGATGTCTTTGGGGTGTCAGGAGATGGCAACATACTTATGGCACAAATATGAGGAGCTGGGCTGCCCCGCTCCCGACCAAGTGCATTCCTGTAATGCTACTGATTAAAGGTAAGGGTCCCTGGAGCTCGCTGGCCACTTGGTCTTGCCAAATCAGTGAGTTCCAGGTTCAGTGAAAGACATTGCCTCAAAAATTTAGGTGAAGATTAGTTCATGAAGATGCCCAATGTGCGCTTCTGTCCTCTACCTGAAAGCACTAACCACTGAGTGGTCTCCCCTGCCTCCATTCCCATGCAGTCAAACTGAGGCTTGCAAACATTCTGAGTTGGCTATTTTCACAATAGATTAAGTGAAAAAGCTGGGATTTGACTCAAGGATGAAAACTCACCAAATCTTAAACCTGTAACACTCTGGCACTTCTTGGGTAGTAAAAAAAAAAACTGTGCCCTGTACAAGGACATGATACACTTGATCCCTCAAGAGAATTAACGCCTTGCTGTTTCAGGCATGAAATTTTCTGTTGTTGGTGGTGGTGTTTTGTTTTTTACACCTGACAGGCATGTCAATTGGTCAGGCTTTTCCCGTGTCTCTCACGGAGGTGGACCTCCAGAGTTAGAATGAAACAGAACCTGTCAGAATTTTCCCCAAAAGAAAAGAAGATTTACCTTCTGGATGGCTGGCATCTGGTTTGAATTTTAGAATTTGTAAGGCTCTACTGCTTCAAAATAATTGGCTTTTAAAATTTAAGTGACAGCTCAAGTTACTCCAAAGGAAACATTTTTGATCTTTTCCTTTCCCTTGGTCTAACAGAAAGATGAATTCAGCAGTCAGAATGAGAGTTCTGTGTTGACTAAGAGCTGCACATCAAAGAAATATCGATTGTACCACCCAGGAACCCTGGGCACATCAGGTATAAGCAGCCATGAGGGCTAGGGTGAGATTCTCCATCTTGTTATTCTAACTGATGCTGTGACTTGTTTTAAGCCTCTTGGATCATTGGTTAGATAGTGAGTAGCTCAGTCCCTGTAAGATCACCCTAAGTTAACGCAACATACTACATTTTGTAGGCTCTAAACCCAGATGCTTCTTTCTGCATCCCAGTACCGTTCCTCCAAAGCAGGCTCTACAGCTATGCTCAGCCTTCTAAGGTAAAATCCAGCAAGCACACTCTGCTCTCCTCAGTGAATAGAACCACTGCTTAGGCTGATGTTATTTTTTCCTGTTTCTTACGGCTTTTTCCCCCCAGCTAACTAAAGCTTTACTGAAAAGGCTTTCCTCAGTCTTTCGTGGCAGCTGGACCAAGATGAGAATTTTAAACACAGATGTATGATATACAAGGCTCACCAATCTGGGAGTCTTTCCAGTCAATGAAGTCTGTGTCTCTAAAGAGTCATATTCAATTTCCAGCCAACATATAAAGTAAAAACCAGTTATTAACAAAATCACCCTTGAAAGGCCCTTAGAATGTTCATGAACCCCAGCACCATCTCACAAGAAATCCATACAGTCGCCTTTTCTTCCTAACTGTGGGCCAGGTCAGCATTTCTCTGATCACCACATAAAGAAAGCTGCCTTTTGTTTAGGGACCATAAAACATGAGACACTAAAATAATGAACAGGGGTCAAAAGTGATTTATGCAAATTTAAGAATGCACTAGCATCTGCCTGGCAAGGGGCAATGTCAGAGAGAAAGGACTTATTCTGGCTTATGGTTTGAGAGGTAGTCCATCATGGCAGGGAAGGCATGGTTGGCAAGAACAGCCCATAGCTGTTATAATAGTACCTATTCACATCTGGGTGGATCAGGAAGCAGAGAAAGGGGTGATGAACACTTGTTTGTCTTTCTCCTCCCTTTGTATTAGGTCTTAGACACCAGCACATGACATAGTGCTACTCATACTAAGGATGGAGTTTCCCTCCTTGGTTAATTCTCTCTTGAAACACCTAAGGGTTGTGCCCAGAGGTGTGTTCAAGTGGAAGTTTCCGGTTTCTTTAGAACTCAGTTGTGTCATGTGACTATGTTTTTTGTTTTGGTCCCAAGTGTGGGATGTGGGAATGTTTTTCCCCTGTGGAAAATAGCCTCCACAGAAAACATCCTCTGTAAAAAGGCACCATTGATGTTGGTCAGCTGAAACCATCCTTATGAGAGGGATATCGTTTTTAAGCTGCAAAACATCCCTGTGGGGACTCTGAGAAGGGATAAAAAGCCCACAGACAGTGAGACAATGCTTTCTGTATCTCTACTCTCTTGGATTGCTATAGTTAGCATCCTTCACTGATCTTTTCAGAGACAAATGAACCAGAGAATTGCTTAGGCTGCTTTGTCGGAGTTTTTCCCCTTCAGCGGATTCTAGCTGCTTCCTTCTGCTGCTGCTGCTGAGTGTTTTGACTGCTGCTTCCCTGTTTGACTAGACTGCTGGTCCCTGTTTGACTAGACTGCTGGTATCTTGACTGATGGACCCATCGACCCTAATCAGCAGGAAGTAGATAAAGAGGTCTACAGCCCTTTTCCCTACTAATCTCTTACCTAAGATGGTGATGGGTTGGAATTGAGGTAAAAGCATTTAAGAGCCTTAAAAAAAAAGTAGGTGTTTAAAAAATGTAAGCCTACAGTGTGTCTCCTAGGTGACTACAAAGAGACATATATTGACATCCAGTAGAGCTGACAATGAAGTTTAACTATCACAGAGGAGTCTCTTATCACACAGTAGTTAATTCAAGTATGTACTTATGGAGAAAGAGTCCCCTTATTTCAACAGGTTGTTCTTTTCTTTTCTTCCTCTCAGTCTTGCCTATCACTGGTTTTTTTGCCTTTTTTTCCTTTTCACTTTGCCTAACTTAATTCAGTTATGTTACATGTCTAAAATGATCAAATTCTAAATCAAGGATTATTTCATGTTATTTTTTTGCTTTTAAAAATAGGATATTATTTTTATCTTATGTACATTGGTGTTTTTATTGCATGCATGTCTGTGTAAGGAGCTATAGACCGTTGTAAGATGTCATGGTTTCAGGAATTGAGCCCTGATCCTCTAGAAGGGCAGCGAGGGCTCTTAACTCGTTGAGCCATCTTTATATTCTTTTCATAAAATATAATAATTGGCAGGCTAGGGAGATTGTTCAGTGCTTGATGTACAAATGAGAAGACCAGAATCCTAAGCCCCAGAACCCACATAAAGAATCTAGGAACAGTGGCATGTGCTTGCCACAGCAGGGCTGAGGATGTAGAGAGAGGCTTGCTGGTCAGCTAGTCCAGCCTCTGTCCACCACATCTCTAGGCCATTTAGAAACCATCTCAAAAACCAAGGTGGATGATGTCTGAGGAGTGTCTGCTGAAGCTACCCTCTACACTCCTGGATGCAACAACCAATCGTTGGTCAACAGAGGTTTTGGTAAGTGAATGAAATTAATGAACTCAACTTGGTGTCTCAGTCCTAAGACCTGAATACATTAAAAACCTCCATAGGCACACCTCAATCAATGCTCTATGTAGAGAGATTGTGTAGCCCTAGTAAAAAAGAGAAAAAAAGAAAGAAAACAGATTACATGAGAAATTGTAACATAGAAGACTCTTTTGTATGCAGAAATACTTCATGTTCCATTCCCCACCTTATGGGGAATATGAGATAAGAGGGTATGAGATGGGTATATATATATATGAGATGGGCCTATGCAAATATCCAAGTTTAATTTAACTAACAGTGGGGAATTTTCCTTATCTTAAAAATATTTACATAAGTAATATTCTTTTATTTGCTAATCAATAGCTATAAACAAAAGCTGAAGCAGAAAATGAACTCCTATGAAATCAATAGCTACAAAATCATCAAATTAATCACACTTCCATCCACAGAATAATCACCTTAGCATTGCCACATCAATATCTTCTGGCAAGGCCATTTCAAGATCCACTTAGTAATTACAATTAACTTGCCTTATTTTAGGTATGTTTCTGCAGGTTCTTTAATCTCTCCTGTTATTAGAATCGTAGGCTGATCATCTTTATTTTCCATAGAATCAGAAGACATGATCCCATTCATTCACCTCAATGTCAAAACTCTCATAATCTTTTAAGGAAGCAAAAATTCAGCAAGCCTGCATGAATGGTTCTTCTTTATGAATGAATCTCAGTCTCGTGAATTAATGGTAACAGTTGAGCCAATACCTCAGGACAGTAGTGCAGCTGCACCTTAACAGGCAGAGTGCCACATGACTGTCATTCCCGTTTTATACAGTACTCTACGTTGACACAGAAGCTGGGCAGGGTAGCAACTATCATACGAAAATCAAATGAATTCACACAAATAGGGCATTTATAGGTGTTGCCAGTAAGTCACTGGCTGCTACCTTGATGAATAAAATAGAGCTGAGATGTGCAAGGCTGTGCTAGCTCAGAGAGTCATACACATTAATCAGTCCTGATCACATGTCCACTCTGCACCCGGATTATAAAAACTCAAAGGGATAGTAGTAAACCATGTTTTGGTCAAGGCACACTTGGAAAGCTGGACGAAGTGGGATGCACTTTCTTATTAGTTAGGAAATGTTGATATGTACCATCACTTTACTAAACCAGGATAAGTCCTAACTGCATACACACCCTTTCCTTCCATCATCAAAAAAGGGTTCTTCTTATTTTTTTTCCAGCAAAGACGATTACAAAACCCCACAATGAGCCAAAATGGAGACAACAACTGAATGTGGGGTACCTGGCCTAACTGATATATCTACTACAACCCCGGAACCTACAGCTCAGGGAACATCACAGAAGAGGAGACAGAAAGATTGGGACATCTGAAAATGAGGATGTCTGCTGAAAGATGGCATCTTCTATGCATGACGGGGAAGTTGCATCCAGGAAATCTCAACAATGGTCGCCTAAACAAGGCCTGTTAAATGATAGTGCAGACTGACATGCTAACGTAGATTTAACATAGGGTCTCCTCACAAGGGCTCACCTGTAGAAGAGGAGAATTGATGTTGCTGGGAGAAGGAGGATCAGTCTTCTCCATGGACAAGCCCCATTAACAGGTTAGCCAATCAAGGCTAGGGGTGACTCTCAAGAGATCAGCTCTAAACACACAGAAGCCACGGTCTAGGATCTCAGCAGACCTAAGGCTTGTGTTTACAAGCCTTATGAGATCCAGCACAGAGGTCCCAGGTGTTGAACTCAGATTGTCAGGCTTGGCAGCAAGTGCCTTTGCCCTCCACGTCATCTCAGGAGCACCACAAACTTCTACAAGCACTATCCACTCGAGGCATTCAATATCTCACCCATGCTTTTTCCTTTTGTTAATTCTAGGGGTGGTGTTATTGAATGGCTGATACATTTTTAAAATAAAAAATTAAATGAAACTTATTCATGTCGTGGGGGGCACACTTGTGTGCATGTTTGTGTGTATGTTTGTATGTGTATGTATGTGTACAATACCATGAACATTGAGGTCAGAGACAACTTTGGGATCCAACTCTTGTCATCAAGCTTGACAGAAACTGCTTTTACCTGCTGAGCTTTCATACCAACATGGCAGCTAGACGTGTGTGTGTGTGTGTGTGTAATTATCATTTACATCCCTACCACAGTTTCTCCTCCCTTATCTCCTCCCAGTCCCTCTCTCTCACCACCCTTCTGCCCACCCCATCCACTCCTCCTCTGCTTCTATTTTAAAAAGGGCAGGCCTCCTAGAGATATTAATCAAACATGGCCTATCAAGTTGCAGTATGACTAGGCACCTTCCCTCGTAGATGAAGCAACCCAGTATGAGGGGAAAGGTCCCTAAAGCTGGCAGAAGAGTCAGAGACAGCCCCTGCTCCCACTGTTAGGAAGACTAAGGTATGCAATACCTATAGCGTATATGCAGTGGGACCCAGGTCATCAGACTCCCTGGTTGTCAGCTCAGCCTCTGTGAGCCCCTATGAGCCCAGTAGATTCAGTGGTTTTTCATGTGGTGTCCTTGACCCTTCTGGCCCATAAAATCCTTCCTCCCCCTTCCCCAGCATTCCTCAACCTCCACCTAATGTTTGGCTGTGGGTCTCTTCATCTGTTTTCATCTGTTGCTGCATCAAGCCTCTCTGATGACAACTGAGCTAGGCAGCAGTCTGTGAGGATAGCAGATTATCCATTAGGAATCATTTCATTGACTTTTCCCCAACCCTGCAAGTTGTGTTTGGTTCTATCCTAGGTCTCTGAGGTATCTAACCTCTGTGTCCTGGCCCACCAGGCAGTGTCAGAGGTGGGCTTTCTCTAGTGGCCTGAGTCTTAGGTTGGATCGGTAGTTGATTGACCACACCTACAATTTCCAGCAGGAGACTTTAAAAGTCTATTCCTTTAAAAGAAATAGAAGACTATTTCTTCTTTATTACTGAGCATTTCATATAGCTATCATAACAAAATATGACCATATCCACCCTCCCCGTTTTCTCTCTCCAATGCTTTTCATATCTCTCAGCATGATGTACCTCTTCAATTTCATTGTCTTTCTTTTTTTCAAATGCCCACTATGTTCAGCTGGTGCTGCCCATATGTGCATAGGTATGGGGCTATCCAAAGGAGCACAGAACACCCAGCTGTGGAAGTACAAGAGAGACAGATTCTCTCCTCCAGCAGCGACCAGGTGGAGCCTAGAAAGCATCTCCACATATGTGCTGGAATGTTAGCTGGCTTGATCTTGAGCCTGTGTTATGTAGGCTACCACATCAGTAGCTGGGCTTCTTACTAGACCAATTTGAGTCCTTGAACTAATCGAAATCTACCATGGAATTCCAATTTGCATTCAGAAAGACCCTGATTGTCTCCCCACCACTCCCATCAGCACCAGCATCAATCAGTGAAGAGCCACAAGGGCTGCCTAGGATGGTACCCCACAGCAGGGCTTAATAGTTGGTAGTCTAGCAATGTCAGATAGCATTCTATGAGGTGTTCACCACTCATCAAAGCAAAGGCTTGTTTTTAATCTTCACTATGTTAGGAGAACCATATCCTTGAGAAGACCATGTTTTGGGGATCATAGCACTGACATGCAATCATGGGCTTTTGAACCAATTGTGCCACTCATAGAGATGTGAAAGTCTACCCGGTCTCAGTGAGAATTGTCACCGACACAATTACCAGGTCATGCTATGCTCTGTTTCTACCCTGTTTTACCACAAGGTAATTTTGTCACAGCTCAGATCTTTAGCTTATCTTCATTCTTCTCATTTCTTCTAGTTCTTTCAGAGAAACTTAATTCCCTACCTCTTTTTTTGCAGGGCAAGAACGAACCAAATGATAAACTAAAGTGAAGTAATTACAGCTCTCTAAAAATGTGTTTTCCAGTACAATCATACGTAATAAAGTAGCATTGCCACTCTCTTCTAAAACCCTTGAGGGGTCCAAGAAGTCCTCTGGGAGGCTTCATGGAGCACTTCAGTAGCTCCTGATTGCCTGACTAAGCATGCCTTGCCTCAGACATTACTACTCACAATTGAAAATACAGAACAACACTGTGCTCTGAATTCAGATTTAGAGTTCTGTATTACTTCCTTCCTGGGTTTCCAATGCATCCTTTTCTAAGTTCTTTGGACAGGTATACTTTGGACAGATAACTGTGGATTGGACTGTGAGGGGGAAATTTTTTAGATTTAAATTCTTGGTCATAGACTGTCTTGGAGACATATCTCAAAATACTTTCTAAGAAGAGCAAATCTATTACTTCTTAAATATGACATCACTCACAGCAATCACAATCGCTATATATGCCCTAATGATCCAATCTTACATTTTATATTGTAAAAAATGTAAACTTTTACAATAAATAATAAAATATTTAAAATAATAAAATACAATAAAACCAAAAAATTTTGATATGTAAAAGCTATGTGTGTCTAGACCTCTGTCATGGCTCCTATGTGTATATTTGCCTGTTCTTAGATGACTCAATGTCACCAAGTATTAGCATGATTGAGAAAAGCTGCAAGTCATGTAACTGTCAAATTGGCATCATGATACTTTAACAAATGGATTCTTCTGGGGACATTTGGCCTTAGAGATGGAAAGGGCCAAACGTGCCCATTCAGATCCGGTAGACATGTTCTGCTGAGTCAGAAGCAGCCTGTTGTCTCAGCTCCAGACTAGACTTTGGAAAGCAGAAGTCATGAGATCAGAGGCTGTGTTGGCGGAGGGGGTGATAACTACATGGTGCCCACCAGCAGCTGCCACTGGAGGACCAGAGCAGGCCCCAGAACCACACCCCTAGCCAGGCCCCAGAGCTTAGCCACAGATTTTAAAGATGTGCTCCCCTGACATCTGTCCAGCCTCTGAGAATCTAACAGGGTGACAAAGGGCAAAGATGTGAAGGAAGAGAGGCAGAATTCCACAACTCTTCTGGTGGGAAAAGAGTAATTGGCTTTGTTTCCAAAAAAGAGGGGCACATTAACCTTTCCCAGGCCTGTGACCTTGAGAACTCTTGCAACACAAAACTGGAGTTCAAAGGCTTCGGTAGAAAAGTAAGAATCAGAGCAAAACATTCCTTTTCTCTTTTTAAAAACAATTCTGAGAGTATTCTTCATATAGAGCATTCAAAATCCCTATTATTCACTCCTGCACAGTCGCATATATAATAACCACGGTAAGAAACAGCCAATGTATCTGTGTTCTGTGGTTTTTTTCTGAACCTTCCCCAGGTTTATTATAGTGTGTGTTGGGGGGACATCTTTCCATCACACAGCCAGCTCTAAGATGAACGGGCTGACGTCCAGAAGATTCTTCAGGATAAGTCTCATTTACTCCTCAATGGTTTCATTGTGGTTACCCTCTAGGCTCTATTGCAGGCACACCTGTTCCTTCTCCCACCTTATGGCTTTTCAAGAAACTAAAAGTTGCCTCAGGCCTTCTAATATAAATAGAAGGGTAAGCCAGGGTAAAGACTATCCCAAGTTCTCGTGCTATTTGTGGGAGTTTTAACTAGAACCCAGTTATTCTGTTGAGGTCTGAGTTCTGGAGCTAGTTGGAACCATGTGTCCCCACATGGGTTAAGGGTAAGGCTCATCTGACCATCTGCAGTCAGAAGTGTAGCCATAGAAGGATTTCAGCAAATGGACCATACCTGCGGCCTTGGCTGGCCTAAAACTTGCTGTGTACGTTGGCCTCAAACTAATACCTATCCACCTGTCTCTGCCTCCACAGTTCTGGGGTTAAACGTATGCACCACCCTGGGCCAATCCCTCTTTCTTGATGCACAGGCTCTCACTTTGATTTTACATTTAAAAGAACTAAGCTTTTGGTGGTTTATGATCTCACAACACCAAAGAAATCAAGACTGTCTACTCTAATTCATAGCGATTGATCTCTACATAAACAGTGTTTGGAGAAAGAAAAGAGGCCCCCAAAGGGGAGCATACGTGGTACCCCAGGTGTTGAGGGGGCCAGAGGGAAGGAGTGAGGACCTCTCAGAGCCAAGAGGGTTCAATAAGGTGTGTGGAAATGAGGCCACTGAAACCCAGGCTCCTCTGGCTATGCAGGTCTGTCTGTGATCATGGAAAAGAATGAAGGTGCAGATACAGGGTCAGATTGTCAGGAGCCTGTCGCCTAACCCCAGAACCTGGAGCCTTCTCTTTCTCTTCTCTCCAATAGATAACAGGATATTATGGGAGCTTGGCACGTGCTTTGGGAATCAATTTGTCATTGAAGCTTATCGCTTAAAAGTAAAACAAGCAAACTTATTTCTCGTGTGGATTATAGAAATGTGGAAGCTTCTGCAAATTTTTCTTTAGGGTGAGTTTTAAATGCATCATATGTCTTGAATAATTTAGTATGAGTGAATAACTTGGAATAGTGGGATTCACTGTAACTGATTGCTCTTCACTCCAGGGCTTTTAAAGTGATATGTCCCAGAGAATGTCCTGCAGCAATTGTCATCTTTGCCGGGAGAAGCCAGAAAATTCAGTGTTGCTAACACAGGTTTGCTTCTCAATTCTAAAACAAACTGTGATTTGTTTTCTGACTTTGGGTAGGTGCCTTTCTTGCCAATCTTACTTTCTCACTCTTAAAGTACATGTGCATGCATGTCCCGCGTGTGTGTCACAGTGCATTTATGGCAGTCACAGGACAACCTGGAGTACCGGAGGATCGGGTCTCTTGCTGTTCCTTGTGTGTATTGCTAGGCTAGCTGGCCTGCAATCCAGCAGAGCTTCGCCTTTCATCCTGACGCAGAAAAACCACACGCAGCTATGTGGTCCAGGTCCTCACACGTCAAGAGCTTTATCTCCTGAACTCTCTTCCCAGCCCAAACTCAAGGTACCAAGCCTGTCAGTATGAACCCATCCACAGAAGTGTGCAACCCATACATGCCCAGTGTCTTTGAGTTTTTCCATTAAGGGCTGTAAATTTAGAAAGTAATACAGGTAATCAAAGGTTTGCATTAAAACACATTTTGAACACAGGTCCAGAAACACATCAACACTGGGTAATCACACCCAGTAAAAATAAGTAAAACTATGCTAGGGTTTTCAGAAGCCTCTCCTGGTGCTGGGGCCCGAGGTCTGTGGCTCTCCCTCCCCTTGACAGCAGTGTTCTGACTTTCCAAAGCCCCTCGGGTTACAAGATGCTGTGGCTCACAGCTATCATTTGCACCATTAAAAGACTGGGCAGTAAACAGTTTCTTAAAGTTTTATTTACAACTCTCCCGTCTTTACAGCTGCCCACAGTTCAGAAGCACTCATTAGCATAGGTATTAACGCGTGCCTTCTCATCCCTACAAAATGCGAGAGAACGCGTTAAGAAATTTCTTCCACGAGGGGGCGCCACATCCCTTTATGATCTCAGTGGGGAAGCCAGCCCTTTCATGGCCTGGTTCCCAGTGCATCCACCAACGCACTCACAGGACATGTGGGAAAGCCACTGAATGACTCCTTTACCTTATTGCATATCACAACATGGCTCGTCAGCCTTAAATTCAATCCGGAAATGCTACCCAAAAGTCCCGAGGAACAGCTGCTTCCAAAGAGCGAACGTTTGTGTCAATGACTTTTCCACTGAGAACCAAAGTCCTTGAAATTGAGGGATGAGGGAGCCAAGAACATTTGGAATGGACAAAGGGCCCCGTTTCCAAGCCTAAATGAAACACAGCTGGCTTACAGCTGTGCTACCTTCTTCGCCACACATGGAGTCAAGCCACAAAACAGAATGGGGCTTTCCGTGATCGCCTCTGCGTTAAGGAATTCCGAGCCTCTCCTGTGGGCCTCCGGCCACTAGCTCCCTGAATTCACTTTTGACCCACATGTACAGTGTACAGTCAGGTCCAGTTCATCGAGAGGCACGTTTCTACAAGTTTCTATGATACACCTTTTGACTTTACTTTTTATTCTTTGTGTGTGTGGCTGTGGTGGTCAGAAGACAGCCTCAGGGTCCAGACATCACTTCCCGCCCTGACATGGGGTCTCTTGATGCTCACGCTGAAAATCATTGGCCCATGGTTCTCTTGTACCATCTCTAATGTCACCACAGGAATACTGAGATGACAGACACATGGGCCAATGAGCCCGGCCTCACACTTGCTTTGGTAAGCGCTGTAGCCACTGAGCCAATTGCCCTAGTTCATCACCCAGCTTTACGCTTTTATTTATGCTTTTCGTTTTTTTTAATTTGTTTTTTTTTCCCAGATTTTTAAGCCGTGAAGAAACCTGAACTCTTCAATCACAGAAGGTTAAAATTTTTAAATTACACTTGCTACCTCTGTGATTTATAGCTATTTCCATTTTCCTGGCCCGACAGTTTCTCTGCATTACAGCAAGCTTGAGTGCCAAGTGTGCATTAGAGCAGGACATTATGGTTATGCACGGGGCAATTGTACTTTAAAACCAGCCACACATCATGCCAAAAGGCCAGCGACTGTGCCTAAGTGTCAAGCAAACAGCCACAGAAGTGTCCACTGGGAATGTTTTCGCATTTTAAATGTTCACTGCAATTCAAATGATAGCCATAGATTTATAAGCTTAGCTCACATTGATGAAGGGAGTCTTTTGCTGCATATTACTTTATTCAAATCATTTCAGGGTCCTCCAGTTTGCTCTTAACCTACTGATTTACTAAAATGGACAGTTCAATAAGGGGTGAATACATCCACCTGGATGTACCTGCGACAAGACTGTAAAGCCTATAAGTTTGGATTTTATTTGTTCTTTAAAAAGCACGGGACAATCTTGAGAATATGGACTTATGAGTTAGACAGCATCAGGATCAGGAAGTGGGAATTTCCTTATTCTCTAATGATACTCCCATGTGAAAACCCCTTTGGCCTCATGAGAAAAGTCTCATTCCCTTATCTTTTCAGTTCTCTAACTGATCTTTTGGTCACTTCCCCACATCAACGGATTACTTCATCTCTTGGTTCACAGAATCCACATGAAATTCCACTATTAACCCAGGTGACTCATCCAACCCCTGATCCCACAACTCCATGACAACCTCATTTCTAATGACTTTCGTCTCCATGTTCCTCATCCACCTACACCAAAGGCCAAACTCTGGCCTCTTCCCAAGTGTGAAATGTCTAGATGCAACAGCCCAGATGCCAACTACGGCAACTCGTCCATCCTTGTCTGTCATAGCTTATTCTCAACACAGCTCCACTTGGAGCTCTTCTTCAACTTTTTTCTCCTAATCCATCACTGCTTTACCAGCTACCCTCATCTCCTCAGCTAAAATCACATGGATCACTAGTTTCAACAAGTGCCATCCTATACTCCCAACAAACTTTTAGCTTCCTTCTGGCTATGGTCATCTGGCAAAATCCCAAATCAGGGTTAAGCCCATCCTTCATCCCCAAGATGAAATATCTTTATGTAAGTATCAACTACATGCATATGGTCTTCCATCTTAGCCAAGCTCTCAACACAGCCCAAGAATCTCTGCGTTATTGCCAGCTCTTCAGAGTCAGTGAAAGACACATCCATCCCAACTCAAGCTCACACTTAACATTCATGGAAGTTCAACATAGGGGTCATTATTTTGTCAATAAAGGCTAATAACTATTCCCTTGATTTCCTCTTTCATTTAAGAATTTAGTTTTTTTGTTTGTTTTGGTTTTGGTTTTGGTTTTGGTTTTCAAGACAGGGTTTCTCTCTAGCCATGGCTGACCTGGAACTCTCTGAAGGCCAGGTTAGCCTCAAATTCAGAGATCCAGCTGCCTCTGCCTCCTGACTGCTGGGATTAAACATATGTGCCACCACCTTCATAGACTTTTTCTGTATAAAGAGTCCATGTACACCCTATGTCCTCTCTGACAGTCGTAACTTTCTTTTTCCTTCACAGTCACACTAGTTGCAGAGAAAAAGGCTTCATTCAACACCCTGCTCCCTCTCACCTCAGCTACACAGCCAATTGTCTGCCAGATCTCTTCTCCATACTTCTTTGTCTGCAGGTAGCCTTCTGGTTGGGATGTCCAAAGGACAGTTTCCAGAACTGTTTAGGAATTACCAGGAGTGTTTGGCATCACACACTGCTCCTTGCTTCTTGAAAAGTTCTTTCATTTTCTCCAGCCACCCTTCTTCTGCCTACTTATTTTCCTCCTAACCCTTTGACTGCCTCGTGCCTTAAATGTGGGTTGTCAGCCTGACTTTATGTTCTGCATTCTCTCCCTGGATGACATCATTCAGTTAGTTCCATGGCTATGGTCCCCAAAGCAGATCACACTCATGAGTTATATACTTCTATATTCATTTGCTACACCAGGCTCCTCACCTATGTGTTTTAAAGACACAATGATATCTATATATTCATACTGTTTACTGCTTTTTTTCTCTCATGTGTTCAACATCAACCATCTACTCATGTACGGATGCAATATGGATTTCTCAACACTTTATTTCTCCATACCTCCTATTCTTTATTCAGTCAGTCCCAAGATCCATCAATTCAATGCCATAGTCACCACATCTATTCCTTTCCCATCACAGCAGCCACTCTTTGCCTTAACATGGTTCCTAATGTATTCATTGATCAACATTGACACAGACACCTTTGACTGATACTCCTGGCAGTCCCTTATCTCTCCCAATTCAGATTACATCCTACACCACAGTCGGATACACTCTCAAAATTGCATACCCAGATGGGCCGCTTCCCAAGGGAGTCACAGATTGAAAACTTCACCCTTTATCTGCCACAACACACAAGACCATGATTTACCTCTCTGTCACCCTTAATCACATTTCTTAAATTAGACCTTTCAATCTAGTTACAGCAGCTTGCTTAGAAAGTATACTGTCTAATGTAGTAAGTGACTATAAGAAAACTGTGCTGTCTGGGCACAGCCGTGCAGCTGCACAATGTGAACTCACAGCAGCTATGAGAACCTGTATGAGAGAGCCCAAGCCAGAACACATAGTGGAAGTTTTGGTTATTTTATGTAGATATATGTTCGTTGTCATCCCAAGCGTGGGATTTGGGAACGCTTTATCCGTAGCTGATAAAAGCCTCCTGAGAGGCATGTGATCTCTGTCAGCTGATAAACAGCCTCATTAGAAGGCGTTTGACCCTTGTTAGCTGGAAGCTGCTTTGTGCAGGGGGGGGGGCGAGTATCTTTTTGCAGGTTGAAAAACATCCTGGTAGGGACTCTGAGAAGATATAAAGTTGCTATTGATTATTGGTTTGCTGGTTCGTCCTGCTGCTGCATTTGCTGCTGCTGCTGGTTTGCTGGTTTGCTGAACTGCTTGATATCCTGATGAGGAAGAGTGGACTCTCCCCCAAGAACCTACATCTAAAGAGGTCTACATCCCCTGTTCCTACTAACCTTCTTTCTCTCCTACCTAGGGTTGGGGAGTTGGAAGGGAGGAAGATGATTAAGAAACCCCAAATAAAGCAGGTTAATAAAATCACAGCCTACAGAGCAAATTCCACCCAGGGAGTGGACATGAAATATCCCCAGCACTGGAGTTACTGGCAAATGTTAGCTGCTGGGAAAGAAGAAACAGTTTTCTCTAACAATGTAGTCCCTGGTAAGTTGACAGCAGTCTAGTGGAAAACCATACATCCAAGAATATTTGAGCAGCACAAGTTGATCTGAGTGATTTTTGTTATTTTTGTTGTTGTTGGACATAAAGTTGGGTGAGTAGGGAAAGAGTGTATCTAAGACATAGTGGGGTGGGGGATGAATATGATCAAAACATGTATAAAACTCTCAAAGAGCTAATAAACATTTTTAAAGGAAATACATTACCTGATAGCTGATAGATAGGTCTTGCTGTCAGATAGATTTGTTCAAATTTGAGAGGCCTTTACTAACTTGTGACCATGAAGAAGTTGGCTAGTCTCGGTAAGTACTACATGCTTCCCTCGCAGAATGCATATCGCCCTTGTAAAACCTCTTTACTAGTCATGATTCCATTGTACCATCCATGAAGTCAGCAGCAGGACCCTCATATTCATTCTGTGTACAAATGGCTGAGTAGACCAGGTATTTCTCCCCATGCAGGGAAGCTCATTTTTCCCTGGGGCTAAATACTGTACCTCTGCCTCTATTTGTTAGAAAGTCTTCACATGGGGCACCTAGTGCTTTAGAGTCTTCCAACAATCATGTTCAGACTTAGTTTATCTGTACCTGTACTTGGATGTCTCTAGGTTTTCTTTACTTAAAATTTTATTGATTTCTTGGATTTCTATGGATTTAAGTCCATAGAAATTTACACTTACATGAACTAATGGAGTACAAAAGACAACAGTGCAGTAGAACCAAGCTTAGGGGTGATGGTACAAGCGAACAAGTGCCTTCTTTTATGTGGAATAGGCTTTCCACCTTGTCGTCGTGTAAACCTAGGAGACTTGTGATGTTATTTTTCAAGGCACTCCTGCTGCACAGGGAAGGGTAAGGGTGGGTCAATGAAGCTCAGTTACAGCTTTCACACAGATCTGAATCCAGTCAAAGTCAACTGCTAGGCCACGAGTTTAGATAAGAGAGTGTAACCATGGCACAGTAGGAGGTTGAGTGCTGAAAATGTGGCTGAGGTGGGAGGGTGCTTGGTTGGCCTACATCAAGCCCTGGGTTTTATCCCTAGTTTTGCATATACTGGGCCTGATGGTACATACTTGTAATTGCTGCATCTGGCAGGTGGAAGCAGGAGAATCAGAAGTCTAAAGCATACCAAGTTTGAGGCTAGCCTGGAACACATGAGATCTTGTTAATAAAGAACAATAAAATAAATAAAAAGAGCAGGTTGGATACGTATGGCTAAGGGGAATCTCAGAAAGCAAGTATAAATCATCTTGTAGTGAACATAGCTAACTTTATCAACTGGGGTACAGAGCATGCCCTATGGACCTGACATAATAAAGATGAGGTAATGAGCCACTTGGCAAGCCAAGAATGGCTTGAAAGAAGTCCCAAAGACCTGGGCTATTTGGAATGGGTGCCAACTCTAGCACAGACTGAGCACAGGCATCCAGGTCAGGTCTTAGAGCAATCTGTCTCTTCAAGTCATTCCTAATCTCTACCTGTGTTTTAAAGAAAGGGCAGAAAATGGGGGAAATGCTGACCTTGTGACTTTAGGCATTTAGCTTCAGCAACTAGCCAAGAATTCTTAACTTAGAAAAGAATAATGCAACAGAGACTGCTACGCGCTGCGGGCAGCTGGAGTGGAAATATGACAATTCAGTCTATCTGTGCGATTCACACATCGCATTGGCTTCTGAATTACAGGAATCACAATTCATTACATTGAGCTGAGCGATGGGCAATCTTGTAATGTCAGTAGAGATCTCTTGGCTCTTGACAAATCAACCCACAGCAGCCACATAGCGGTTTTTCTTTCACTCCCTGTGGGAAAGCTTCTGGGGGAAATCTAGGTCACTGATGCTCTGCCACTTGATTTACAGCAATGACCAATTTCAAAGTTGGCTTTATCTGATCTTCTCTGGAAAAATATTTCCAGGCACCACGAGCAGTCTTGTTAAATTGTGCAGACCTGCAATCATTTTTAAAAATCACTCAACCATCAAAGATTTGATTTGGCCCACTTAATCTGTGTTGACCTCTGTCCATTTTGCAAGGCCAAGGCCTCTGTAGTCCAGCCTACCAATGATGCCTCCCAGCTGTGCTTTGAATTGCATCCCTCCCCCAGCATGTCTATAACTCTTATCTAAATGTTACATTGAGAAAACAGGTATTGCTATTTCCACACCAAGGATGTGAAGATTCCAGTACAGGAAGATCACATGACAAGTCAGGAATCCTATTGGGCTAGAGTGTGTATTGGTGATCTGGCAGAGTCTTGTGCCTCTTTAAGATGCTGGTGTGGCATGCACACATACTGTAGGGAAGAATAAAGAGGCCAACAGGAGAGCCGTGTGGCTTCCCTTCAGCCTACTCAGATTCAGGTTAAGATGAGAGATGTGGCTACAGACAAAATAAACATGCACTTTGCCAAGGATGAGCTAAATGGTGTAACGGTATTCAGGCTTTCCATGTGGCAAGACAACAGCTGTGTCTCATCAGTCCCTCTTCACATCCTCTGCCCCTGCTTTTCCCAGAGCCCAAAGCTGGATCTGGGAGTGCCCCTACCACCGTCCTATCCAATGTCTGAGCCAGCCCAAGCTATGGTGGGAAGTTTGCCCCAGTGTAAGGAGAACACAGACCCTTCCCTTTCACTGACTGTTTCTTCAACCTC
>CM053763.1:79821598-79857855 GCA_028658305.1 Pachyuromys duprasi
ATTGCTGCTGCTGTTTAAGTAACCCACCTGTTCACCAATTAATTGAGCTATAATTTTTGTCTTTATTAACTTCTTACACATACTGAGATTCTCTTTATATACAGGAAAGGGAAGGAAGGTCACTGGCGGGATGGTTCAGTAGGTAAAGTGTTTGTCACATAAGCCCAAGGATCTGAGGGAGAATCCCCAGAATCCCCATAAGAAAGCCAGGTGAAGGACTGCATGCCTGCATAATTAAAAGGGAGGAATAAGATAGCAGGGGTTTGCTGGCGGCCAGGCTAGCAGATTCAGTTTGCTTCAGGTTCAGTGACAGACTGCCTCCAAAAAGACAGATGCAAGCTAGGTGTGGAGACACACGCCTTTATTCTCAGCACTCAGGAGACAGAGGCAGGTGGACAATTTGAGAGTTCTAGGCCAGCCTACTCTACACAGTGAGTTCCAGGAAAGCCAGGGTTACATAGTGAAATCCTGTTTCAAACAATGAAAGAGTAAGGTGGAAAGTGATTGAGGAAGACATCTTGTCCACCTCTGGCCTCCACAGACATGAATATATATGTGCCTGATGTCTTTTTCCTCACATATGAACACACACACACACAAACCAAGAGAGGGAATGAAAGTGGGGGAAAATATTTCAGAGACCTGTTCTGTCCCCTTCCATCACGCAAGAATACAGAAAGGATGTCATATGACCCTATAAAGAGGGCAGCACCAAATGCAGCATCTTCTGAAGCTTGAGCTCCCCAGCCTCCAGCACCGTCACCAGTACACTTCGCTTCTTCTAAGGCCTCCAGCTCACAGCACTGTTGCAGCCGCCCGGACAGACGACACTGCACACTGCACATTTCCACTTGAGCATCCAATGGGCGCCTCTTGCTCAGCACTTCCACACGGAGCTCCAGCTTCCCTTCCCTCCAGGCCCATCACAGAGGCGTGCCCAGTTCGTTATAAGGAAACTCCATCCCACTTGTTGCTTAAGCGGAAATCTTTGGGGCATCATTGACTTTTTCCTTCCTTTCATATTACGCTTCTGGATGAGAGAATCCCCGGAGCTTTCTTTACCCTGGAACTCGCTACCTTCTGGGATACTCCCTGGGCTCTCACAAGTCTTGTCTCCTCATGAATCACCACAGCGTCCTCCTAACTGCTCTCCCTGCTTCTACTTCTGTCTCCTTCCTTCCTAACTAGTCTCAACACACAAGCCACAAGAGCCCTTTGTAATAGCCTAGGCTATGCAATCTCCATGCTTCAAACATTCCAAAGACATCACCCTTGCAGACAGACCCTACATATTGGGTCACAGTCTGTCACACCCCCTTCTCTTACTCTGTTCCTATCCCTCTGGCCTCCCCCTTGCCTCTTGGATGCACTGTGCCTTCTCAGAGCTGGTGCATCTGCTGTGCCTGCCCCAGCTCTACCCACATGACCCCCTCTTTGCTCCAAAGTACAAATGTCACCTTCCTAGAAATGCCTTCCCTGGACATACTATAAAGTGACTTCTCTCTTCAGCCCCTGGACTGCAAGGGGCATAGTATATATCCACTTGGTTGATAAACATTTGGTTTTTTGTTTATTTATTTACTCACTTACTTAACTCACTTATTTATTTATTTGGCTATTTAGAGAAAAGGTCTTGCTATGTGTAGTCCTGGTTAACCTGATACAATACGTAGCCCAGGCTGATGTTGAATTCATGGCAATTCCAACCTCAGCCTTTTGAGTTGCTGAGCTTACACATCTGGACAAGAGGATCCAGCTCACATTTACTTATTCATTTGACAATTCTTCTCCCCCGTTCCCGTGGGATTGGAAGCCCCATGAGTACAGAGACTGCACTGTACTCTGTCAGCATCCACAAAGGTATCAGCAACACAGACATTAAAAAATACTTTCAGACTGATTACACAAACTCAGACTCACGTGCTTGCTAATCACATATGGCCTCAGAGGATAAAGTTATTTTCAGTAGGATTTCCTTTGCAGATAAATCTGAGACAAATTTCTAAGGTTTCTTCTTGTTTTACAGTTGTGCCATGTCAAAGGTGGAGCCAACATTTATCCTCACATTTTCTTGGCACAAAAGGAGGGAGAACTCTAAGGCATCAGGAAAAGCAACAAAGCCATGAAAACAGGCAGTTAGGAAAAAAAAAAGATATTTCACCCTGAACAGAGTTGATGTTTGACCCAGACCCAAGATGCAGATGGTTCCAAGTACCACTGGTACTAGGAGTCTAGGAGGTAAATAACTCCACACTGGGACCTCTCAGGTAAATAAACTGGATCAAAGGCAACATGGGGAAAATGTTCCATCATAGAACACATATTATGGTGCTGGTAAAATCCCACCACACCATTCCAAGCATCTCTTCAGTCCTTGTCTCAAGGGGCATGGACTCACCACCCACTAAGTTGTTAGTTCAAAATCAGAACAGATCTAAAGATGGACAAGGCCCCTTCTCCCTATAACTTGTGGTCAAATCTGCCTCCTGGAAGCTGACCTCTGTTGGTTTGGGTTTTGATTCTATTTCATGGTTGTTGGTGGAAGTACAAGTTTGATGGGACTGAATGTAGCACAGTATTTTAATCCTGTCACTCAGCCAGTCAACAATCTGGCTGAGTGACAATTTTACTGGAATTCCAGAAAAAAACTGAAGATAACAATAAATTAAATTAAACACTTAATTAAAGATAACGTAACAATCCTAATGCATGTCACTTTATCTTTAGGGACCTATACTCTGGAGACTGGAAAGCTATGCTCCTCATCTTCCTGGACTTTTGTGTGTGCCAGCAGGGTAGGGCTGATCCTAGGCTTCTACCCGAATCTATAGTTCCAGCCCTTATTTTTTTCTTTTGATTTTGAGAGAATATCTCAATAAATTGCCCAAGTTGGCCTTGAACCTACTCAGTAGCCCTGGCAAGCCTTAAACTCATGAGCCTCCTGCCTCAGCTTTCTCGGTAACTAGAATTATAAGCCTGCTCATGCCCACAGACCCAGCTCTCAACAGTCTTTTCCGCCCGGGTGGTGATGTGATGCAGGCCCATGCTCTAGTAGAGTCAGGGCTGTCTCATGGTAGCCATCACAAAAGTGGTCCAGCTGCAGGAGCAGGTTCCTGACATGCCCCACGGGTAGAGCCTTCAGCCCAAGGGCTCCTCCCCTGTCTCAACTCTTTTTCCATAAAACTGAAGATCCCTGTAGACTGGCAGATCTCAGATTTTCTGATACAACCATTTGTTGTATCAGATGTATCACAAATTATTCTGCAATCAATTAAAAATTACATTCATAAGCGCTTGCAACAGCATGAGAAAATGTTTATGACAATGGTAAGTGAAAAGCTTAATGCAACATTTACATGGAATGTAATTTTAACTACAAAATCTATGCGAAGAAAATCTCCATCATTTGTCTCACGATGAGTCTTTGTTTTCTTTCCCTCCTTTGTTTGTTGTTTGTGTGTATGTGTGGTGTATATGTGTGATGTGATGTGTGTGTATGTTATGTATGATATGTGTGTGTGTGGTGTGTGTGTATGGTATCTGGTATGTGTATGTGATGTGTGTATGGTATCTGGTGTGTGTGGTATGTGTGATGTGTGTGTATGGTATCTGGTGTGTGTTTTTGTGTGATATGTGTATGTGTGGCATGTGGTATGTATATGGTATGTGTGATGTGTGTGGTATATGTGTGAATGGTATGATGTTTGTGTCTGTGTGTGTGATGTATATGTGTGTGATGTGTGTATGGTATGTATGTATATGCTGTTGTGTATTTGTCTGTGTGTGTTTGATGTGTGTATGGTATGTGTATGGTGTGTGTCTGTGTGGGCACTTTTGTGCCATGGTGTACATGTGAATGTCAAAGCACAACTTTGGGAATTAGTTTTTCTCCTTCTACCAAATGAGTTCCAGGGATCGGACTCAGGTTGCAAGGCTTGTGCGGCAAACACCTTACCAGCTGAGACAGCTCATAGGCTATTGTTTCTCTTTAAAAATGTGAAAATGTTGACTAGGCTTGATATCTTCACCTAAGAATCTTTAAAATTACTTTTTCTACTCCTGGGAAGTACATTATACATTTTGTTTAAGAATTTACTTCTTTCTGACTTTTATATGTGTGGGCGTTTTGCCTGCTTGTAAGTCTGTGTACCACAAGCTTGGAACCTGCAGAGGCTAGAGTGTGGCTTTAGATCCCCTGGAAGTGGAATTACAGAAACCTGTGAGTCACCCACGTGGATGCTGAGACTCAAACCCAGATCCTCTGCTACAGTCGAAATTGATGTTAACCACTGAGCCATCTCTCTCCCCCCATGTTTTATTTTAAAAGAAAGGGGAAAAAATGGAAAAAAGTAAAAGTTTAGGTTCCTTTGTCCTGAAAAATCTAAAGGGAAACATCATATGATCTGGGTAAAATGCCCAGAATGAAACTTAGCCAGCTCTCTCTGATCTGCCTTCAGGGTTTTGATTTGTGAGCTAACCAGAGAAAATGCTCTATACAACAGGAGCCGTCTTGGTCTGCTTTCCACAACCAACAAAGTTGCTAAGGAGGAAGTGCTGTCTTGGGTTTCAGTCCTTGGCCATTCAGCTTCTTTACTTGGTGGTGAGACAGAAATCTTGGGGAGCATGTGGTAGAAGCCACTCACCTCATGGAGAAAAAAAAGAGGAGCAGGAGGAGAAGAGGGAGAGAGAGAGAGAGGGAGGGAGAGAGAGAGAGAGAAGCAGGAAAGGGTTAGAGACAACTCTTGTGAACCAACTTCTACTTCCTTGAGGCTCTATCATCTGCTATAGCCCAGAAGGCTGAAGACAAGTCCTTGCAAACATGTGGGTTTGGGGAAGATGCTTTCAATCAGAGCAATGGTCCATCAGGGAAGTTATGAACTATCCTCAGCTACCAAAAGACAATTGCTTAACTTTGTTACTGGTTCATAAGTCATCAAGACTGTTGAAAAGAAAAGACTTTTGACAAATGAAGGAGAACCAAGTTCAATGACACCAGCTTTGGAATGATGGGCTTTTCTTGGTCAAAGAAATGCTGTGATAGAGGAAGAAGTTATTAAAATGCAGACTCCCGGAAACCCAGACTGGTATTTAGACTTGCAGGAAATTAACTGCACCCCCAGTTGTGTGCAAACAGAATTTTAAAATGTAATCAAAATCCGTGGCTGAACCCATTCCCAACGTGCTGCGATGAACCCACTCCTGACGTGCCACGACGTCTTGCTAGCTGGGTCATTCCCTCAACGCTGTGCTCTCGCTCTTTGAAAGAGGCCGAGGGTATTCAGAATATATGTTCTCCAACGGTGAGAGGACACAGTCAGGACACTATTGAGGCAGGAGAGGAGTTCCCTTAACTCGGGGAGTAGCTGAAAACTCGGCCACATCCAGAAGCCCGTTGGGAAAACAGTTTAAGCGATTTGGCAACAGCACTCTGCACAACTCATTTCAGCTGGACTTGAGTTATCTTTCTCTAGAGCTGTCTGGGAGAAGGTGAGACCTCCAGGGCAGCCAGAAAAGAACTGTTTTTGACAGAGCCTCTGCTTTTCTTTGGACTCTATGAATCCAGCCTGGGACGTGGCCATGAAATAAAGTTCACATCAGTTCATTTCATTGATTTCCTTAACTCCCAAAGAACAGATACACACTACATGCAAGCACTAGGAATTCCAAGCTAGGGCCTTCACCTTCTACAGTGTCTACCAGGGGATACATGGAGAAGCACAGTGAAAGAGAGGCTAGAGTCTGGGGTGTCTGCTCCTTCCTGTCCATGCCAGCTTGTTCTCTGGCTTTCTCCATCCCTGCCATGCAGCTCACAGGCATGTCAGCATTTCCCTCAGCAGCCACATCTAAGGATGTGGAGAGGAGCGAAGGAGAGGACTGAATTGAATGTTCCTAGCATAGCTTAGTGACACCTTCCAGGAGTCTGACCTCGGTTTGCCAACTCGCCAGCATTTCAGGAGGGCAGGTGAAAGTGACTCCAGGGTGGTCCTTACTTTGTGGAATCCAAATGATTCTGGGGCTTCTGAGCTAGCATAGCATTACACATACACATAGGCTCAGTGACAGATGTAGGACACAGGGGTGCTATTCCAGAGGTCAGGGAGGGGGTGTCTGTACTGAGCGCTAGTATTTTGATTCAGATGATCAGAAACAACTGAGATGATCTAAGCATCAAAACATAGCCATCCAGAGGTTGAGGAGATGACTCGATCAGGAAAGTGTTTGACTCACAAACACAGGGGCCTGAGCGCAATGCTCAGCGCCTACATACAGAAGCTGACACAGTGGTATGCACCTATAATCTCAGCACAGGGAGGCATAGATCGGAGGATGCCCACTGGGCTTGCTGACTGAATTGGTGAGATCCAGACTCTGTGAGAGACCTGATCATCTCAAAAAATAAGGTGGACAGAAACTAAGGGAGACACTTGGCATCAGTCTCTGGCCTACACATACACACATGCACACACGCACACATGCACACATGCATGCAAACACACCACCTCAACCATCCACTCATTAGTGCCATCACAATGGAATACTAGCAAAAGTTTATTGCAAATGACTAAACCAATAATCCATAGCGATAATTACTACTTTTAAAAATTCTGATATTTAATGTGATGATGTTTTGTGTTTATTATCCTAAAATCCCATTATTAGAAATAGATAAGCAACCAGGCTAGTACAAGCTACTTGAATTCTAATTTCTCTCTAGTATGGAATCTACAATCATCCTTAAAGGCAATTCTTTAATCATGAGGCTTCCAAGACTGACTCAGAATTCATGGGTTTCCTTCTAAACCAACTAATGTCGCATCTTTCTGCCTAGGTAGATTCAATCCCTCCCTCTTCCTCTCCTTCTCCCTCCCTCTCTTCCCATTCCCTCTCTGTATGTGTCTGCGTGTCTCTGTGTTGTGTGCACGTGCGTGGTGGTATGTGTATGTGATGCAGGTACCCATGAAGGCCAGAGGCATCAGATGCTGGATGAGGACTTACAGCTGTTTGTGAGCCCCTTGATGTGAGCCACAAATGCAAGTCCTTCACAGGAACAGCCAGCAGTCCTAATCCTGATCCATCTCTCCATCATCTCCACTTTCCTATGCAACTTTCTTTTTAAAGATCTGCCTTCTCCCTGTGTGGGTCCAGCCTGACTTGGTGCTCTCTCCTTAAGACAGCTGTCTGTCTGCTGATCTGCCACGTCTCAGGGCAACAGAACGTGTGCGTGTGCCTCTACCATCCACCCCATCGTCATCTTCTGCCTTAACCTTCCCACCACCCCATGATGTTATCTCTCCATCCTGAACCTCTAGAAAGCTTTGTCTGCTTTAAATGGCAGGAGGCCTTCCAGCTCATTCCCCACCTAAGCTGACTGTCCCTGTCAAGACTTTGTGTCCCCAAATGACATTTTTCCCACTAAGATGCTTAGGTCTCATAGTAAAAAGGAAACAGAATCAGCATTAGGCATGCAAACATGTTGACCTTCTTTCCAGCCGAAGAAACCCCATAAAGGTGAAGAGGGAGGACTGTTTCCACAAAGTTGTCCTCTGACCCCCACACAGCCCTGTGACATACATATGTCTCCCATCAGCCACAGACACAGTAACAATACATAAACTTAAAACACACAGACTCTAACCTGTGATTGATATAAAAATAAATAAATTACATTTAAAAAAAAACAAAAAACACACAGACTTTCCACTGACTATAGAAAACTGTAATGGGCTCTCTACTTCCTACAAGTGCTTGAAAAAATAGAGACAAGTAGATCTTCAGCTAGGCAGTGGTGGTGCACATTTTTAATCCTGGCAGTCAGGGGGCAAGGGCAGGCAGATCTCTGTAAGTTTGAGGCCAGCCTGGTCTACAGAGCTAGTTCCAGGACAGCCAGGGCTACACAGAGAGACCCTGTCTTGAAATATTAAAACAAATAAACAAACAAACAGTAAAAAAATAAATAGATGTAGATCTTCAGAAATGAGTAACAGGAGCAAAAAGCCCCTGCAGAATTGGACTCACAAGTCAGTATAAACGAAAATAAAACTAAAACGAGAGAGGAGTGTTTTTTCTAGTACTGCCAACATTCAGCTGTACTGACTGCCTAGAGCCCTTTGTGGAATGACCCTGAGGCCAAATCTGAGGTAAGCAGGAAATACTCTCACAACCAACTAATGACTCAAGAGCAAGACCAAAGGATGGCTGCAAGTGAGACACTTTTTAGCCAAACCTGTTGGGGTCATCAACACAGGCTTCAGGGTTCAAATCTGGACTTATGCCTTGGGTCTGTGTTTAACATTCTGAGGTTAACACTCATTGCTTATGAAAACAGGGACGGCAACACCTCTAACAGAGTCCCAATGCATCCAACAAATGAGGTGACTTTGCAAAGACACAGCAGTGTGCTACACATTGTGTATGCCTAGCAAAAGGATAACAGGAGCCTTTATGATACCAGTTCATCAGCCCTAAAAACACTCCTCGGACTTAAAGGTTGGTTGATATCAATTTTATATCCTCTATTAAAACCCGTAAACCTGGTCCTGGTGTAGGAAGGACTGGGTAGTCATCAGCTGATGATCAAACAGTATTTCTGCCTGCTAATCTCCACCCCAATAGCACAGCACTGGCAGGCAATGGGGAAGCAAGTGGCTCCAGATTAAATTCTTAGCTTCCCTAAAATAAGTGCAGGCTGAGTCACCCCTTTATTCCCAGGCTCCTCTGGAAGTTGAAGAGGATGTCACTGTCCAGAAATAGCCTTCGCATTCCAACGCTAAACTGGCTCTCCAAAGTATATAAGATCTCTTGCAGAAGTGGGTGAATAAACTGTTGTGGGTGTCAGCCCACTGAAATGTCTCCAAAGGTTATCGGTGGAAGCTTAAGTGGACTGGGATGCTTAGGAGCCACCGCAGAAGTCTTCTGGATTGTTAACAGCTTCGGCAGTGGTGGTATCGGGAACTAGGAAGGCTCACACCTTATCATCCCCTCACACAGAAACCGCACATCTCCAGGGTTCCCCGCCACTCATGGGACCAGTATTAGCTCCTGCCGTGAACACTACCCTACCCTTCTGGCCTTATTTCCCAGCAGGCTCTAGCCACAATAGAATTCAGGACACTTCTGGACACTCTTCTGTTCCATCCCACACCTATTGACTTTGTCTACGCTCCTCCCTGAGCCTACTAGGGGATCTGTGAATCTGTGACTCTGTGGCACGGACATCTGGACAGAAAAGCAATGCATGGCATCAAGGAGGTGCATTGGTACAGTGAGTAGCTGGTACAGAGCAGGAAGAGTGTGGGCTCTGAATGGATCTGTCGATCTAAGACAAATCTCCTGTCAGCTGAGCCTTGAGCCCCTGTGGGCTCTGCTCAGAGTAATGCCCTGTTCACTCACACCCCAGCATGACCACAGTGGGAGAATTTTGTCTACTAGGGACAACTGTGACCTTATGAGGAACATATCATTCATTATTTATGGTAAGCCAGGAACAGCCCATGTTAATGAAGAAAACGCAGGCGGCAGGGGCACAGGTGGCTGAATTCTTGTTCTTCTTCCACTGAGGGTAGTTCACTGCTTGTCTCAATGCTTGGAGGTGATGTTTACTACTGATTACATTATGGTGTGAAATGCTGTCCTGCTTTCTACTTTCAGACAAAAGACATAGGGCCCAGCGATGCTGAAGGTTCTGGGACTCAAAGGGAAGTCCTGTGAAAGCAGGACAGAGGGCTACAGCAAATGGCTCTTCTGCATGTGCTTCTAACATCAGTTCCCTGGGGACCCAGCTTTGACGTTACTTTCCCTGGGGCCCAGTTTCCACAGACAGAAGCCAGCAAGGTGCAGACGCTTAGTGACTGGCAATGGCAGAGAGCCAGGGATGGGTTGTATCTTATTCCCCGAAGTCTTCACTTCCAGCTCCTCGGAAGGCAACTCACTCAATCTTTACAGCGGAATCAAGTGGAAATTATGTCACCAGGGCAGGCCCTGAAAATGACTAGGGTCCAAATACAGGGGAGAAATGGGCACACAGAGAAGGGTGATGGTGCCAAGAGACACACTGAAGATGGCTCTGGAGACACACTGCAGATAGGCCAGGGTAAACATCTTCCCTCACATCCCCACAGCTCTCAGAAGAAACCAAGCCTCCTCAGCCACCACCCCCTCCCCCAATGCACTCATTCATTTCAGACTTCCGGTCTCCAGAACTCACTGATAACAAATTGCAAGCCAGGGGAAGAGATAGGAAGTTAGTTTGCTCTCCCCCTCTACCTCGTTTTCAATATTTTCCCCTCCCCTCCCCCATCAGTGGACGTCAGCACTTCCGCTAGACCATATGGCATGCAGTCGTTGGGAAAGGGTGTTGCTCTCTTCTGGAAAACTGTCACGTATCCATGCAGCTATAGGGGCCTCGTATAACTGAGCCCAGATGCAGCTCAGCTAAGACTGCAGAGACCCTCCATCTGAAGACTGTTGACACCTGGTCATTCCACATTACTTGTGCACCAAGGACAACCCCAATCCAGCTGGTGTCCTTGTCCCAACACCGAACTACAGCTTCAAAGTTTTTCTACACACAGCATGACAGGGAGCCACTGTCTGAGTTCTACGTACAAGATGAAAGTTCTTTGCCACCCCCCTCACCCTTTTTGAGAAATCTGTAGGGAATTCTGGAAATTAAAAACAACAACAACAATAGGACAAATTCAACAAGGTTTAATTTTTAAAGCTTATGTATATGGATATGTTTTGGGTGTAGGGTGCGTACATGTGAGTGCAGGTCCCTGTACAGATCACAGGCAGCTGATTTCCCATGGAGCTGGAGTTACAGGAGGTTGTGAGCTGCCTGACATGATGCTAGGATTTGAACTCAGGTCCTCTGCAAGAGCCGTAAGAGTTCTTAACTGCTTAGCCATCTTCCCAGTACCCCACATTCTCACCAAGGTTTAAAGGAACTAATCATTACTGCTGAGAGTTAACACTTAAAGGAATGAATCTCTGGCAATATAAAAATGGGAAATGCATTTGGCTGTTGGGTAAGTGTTTCATTGCACGTCAGTGTTCTCACAGGAGGTTATTTTTGGTGTTTGTTTTTTTGTCTTATGTAACCAAAGCTGGTCCATAATTTACTATATAGCAAAAGATGACCTTGAGTTTCTGATTCTCCTGCCTCCACTCATAAGAGCTGGGATTACAGACATTGTCCACCATAGCTGGTTTTTCTAGTACTAGGGATTAATCCCAGGACTTTGTACATGCTAGCCAAACACTCTTAACAACAGAACCACATCTCCAGCCCATCAAAGGGGGGGGTATTTTATCATTCTTGGGGCACTTGGCAGTGACCAAGATTATCACAAAGAGGAAAAGGGGAGACCAGAGGTGCTATTAGGATCCTGGGGTGCATGGGGCAGCCACATCAGAGAATGATCTGGTCTGAAATGCTAATGGTGCCAAGGAAGAGAAATCCTGAACTTCATCGGAGGCTTCTCTGTCTCCACGGAGCTGCTCAGAAGTAGCCCAAGCAGAGAAGTGTTGCAGTCAGGAGCTGCAGTCAGGAAGCAGAATCTGCTCATCTACAAAGCAAACAATTTGAGTGTCCACATTGCTCTCTCCAGCATGGTCACATGCCTAGCCAAAGGCCTGTAATCATCATGTTTTCTGAGCTTGATTTCACAACATGGCTGTCTCTCAAAACCTTGGGCAATTTGAAAATATTACAAAGACATCAAAGGTCTTGGGGACATTTCCAGGCTGAAAGATTTCAAATTGTTGCTGACCTTTCTGCATAAGGCATGGAAGGAAGGGCAAAGGAAGAACCTAATGCTTCAGGGAGGCCCAAGGTGAATCATCTACCCCTGGCCGTCAGCAGCTTTCACTGAATCCCCACTTTATTTGCAATTTAAGGCCATGGCCTGATGGGTTCCAGGAGGTGACAGACCTTGAGGAAAAGGTTTGGTTGGTTGGAAATAATTTCTCCTTGCCTCCTGTCTCAGACACAGAAAATTTAGCTGGTGTGTTCTCTGACCTCTACTCAAACACTTCACCCTTAAAGTTCTCCAAAAAAGTAAGCATTCTAACAAATTCTATGGAATACAGAAAAGTCATACAGAAAAACTTCAGTGTCCCCCCCTGCCCATCTTTATTGGTGGAAAAAAATGTCTTAAAGTATATTGACATTTTTAGATGGGCCAAACCTCTACCCTAAAGGATCAGGTTATCTGATTTTTCTAAAGACAAGATGGAGTTGGCTTAGGTAGTGAGGATTTCAGGGGAAACTCACATACCAGCTCTTCAGTAAATATTAAGCCTCTTTGCACGGTGCCCAGAACTAGTCTCCACACTTTTATAGCAGGTATTTTATCTCCTCATCTGTCTCCTTGGTCCCCTCTAATTTCTTCAACTAAAAGCTTTGTACAGCCTTTGCTGTAATTACAGACACAGAAGATATGCTACCTGGGGATCAGTTATCAGCAAAGTTTTCCCCTCAACAGATAGTAGGTGTTTCAGGCCTTAGAGGCCGTGATGCCATCTGTGATGACACTGGAGTCATCCATAAACATGTAGCACCGAAGTGAACATGCAGGACTGTAGTGCCACAAAGCTTCGCTGGTAGACAATGACATTTGAATTTCATTACATTTTTATGTGTCATGATATATTCCTAATTTTGTTGTTGTTGCTAAGTCCCTTAAACTGTGCAAACCACACTTCTGAAGGAGGGCTGATGAGCGGCAGCTCTGGCACGTGGGGAATGGTTTGTTAGCTCCTGTCCTAAATAAATAAATAAATAAAATTCATTTTTGTGGGGCTGGAGAGATGGCTCAGCAGTTAAGAGCACTAGCTGTCCTTCCAGAAGACCTGGGTTCAATTCCTAGCATTCATGTGTCCCAACTGTCTGTAATTCCAGTTCCAGACCCTCTTCTGGCCTTCACAGGTACCAGGTATTCAAGTGATTCACAGATATATACGTGCAGAAAAAAACACCCGTATACATAAAATAAAAAAATCTAAGCTGAGCTTGGAGGCTCATGCCTTTAATCCCAGCACTTGGGAGGCAGAGGCAGGCAGATCTCTGAGATCAAGCTGGCCTGGTCTACAGAGTGAGCTCCAGGGCAGCCAGGGCTACACAGAGAAACCCTGCCTTGAACAAACAACAACTCTATATATTAAAAGAACTGCAAGATCCTGTCTTATTGTTTTAATTGCAACAATTTATCCTTCATTTTAGATTTGCTAAATGGATTGTCCCTCTTGTCTCCTTAACGTTCAGAAATCACCATGGTGAAGTGGGCGAGTGAAAGAGCAGATAAATAAATGATAACAGATAAGTGTTCTATCACTGCAGGAAAAAAAAAAAAAACCTGGCTAAAGCATCTTCAGGAAGGATGGGTTTATCTGGGCTTCTAGTTCCAGGGGATACAGTCCAGCATGAATGGGCAGGGTGTGAGCGGCAGCAGTTTGAGGCTAGAGGTCAGGAAGTAGAGAAAAATTAATGCCGGTATTCAGCTCACCTCCTTCTTGTTTTTATTCAGTCTAGAACCCCTGACCAAGGAATGGCATTGTCAACAATTAGGGTGCGGCTTCCTACTTCAGTTAACCAGATCTAGAAACTCCCTCACAGATATTCCTAGAGTCTTATCTCCTAGATTTTATCAACTAGACAATTGGTGTGAGTAATCACACCCACTATCATTCCATCAGCAAAGTATCCAGACTAGGAACGGGTGATTGCGGCTGCTGTGTGAGTCATACACTGTTCACTAGGGTCTTGCTCCACACAGTGTAAGATCTAAGGATTGACCAAGGGTAATTTTCAATGTTCTTTTTACAGAGCACTGAAGGCTAACGTTTATTTTTTATTTTAAATTTATTTTATTTCATGTATATGCATGTTTTGCCTGCACATATATATACATACATGCATACACACACATACATACATCACATGGAAGCCTCGTGCTAGCAGAAGCCAGAGTACATTGGATTCTCTGGAGCTGGAGTGAGAGGCAGCCATGAGCCACCACGTGGGTTCTGGGACCTAAACCCAGGTCTTCTGCAAAAGAAACAATTGCTTTTAAATGCTGAGCCATTTTTTCCAACCTTTATGGCTAACATTTCAGCTTTGTTTTAAAACTCAGTATGGTCAACACTATTATTTAGCTTTTACAGCTTTATGGTATTTAGATGTTGAGCCAGAAAAGAAAATAGAAGAGAGTGAGAAATGCAGCAATTTCTCCATCTACTTGTCCTCCCTGCTCAAATATATATCAAATCATTTCTTGTTCCTTTCTGCAAGGACATGACTGGTTTCTTGTGGAAGATCTACTTCTGGTTGGTGGTGGTAGTTTCAGTTTTCTACAGTGTCAAGAACTACACAGTGAACATTTTACATACTAAAGGATGCTTTAGCACTATGCCATGACCCTATTCCTTTTTATTTTTGTTTTTTTTGTTTGTTTGTTTGTTTTTAAGATCAGTGTTTACTATGTAGTTCAGGCTGGCCTTGAACTCTTGATCTTCTTGGATCTGCCTTTCAAGTGCTGGGATTAAAGTTTGTGCCACCTTGCAAAACTTCACAAAGCATTTCTGAAAGTACGTGTTAACATACCAAGGAGACACACATATCTCCTGTGGCCTCGCAAACAAGCTATTTAAAATCAAAATCATAGTCCAGGGAGATGGCTTAGGGCCACCAAGCCTGATGACCTTTGTTGTTTCATCTCCAGAACCCATTTGATGGAAAGAGAGAACTGATTCCCACATGTTGTCCTTTGACCTACACACACACAGAGAGAGAGAGAGAGAGAGAGAGAGAGAGAGAGAGAGAGAGAGTCCAATTAAATATGAATTTCACATACACAACAGACACCCATTCCTCTAAGTGCTTCCCAGGCAACAGCTCAGCATCCTATGACTTAAAGTGCTAAAAGCTATGAGGGTGAGCCAGACCGAAGGGAGGTTTTTATAAGGGGGATGCAAACATTTGCCACATAAGTCTAGGGAGTAGTGTTCATTACAACTCAGATCCCCACCATGACAGAAAGCCCCAGCTCCCTGTTTCAGCCAACACCTCCAACTTTAATCTATTCCATCTCTGCACATGGAGGGAGAAGGGGGAATCAAGGGAACTGCTTAGGTTTTGGTTTAAACAACAATGCCTCCTGGGGAGGTAGAATTATCCTACTCTGATTGTTCTAGTGACCACACAAGTTTATAGCATATTAAATTCAGACATAAAAAATTGATGTCAATTTTGCTCTCTGTTCATGAAATTCTCTTTTTTAGAGGGATTACAGTTTAGATTGCCTCTAGAGAACTCCTGATCGCCTGTGCATGCTTGAGAGGGGACTGATTCCAGGAGCAGTCTTGGCTCTGAGCCCAGCCGATGGATTGCTGTTGTTATTCTTATTTTGGTGTTTGTTTGTTTTTAACAATGAAAAGATCCCAAAGAGCCCTTGAGTCTATGACAAACAGGCTTCTTATAGGCACATCTCACCAATCTGTCAAAAAAAGGATAAATGTGTTTGTATCTCTCTTAGATCTGAGCTGTAATACCGCTCCACACCTATTCCATACATTGTTGCATTAGGGATAAATAAAATACACTCTGGAAAGAATAAGTGGAAAACTGACAGCCTGGGATGGGGAAGAGGGAGAGTGGGGTGGGGAATGAAGCTAATCAGGCCCATTTTAAAATCGTCTTATGTTTGGTTTAAATGATTGTGAATGTTGAGACAGCAACAGATCTTTTGCAAAACTCAAGAGTTTCAGGTTCTATTGTAAAGGCAGAGGATTGCAGCCCTGGCTCCTATAAATCAGTCACCAGGAGGTGTGAGTGACTGACTGGCTGCTCCTGTCCCCAGGAGCCTGGCCTTTCTCCTTTACTGTGCACTCCAGGGTTCAGTCACAGTAATCAGCTCCTGTGCACATCTGGGTTTACCCTACTGTGAAGTACTCCACACAGTACCCAGGTGATCCGAAAGTCTGGGAAACTCACCTACCCTCCTCCAGAAGCAGCCACAGGATAGAGTGGCCATCTTTTGTTCAATTTTTGGACCTTTTGAACACCTGCCTCTAAAAGGGAAGGTGACCAACTGAATAAAATGGTCTCTGTAGGCTCATGTATTTGAATACTTGGTCCTCAGTTAATAGAACTGTTTGGGAAGAATTAGGAGGTGTGGCCCTGGTTGGGGGAGGTGTGTCACTGGGAATAAGCTTCGATATTTCAAAAACCCACAGTATTTCTAGTCATCTCTTCCTCTCACTTTCTGACTCATGGTGTGTCTCAAGGAGTAAGTTCTCGGCTTCCACTCCAGCACCACGCCTGCTTGCCTGCTGCCATATTCCCTACCATGCTGGTCAGTGGTCATGGACTCACCCTCTGAACTGTACGACCTCAATAAACTGTTTCTTCTATAAGTTATCATGGTGTCTTAGCCCAGCACTAGAAAAGTAAACAAGACAGGTACTTAGTTTAATTTTTTTTTAATTAGGTCAGGCTGCTTCCAGCTTTGGCTTGGGAAAGAGTAAAGAGCTACAGCTAGCCAGAGGCAGGAAGGAGCATCCGAATAAGAGAGGTGGTAAGGGAGAGGGGTGGGTGGGGCGGGTTGGAATTCACTTTCACCTTGGCTGCTGCTTCTCCTTGTTTTCAGAGCCAATACTTTCTCTTCATTCCCCCATGTCATGCCTGATGCAGCTCTGGTATCTTCTGTTCTTGTTGCTAAGAAGGCTGGGGGAAGGATGTGTCTAAGAGTTGGGAGGATTCAAGAGTGTGTTCTGTACCCAGCCTTCTCATTCATTCGTACCACATTTATCCATCTATTGTTGATGGAGTTGTGAAGTTTTACTCGATTCTTAGAACCAGGTTTTAAACATGCATGTGCAGAATTCATTGTCCACAAACATGTCTCACGGCATTAGAGATGGCAACTGTTGTCAAGTCAGGGAAGCTGCATGCCTGATTCTATGCCACTCAGTCAAGGGTCACCTTTCTTAAATCCCAGCCTTGTTCTCCTGTTACTTTTGGCCAAACCTTATCACCCAAAGCCTGAAGTCCTGACTGGTATTTATTGGCCGCAATTTGCAGACATCACCACTCAAATCCAGAAAAAAAGGCAGAAAGAAAGAAAGAAAGAAAGAAAGAAAGAAAGAAAGAAAGAAAGAAAGAAAGAAAACAGTCCCTCAGCATTTGCCCATGGAGCTAGGTTTCCAGGCATATGTTTTTCTCTGAAGAATAACATTTTTTTTGGTAACCCTCAAAGTTTTTCATTTCAGCCCTGAACTTAAAAATAAAAAGAATATTTATATGACTGGTTATAATTTAGCAGACTGAGGGGAAGAAGGAGCCCAACCCACTTAGCACAGTAAATAAACTAGTAAAAAGGCTACTTAATTTTCCAGCAAAAATGTGGGGAGGGGTCAGGTTTTACAAATGCCTTGAAGACATTTGGTCAAGCACAGAATGTCAAGCTCAGAGGCCCTGGGGGTAATAAACTCATCTGCGATGGGGAAAGTGAGAAATAGAAAGCTATACTGTGAAGGCCTTTCATCCAGATCTGGGGCTTTAATCTTGGGGCTCAAATGGCTTTTCTTTTTACTTCCACGCTAGGCAAGGGAAAGGTGCGGGCCTCTCTCTGCCTTTCTTCTAGCTTATATGATACTAGAGGCACTGAAGCTTGGAGATGAACCCAAAGCATTTTTAATACATGTTCAAGCAAATATGCTGTTCTCTTTTCTGTCTTTCATTCTTGTGCTTGTGAATATATGTGTGTGTGTGCTTACAAGTGTATTCGTGTTCACAAGTGTATTCATGTATGTGTGTGAGTGTGTATGTGTGAGTTTGTATGTGTGTGATGGTCAAAAGATAACTTTGGCTGACATTTTCCAGGTGCTATCACACTCCCCCCCCCTTTTTGAGACAGAGTCCCCCATTGGCCTGCAGCTCACTAAGTAGGTATGAGCCCCAGGGATCTGCCTGTCTCTACCTCCCCAGTGCTGGTCTCACCACATCCAGCCTTTTTCTATAGGTTCAGGGGATTGAATTCAGGTCTTTGTGTGTGCAAGAAGGGTGTTTTATGGACTGAACCATCTCCCCAGCCCCTACTTTTTCATGTGTCTGTTTATAATTGCCTTATATATGTTTTAGCTCAACATGGGACTGCTCAGAAATACAGAGATAATAATTAAACCAGGACACATGCAACTCAGTATTCACCTCCCACAGCAATCTCTGCTCCACTGGCCTTTCCCGCCTGAAACAGGACTCAGCTTCGTGGCATCCCCAAGCTCAGCATATGCCCGAGAGACCTTCTCTCCATCCAGTGCCCCGTGCCCTGTGGCCTGTCACCCACCCACAGTCTTCCCTTGTTCTCTTAGGCTCCATCCAGCACAGTGCAGCTTCTGTGTTTTGTATTATGTGACAAATAAGAGACTGGGTGAGTCTGAATTCCCCCAGAAATGAAGAGCTGGTTCTGACAATGGATGCTACAAACAGGGACGACATCCTTGGGAGAATAAACTCTATCTGGATACACCATACACACACAAGGCCATACTTGTGTGCATGCGTGTAGGATGAGGAGAATCCTTAACCATCAGGAAGTAGTCGCACATCAGCAGCCACTCATCCTGGCATGCGATTGGAGTCAACCATTGGTGGAGCAGCTCTTCTGAACCCTGCCACAGGTGGTCCCTCAAGACTTGGATGGCTGATTTGCAATGAACTATGTGCGTGGATAGATACTATCACCGTGTCATGGAGTTCTCTCCAACCGCCCCCTCCCCAACGGCTGCTGGAAATAGAGCTAGCTACAACATGTGATTTGCACACGTGGTGTGTGTGACAGAGTGCTCACTTGTGGCAGGGGTTGACATTTTTTATCATTCACCACCTTATTTTTTGAGGCAGGGTCTCTTCACTGAACTGGACACTCACCATTTCAGCTAGACTGCCTTGCCAGTAGGCACCAGGTATGTGTCTCTGCCCATCCTGCCCCCAGCATTAGGGTCACAGGTCCACCCTGCTTTTCATGTGAGTGCCAGGGATCTGAGCTCAGGTCCAGGTGTTTGTGTAACAGACACTTCACATAGAACTCTCCCTCACTGCATCTCCTGTCTTCACAGAGCTGCCCTCAGGAAACTTCCATAAGGGAATTTTATAGTGTGTAGTTAGGGACAGCTCAACCCTGTGCAAACCTCCGAACTGACTCAGCCTTAGTGAAGGCACCCAGAGCTCCCAGCCAATCCCGGCTCCTTGCCAGCCCTCACAGCCTGCTCAGACAATCCAGACAAACCCTGCTCGGTTACCCATCCTATCCCAAGCAAATTCTCCTAAAAGTTGCCTTCAAGTGATTAACAGACAAAATTTTCACTTTATTTACGTAGAAGTAAGCAAGTGCTCAAGGTAAATGATGATTCCCTCCCACAAATCCCTGAACTCTAGAGGTCAACCTCAGGATCTAGTGAATTAACTAATAAATTAATTCTCAGAAAAAGCCTCCTCTTGATCAGCTACCTGATGTGCAGATGCACCTGCACCATCTTCATGCTGGGCTAGCGTAAGTTCTCGCTCAGTGGGGCTGAATTGGTGTTTGTTTCTTTAAACTGTTAAGCATGCCATGATGAGCATAGGGCACTTATGATGACTCAGACCTTCATCTTTCTTTACTATTGATCTGCTCTGACTTGAGCAATGGTTTTCAGAGTACGTTCCCCACAATGGGAGCTGCAGCTGGAAACAGCTGGGAACTTTCTGGAAAAGCAAATTCATTTGTCTTCTTCCCAAGTCCACTCAGACTCTGGGAGTGGGAAGCAACAGTCTGTGCTTTAAAGAGGTCTCCAGTTGATACTGAAGGGGAATATTCTATGCCACATGGTGTGCATGCACACACACACACACACACTCCCACACACAGAGAGGGGGGTTATCAGATGTCTGTCACTGCGATTCTAAGTATCCTGGCCAGCAATTGTTCTCTGTCCTATTACCTGAGGATCATCTCAGACATCCCGATATAAGGCCGACTCAGATAAGTCAGATATGCAAATCTTGAATAAATATTCTTTAAGATTCTTCTATAATAACTGGGCGTTTGAGGTTCTGTGGATTTAGAAAGCAGCCGCTCACCCACATGAGAACACACTGACTTACAATCATATCCATAGATGCAAGCGACTCAACCTGGTATCAAAACTATAGCAAATGGGTGGTTTTTTTTTTTTTTTTTTGTAAAGAATCCAGACACTTAGATACCAAGTCACAAATCCTTAGTAACAATACAATGTGATTTTGCAACCTTACAGTGACTTGGGAGGATGTCCAGAGAACTACTTTGTAGCCTCTGTATGTATGAAATTCAGCTAAGCCAGTGCATATAGAAAGCAAACTGTAAAGTTCAAATCCCCTACCAACTAAAGGTCACAAAATGCTGACCTGTTGACCAAAAGGAGTTGCATGTGACCACAAATTTTTTCAGTCTTTAAACTCATTCATATTTTTCATTTACATTGGAGAGCCTATGTTAAAAAATCATCTTTCTGCTTTCTCTTGGAAATGAGTTGCTGGAATAACGTAGAACCCGTGTTCTCACGCAGCACAAATCACCTGCCTCTTTACTGCTCAGTGACATCTGTGCTGTAGGGCCCCAACTTTCCTTTCCATGCCCCTGATTTGGGTGACACATTTGCTCCTGAAACCTACTGAGTTCACAGCTTCCAAAGATCCTCGCTGGGGCTGGAGAGAAGGCTCAGTGGGTAAAAGCACGCGCTGGATAAGCACGAGAACCTGACTTCTGAATCCCAGAGCACACATACAAAGTCAGATATGGTCTCGCCTCAGCTTGTAAGCCTGATCCTGTGGGAAGCAGAGACAGGAGGATCACTGGGGCTCGCTGCCCTCCAGCCCAGCTCAGCTCCAGGTTCACTGAGGGGCCCTGTCTCAAAGGAATAAGGTGGAGCACGATAGAGCACACACGCGCGCCCTCCCTCTCTTTCTCTCAGTCTAAGCATAAGCACATAGTACGTTCATCCAAAATTTCCTAATTTGGCAAAAAATGTTGAGGTTGGTGTCTCTTTTCTATTTCAAGATGCACAAGTTCCAAGCTGTTTATTTACTGTAAATAGAAACCTCTGTGCATGCTCACTGGATGCTTGCTCTGAGTGTGTCTTGGGAAATTTCCCAAATCACTCTGATGGCAACTCCACAGTGAGGCGTCTATCTCCATCCCCAATACACAGATGAGGAAACCGAGGGACAAGGACATAGTTCAGATACTAATGAAAAACCTAGAATCCACGCTCCTAACTATCCTACCAGATTGTTCAAAGTCCTGGCAGCCTTCAAGAACCCTTGTTCTATGCATCATGCCTATTTTTTGTCTCAGCCTGAGTCATGTCACATAGTCATGATTGACCTTACTGTTCCCAACATCCCCTTGAAGGAATCGGTGATGAAATGGGAGTGGTTCAAAGGACCAATAGCAGTGGTTTCCAAAGTGCTGAAGAGCCCCTACAGAGAGGCAGATGTGCTCCACTGAGCCCTGGCTTTCTTAGATAATGGCCATCCATAATCCATAAGTCCCACGTGCTGAGCATTTGCTTCCCACAGCTTTAAAGTTTGGGAGAGCAGTTACTCTTTTTCCTAAGAGGCTCAAGCCCTGAAATTCCCAGGTACAAATACATACTATCCAGAGAGCTCTGTGACCCTTGCACATGCTTGTGTAAGGCTCCCTTGGCACACTCAGGACCTGTGATGACCCTGAGCAGTCCCAAAGTGACATCTATTTACTGAGCAGCCTTGCAAATTCAAGCCAGGGCAAATGCTTCCTCTCTGCTAATATTCTTACTAACTGGTTTCATAGGCTTTTACATGGAGTTTTAAAGCCACAATGTCATCTCTGTCTTTGAGATGGAAGTAGATAACACATAAACGCCCAAGATTCTTAATTATCCAGTTCTTTGTTAAGTACTCACCAATGGCACAGGTCCACAGAGATGTATGTGTGTGTGTGTTTGAGGGTTCTCACAGGAATCAGTGTTTGTTACTAAAAGGCTTATCCTTTGGGTCTCTAACACTTCTGGATCCCTGACTTGGGATGTTGAGATGAGTCATATGTAAATCATTGCAAGGACTTTTATGCAGCTCAAATAGACCAACCTCAGTGGCATGGGTCAATCATAGGCTAAAAGCCTCCTGGGACACTAGGTCCCCATTTGAACTTAAACCTCAGGGATGTATCATTGATAAATTAAAGGCACAAAAAGATGACTGACTATAAGGGAAAATCCAACAAATATTTTCTCTAAGCTTACTCAGGACAGAGAATGGGATCAGGTGGAAGCCATCAACATGCTAACTGAACCCATAGAAAGGAAAAGAAGATGGTGATGAGATAGGGGGAGAGGAGGGTGGAAGGAGAGAGACAACCCAGGGAGAAAGAGACAGAGACAGAGATACAGAGAGAGAAACAGTACAAAGAAAGTCAGAAAGAGAAGAGTCAGAGTCAAAGAAGGGGGTGGAAGGGAACAAGAGAGAGGAATGGAGGGATGGAATGAGGGAGAGCGAGAGACACAGAGAGAGAGAGAGAGAAAGAGAGAGAGAGAGAAAGAGAGAGGGAGGGGGAGGGTGTGAGAGAGAGAACTTAGGCAAGATTTCAGAAGGTCCTAATTCTATACACCTCAGTGTATTCAAGTTCATGTACCTCCAAGCTCTCCTTCCTCCCGCGGAGGATCCAGGCTGGATATGCTACTGACACACAAAAAAACTTGGCATCAGGCGAGACCAGAGCTTCCCCAAATTTTTCTGCATCTCACTCTGTGGGTCTGGATGCGCAATTGTGCGGCAGAGAGCGTGAAACTCACCTCCACGTGTAAGAAAGAAAGCAGAGTGTAAACCATTTGTGTGAATTGTGAGGTTCTGTGCAATTGCAAAGGTGGATTTTTATCATTCCACAGAGTGGGTTCCTAATACAAGATGAAGACTGAAGGGAGGGGTGGGTTAGGTTACATTCCATATTTCAGCACACATTGATGCAGTGATGTCGGGGGCCTTTTCTATGGAGCTCTTGGGGCTTTTTATCCAAGATGGCCTCTATGCCATTTAGTCATTTTCACTCATGCCCAAAGAAAACTTTCTGCCGGTTGGATATGGAAACATAACAACACCCTCCCCCGAAGTCAGTTTCCACTGAGACTGAGCAGCTTCCTCCCCAAGAGAATGTAACTCAATGGGCTGGAGTTTGTATGGGGCGTTTCCATGCCTTGCACCCAGGATTGCAAGAGGCTCCAAAGGACAGAGGTCTCTTGGTTCACTCAGGGTTTTCCAGTGCTATGCAGTCAGTCTGCTGCTGCCTCAGGGGCTCAGAGGCTGCAGAGAACCCGCACAGCACCCTCATGAGAAAAGATGAGGTACTGCAGCCATCTCGATGGCAGTGCAGGGCCTGCTCTGTGGGTTGAAACCCTGGTTTTGGCACCTTCTGTTTAATGTTCCAACAGTTTTCTGGCTTGGCCATCTCTAAAATGGTATAGGGGAGTAACTTTGCAAGTCTCTTGAAAAGTTAAATGAGATAATATGTGTGTAAAAGGATTTCATGAGGAGCCAGAGAGACGGAGTGGCAGTTAAGAGCCCTCTCTGGCGTTGCGGACTACCCAGGCTGTTCCCAGCACCCACACTGGCCAGTACACAATCACTTGTAATTCCAGTTTCAAGAGACCCTGCGACCTCTGGACACCTCAGGCACCTGCACATACATGTTATATGTAGACTCACACATATACACATAGATACAAATAAATTTTAAACAACATTTCATGGAGGCTGGGAAGATGGCTCTGTGAATAAATAAATGACTGTGCATGGAGCCTTGAGTTCAGATTCCCAGCATCCATGTAAAAAACCAGGCATGGAGGCACATGTCAGTACTCAGAGCTGGAGCACAGAGACAGGCAGATATCGGGGGCTAGCTGGGCAGTCTAGAAAAATAGGGAGCTCTAGGTTCAGTGAGAAACTCTGCCTCAGAAAGACAGATATTTCCATCTGAGGAAGAGGAAGACACCCAACATACACCTCTGACTTCTACACACAAAGGCAAAGAAAGGCAAGTGCATTTATTCACATACATACACACAGATAACACACATGTACACACACATGCCCACACACATTCACATGCAACACACACATACACACATCTCACACATATGTACAAACACAAACATACAACATACATATAACACACAATACACATGTGTGCACACATACACACAGATAATATACATGTACACATACCACATAACACACAGTACACACATTTACACACATGACACACACATTTATACAAAGGACACACAACACACATACATGCACACAGAAAACACACATGTACACATATACAACACACACAGCACACATACATGCACCCAGAAAACATACATGCACACATATACAACACACACAGCACACATACATGTTTACACATGCACAGAGATAACACACATGTACACATACCACACACATACACACAGATAACACACACATGTATATACACATATACACACTTCAGCCTTTCATCATGTTCATGCTGCCAACTACTGACTTAACTTCTTGCTTTTGTTTTTCTCTTTCTCACACTAATTTTTCTGAATAACTAATAAGCAAACAATAACAAATACATACATACATACATGGATGGATGGATGGACAGATAGATAGATGCTCTGTGGTCATTGGGAAGGTTATGATGTTAGTTTCTACGTTATTTTATCCAAGCTTTGATCAAGTGACTTTTGGGGCCAAGGGTTGGTGGGGAGATTGCTCCACATGCCTTGAGGCTGGTTCTCATGTCTCACTCATGAGGTCATGGGCACCGTCCTACTTGCAATTCACATTAATTGATTGCATGCTCTCCTAATTCATCCCTGCCCATGAGCAACTTTGTGTTTAATCCAGGCCAGCCTAAACCAAGGCCTTGCTGAATGCACAACGTTCAGTAAATGGTCATCATTGTCTTATTTCTCCTCACTCTGCTGTCAGAAGCATTTTGTAAGTTCTATAGGTTATAGCTGTAGAGGAAAGGAGGAAAGACATTTGCCAAGGATGGTTGCTCATCTTTTGACAGGACACAAGAGCCTTCTAATCTCATTGATTAGTCTCTGGCCTACTTTAGCAGATTCAGCTGAGACACTGTGGCCGCTCAGTAATCTATACTAGGTGATTCCCACAGACGATCATGCAACAGCTATCTTGGGTCACCGGACACCTGACCTTTCAAACATTGAGCTTGGGGCCGAGAGTGGAGGCACACACCCTTAATCCCAGCACTCAGGAAGCTCTGACAGGTGGGTCTCTGAATTCAAGGTCAGTCTGGTCTACATAGTGTGTCCCAGGCCAGCCAGGGCTACATCATGAGACACAACCCTTTTAAAATTAAGCGTGTAAGGGAAAAACCTTCCTTCTGGTGCTTGTCAGCATTGCTGGTACTTAGGAGAGAGAAACTTCACAAAAACTGATGAATGAGCAGAAGAATGGGCCCTCAGGTCCCAGTTCTTGCTGTAGAGGAAGTGATGCTGGGTAGATTTGACCTCCCTCATCATAGAAAAGAAAAACAGAGCTACCCACTACTGAGGGCTACTCTTGAACATTATCCCATGGCAACTGTGGGCCAAAGGGTCTCTATTCCCTAGTCTTAGAAGCAGAGATACACTCTAAGAAGCCCTGGGCCCATTTTACATAGGAAAAAACTGAGCAAGACCCAGGAACCCAAGTAGTGAGGCTGTGAAGAACCATTCTCTTTCCTTTTATCTCCAGAATGACTTTTAGGCATGGTAGGTTCTGGGGAAGGACTGTAAGCATCTCAGAGCCCGCCCCCCCCCCATGAGGATTCTGGGAAAGTGGCCAATAGAGGCAAAGTTTGCTTAATCTGCACAGTGTGGACTAAGCCAAAATGTGGCATAAAATTATCTACTGATTGTAGCCCCATGTCTACCCTCACTTTTCTCTGTTTTTTAACATTCTCTCTGTCTGTCTTTCTGTCTGTCTGTCTGTCTCACACACACACACATACACACAGAGAGACACACAGTGATAACACTTAGAAAGTCTTTCCCAACACATATTTTCGTGGATGTTGACCCCCACCCCCTCTGTTCCCTCAAGTCCACAGGATGAATTTAGTCCCACAACCAAACAGATATGACTGGTATTTGTCTTCTTATCTGTTCAACAGCCCCCAAACCCCGATCATTCTTGAAAACCACCTTGGCCATGGCAGAGATTACTCAAGTCTACTTGGAATGGGTGGCCCTGGTGTTAGCTGCTATTGGCACTGTACTCAGAAAGTGAGTCCTTTCATGGAGTCAGCTGTCCCTGAGGCATGCAGGGACACTGGTCTCACAGAGGCAGAAAATGTGACAACTGTTGCAAACAGCCAGCAGCAGCCCATGGGAGCGGTTGAGTGTTCTCTGGAGCAGACACTTGTCAACACTTGAAGCAGCCCTTTATCCAGTTACACAAAACACCCACCAGCTCCATGGCACCATTCGGAGCAAAGCCGACACAGACAGCCACACTGCCTTGACACTGACTTCAGAATCCATGAGCAACCCCATTAGCCATCAAAATGTGCATGCAATGTGTGGAAAGGGGGTAAAAAGACCAAACCACCTCTCTGAGTCCAAGGACCAAGTTCAAAGACAGCTTCAGAGGCCAACCACTGCACTCCACTATGGCCCATGCACAGCTCTTCTGGGCATAATCCTTTCAGATCAGAACAGTCTGAGGAAGGAGGTGTCCGAGCTACTGAGCCCACATCAAATGTAGCTCAGATGAGAAAGGCCTGCTTGCACTTTCCCAATGAAGACTCTGTCCAAAGGCATTTGAAAAGATTTTCATATGTATGTCGCTTCCAGAACATTACACAGTATTTCTCCAACAAATTTATGTGTTTCCAGGGAACTCCTGGAGCACAGGGTGAAAAGCACTTAGGTGAAAGAATGTCTGGAGATTCTTTTGTGCCAACATTCTAGCAGACCTCCTTTAATTCGCTATTATTTCATATAGCGCCAGTAACCATTCCCCCATCCGCAAAGGAAATGTATAATCCAGCCGTGGCGGCTCCAGCGAAAACCACATCTGTGGAACACTGGCAGAACTGGCCAGGCCTCTCCAGTCCAGGCAGTGTCAGACAGCTCTTGTCTGAACCCAAGATGCACATGGCACCCTGCTCTGAAAGTGCCGAACTTTGCCAAGACCAGATGCTCCTTTGTATGCTGAACGAATGGTTTTCAGGTAATCCACACTCAAGAGGAAGAGCCTCTCCTGAAATATTTCTTCCAAGACCCAGAAGTAAGAAGCCCCTGCCCTCTCTAGGGTGGAGGCCTGTGTCAGAGCCCTTGTTAATGTCAAACAGAGGAAGGAAAACTGGCACTCCTCAATTCTGGGGGGAGGTTCTACCACGCAGCTGGCTGGCTGGGCAGCTTGGGTCACAATTCTCTCCCTTCTCTGGAGTTGGAAGCCAACGTCCTTCTGGGCACTGGATGATAATATTCCAGGAGTCCCCGAAACACACACACACATGCACTCCCCGCTCTGTTTAGTCTATCCCCGAAGCGCGGCAGCATCTTATTTCTAAGCCAATTTTCCATGTTCAAATCTTCCTGGTCCCAAGTATGCCCCAGGGGTTTAGTCTACAGACATATAAAGGCAAAAGGCAGCGTCCCCAAGCCTGGACAGACTTTCACCCCAGCACAAGGCCTAAGGCTACTAGGCTGGCATGTCGCTGGCTCTGAGCCCACGGGTCCCCCGTCCACCCCAGACAATAGAACAAGAAAAGGAAAAGTGGACTTACTGCTATGGCTTGCAGCCTCTCCTTGTGCAATTCCGCCTCTGCCATCCTGGAGAAGGGCACACGGGCAGGAGAAGGAAGAAAAACAAAACACACGCTGTAGTCACCCAAGGAGATGGAAGGGCACGCGTGGGGACTCAACTCGACCCTGGGGACACCCAAGGGGCGCGTGGGGTCCGCTCCTGGGGGGCGGGGTGGCAAAGCTGCGCGCTCGGCTGTGTCAGAGCTCAGCCTCGCCTTGGTCTCCACCAGCGCGGCCGCCTGGCTGCGCCTCAGCGCCGCCGCCGCGGAACGGCAAGATCCTAGCCTCTACAGCCACCGCCTCCACCGGCCGCGCCAGCCGGGGACGTGGGCCGCCCGCAGCCTCCGGGAGAGCGCGCTCGGCCGCGCTAGGTCCCCGCCCTGACGTCTCTGCGCCTCGCTCCGCCCCTGGGGTGTGGGGGACCCGTGGCCGCCGCCGCGGCCGCTCGCGAGTTGGGCACCTGGGGCGCGGGTGATCAGCGAGCTGGGCGGTTACCCGGCGCACAGCTGGTGCGCCTCGGTGGCCAGGCGCGCTGCGCTCTGGGTCTAGACAAGACCAGGCGGCGCCCCTGCTCTGAGCAGAGAGAGATGCCAGCAGAAGGGGCCTTTGGCAGAATGCGGGCCCCAGCACGTGTCCTTACACGTCGGCTGCGGCCACCCAATATCCCCAGCTCCTTCTAGCTGCCTCTAGCTGCTTGGGCACCATGTGGGGGCATTTCCAACAGATAAATGCTGTCTTGTCCATGTGCTTCAGATGGTAGGACCCTCAAGTGCAGGGTTATCACCAGATAGCCACGTTTCTGGTAACACATCAACTGCAGACAGCTCAGAGTTTGAAGCCCTGGGTGTCTTCCTGGACAACTAAGTCACTCTGAACCTCAGTTTCCTTATCAGAAAAAAGAGAAAATTGCAAATGACCTCGCAGAGACATCCTTTAAAATGAGTGCTAGGAGCCTGGTGGAGATTGCTCAGTAGGTAAAGCGCTTAAGGGTGAGGACCGGAGTTCATATTCCCAGCACCCAAGCAAAAGTCAAGTGGTTGTGGGCATACCTGCAGTACAAGGGAAGCCCAAAAGCCTGAGCTCAGCACTGAACACTAAGCTTCTGTGTTGACAGAGATGTGAAGACATCCTGGCGCACAAGCCCCAATCAAAAGCATGCTAAGAAGAAATGCTCTTTTTTCCATTTAGCAATGTATTAAAAAGATACCAAAAAGAAGTGATGGGTGATGAAGGCTAGGAATACAGCTCAATAGAGTGCTCACCTAGCCTGTACTGAGTTAGTCCTGGGTTGGATTCTTGGGATTGGGATTAGGGGGCGGGACTAATAGCACCAAAGTAGGTGAATTAAAGCCACCCAACTGTATATTTTAAAAATGTTTAAAAACAGCAAATTGTATACTATGTATGTTTAACAGCAATTAATTCTCACAAAATGGGGATGGAAGGGGAGAGGAGGATGGAAAGGGCCTAAGTGACTCTTCAGAAGCCATCATTTGTAAAGATCTGGACTTTAAAGCAGAACAATTAGGTTGGGCCACCGTGATCAGGGTAATCACCTTGATAGCCTCAGATAATGAGCTCAGAGTAGCCAAGATGAGAAATCAAACCAGAGAGAAAGTCAGCCAAGAACACAGATGAAAAGATCGGAAGAGCAGGAGGTAAAAATGAGAAATTCACTCCAAAAGCCACAACGGGCGGGGGGGGGGGGAGGGCGGACAAGAAATTGCATCAGGGTCACTTGCTTCTCTGAGGTTCAGGAGAAGATAGGCTATGGAGAAGCTGTAGGTTTCAGGAGCGAGGAGTTATGGGTGACGCTGGAGAATAGTGTATGCATGGGGGTGGGGGGAGGTGGTGGTCAATCCAGAAATTGGTTAGGAGGGATAAGAAATGATTAGAGTGGAAAGCATTAGGGAGTACCAACTGCCTTTTCCAGATCATAGGAAGTGTAGACAGAACAGGAAAGTAGTCAATGGAGAGAGGGATGTGTAGATCAAGAAAGAATTGGGTACTTGGGGATCAAAGGGAATATTAGACTCGAAAGATGCTAGAGCAAAGGAAAATGCGTGGTCTCAGTTTGCACCAGAGGACATTTTTGTTAGCATCCCTTGCCAGTTTCACCTTGGAAAGAAGGAAGAATGCAACAGGGAATGAGGGGGGAATAGGGAGAGACTGGAAGAAATTTTGAGTTGAGACTCTATTGAGAAGCTGGAGAATGTTGCCTTAGTTGGCCTGGCTTTCCTTAAAGAAGGCAGTGATTGACACTCATGGAACTGGAGGGTGGCAGGTCAGAATACTTGAAAGGATTTATAAAGGAGCTATGGGAAATGGGGAACACTAAAACTTGGATCCTGGCACTAGATGGCTCAGTGGTTAAGGGCACTGGTCGCTCTTCCAGAGAGCCCAGGTCTAATTCTCAGCACCCACATGGCAGCAGCTCATACCTGTCTGTAACTCCATTCTCAAGGAATCTGATGCTCCTTTGTGGCCTCTGTGAATACTGCACACATGTGGTGCCCAGATACACATGCAGACAAATATATATATATATATATTAGATCATATATATATATATATATATTAGATCTTAGGCATTCATTTGCATTAGAATTTTGTGAACACATGCACAGAATTAAATTTCTATATGGTGAGATGGGAACTAGATGGATTTAGAGTCATTTTATTAATGGGATTTGCAGGACCAAAGACTCATGACCAATTGTGTGTACTTGCTGGTTTTAATGCACCTGAGACATACAACCCCACAATTATGCACGCCCACAACTGAGGAATGTCAAAGCAGATATGGCAAAAGGTCAAAAAAGAGAGGAAATTTAGGATGCCTGATACGAGGTTCAGGCCAGTTACGATGTATAGCAGACACATTAGTTTTAGCTGCCCAACTGGTGAACACTTTTCCATCTTTGCGAAGAGGGGGGACACATTTAAACCATATGAGAAGAAAGCCGCATCACATCACAGAAGTGGGGAAATGCCAGACACCTGCTTCCCCAGATCTCCCGGAAGCTATGCATGGCCTGCAATCTGGACTTAGCCAAACACATGCACCTGCCAAGAAGTTGGAAGACATTTTTTTGAGAATTCTTTCAGGATGATATCTTATCTTTGTTCTTGCCCATGACCTAAGTCTCTTCCATAGATTTCTCAACTATTCTTCAAGCTACCAAATGCAATGCAAGTGCCTTCCTTTTCTTCCCTTATCAACCAGATAAGTGAAGTTGCTCTTAAGATAAGTTTCAGTTGCTTGTAACTAAGGACCCCTAGTGAAACAGGAAGATGTGAAGTAAATGGCTAAGGTTCAGCCAACAAGCAGAAGGAGTCTATTTTCTCTCCCAACACTGCTTTCTTCCGATCTAAATTTTCTCATTTAGAAACCATTGAACCCATCATACACAGAGACATTTACAAACCAAATTATATCTATTTTTAAAGACAGGGTCTCATGTAGGCTAGCCTAGCTTCAAACCCACTATGTAGCCATAGATGGCCTTGAACTATATATTCTCCTGCTTCCATCCCTCTGCTGCTAGGATTACAGGCACATACCACCGTACCTGGCTTATGGGCTGTTAGGGATCCAACATCAGGCCTCGTCATTCTAGGCCAACACTCTACCAAGGAAGCTACACTACCAATGTACAGTCACTGTGGTTTTTCAATACTAGACATTAAGTGATGGCCTGATATTACAAAGATGTGATGGTCCAGTGCCAAGGCTATATTGGCTACTATTTTCCTTCCAAACATTTAAAATTTGGTATTATACATTAGCATGGTACACAGTCTGTTTCACAAATCAGTCAGTAGCTCTTTCTGGGACATTAAGTTGTGGGGCCTAAGTACTATCCAGGTGGTGGGATGGTTTCTTTGATAGATGTGACACTGAATACAGAATGATAGATAGGCAAAATAAATGTTTTGCTGATAAAAGTTTCAGAAATCTATTTTAGGACAGGAGTCCTTTGGAGACTGCAAATGAGCACAGACTATTTCCCCTGTGGGGGAAAACAGGAACTCAGCAATCCAAGGGAGAAATGACTTTCCAAAGCCCATTCTTAAAGAATAAGTTAGTGTCCTGTTGGGGAGTAGCTAAGGGTGTGAAATGTATTAACAACACAAAGCTTTCCTTACACAAAAGTGTTTTAAAGGGCATGCCAGCATCTCCAGAACCATTTGCTGTGCCTCTCTTTTGATGAGATCATTTAAGACTATATGTTCATTTATAGCATATGTGATATGTAAGATCTAGAGGGAGAAAAAGGACATGAAAGTAGAAGAGAGACTATTGGGGACGTGGAAGGGGAAAGGGAGTATGAGAACAGAAAGGATGGGGCTGGAGAGATGGCTCAGAAGTTAAGAACATTGGCTGTTCTTCCAAAGGTCTTGAGTTCAATTCCCAGAAACCACGTGGTGGCTTATAACCATCTGGTGCCCTCTTCTGGTGTGCAGGCACACATGCAGGCAGAATGCTGTACAAATGACAAATATCTTTGAGAACAGAAAGTATAAAGGAGTATGTGTGTTGTGAAAGTATATTATATAAATGCATAGACATGTCATCATTAAGACTCTTTGTATAATTACTATATATTACCTTTTAAAATACATAGTTACTACACAGAATGCAAACAAGGAAAACCGCACATGGTGTTCCCTTGGCTCCTGTGGTTATCAGCATTTTGGAAAAGTTGATGGGCCTTCAAGGATATGCTGTTTTTCTCTGTGGAGTCAAATGATAGAAACACAAAGGGAGTCCCCATGGAGCAAGGAGACAGAACAGGCTAAGGCGCAGAGTGTCAGTGTGAGAGACAAAGCGGGCTGGAGTGACAAGGCCTCTTCGAAGCAGGTTTGGTGGGAAATCTGGCTAGGCGTGAACGTTAGTAACCAGATGACAGCTTCCCTTTCTATTACTTGGCTTTGACAATGGCACTTTCATTTGACCGATGTGGATCTCTAGAGGCAACAGGGTGGCATAAAGACAGGGAACGGGAATTGTTGTTGTGTGTTTAAGTATTGTTCTACACCAACTTCACTACAATGTGGTTGGGGACAACACTGTTCTATTTACGTTGGCTCAGAGTAGATAAAAGCTTTGGAAAGTGGAATTAGGAACTGGGCATGACATAGAGTAGCCATGAGTTGTAAAGACCAGTTGGAAGCTTGGGCACCTCCGAAGGATACTGTGAGAAACAGGGATAACAGATGTCAAGGGCTCCACCCCCTGATAGGGATACAGGTGTGTGACACCACCCCTCTTTTTACATGGTGCTGATGACTGAACCCAGGGTTTTGTGTGCGTTCGGTGAGCATTTTATCAACTGAGCTACATCCTCAGCCATGGAAGAGAATTCTTAAGTGTTGATAGACTAAGTCCTAGGAGAAAATGGGAAAATAATTATTTCTCGATATTTGGGGAATGACTCTCTATGCCTACATATTAAAAGTATTCAGCTGTAGAGCTGATTCCAGGTTTGAGGGTGAATTAGTTACAAACTAGAAAGATCTCTGGAAAGGTCACATCTACCCTAGCCGGGTGATCTGATGCCACTAGACACAGTTGGGTCACTGGCTTCACAGAGAGCTTAGAAGCCAGTCCAGTTTGTCCTAGCACAATGACCATGATGTGCCCTGTCAGCATAGAATCCTTTTTAGTAGTGTGGTAATCGACACTTTCATTATTATCCATGATTCCATAATGCCCCGTGCATTCTACAAGTCAGCACTGCTGACCAAAGGAGAGATTTCCTGCAGGGTTGGCAATGGGGAGATGATGGCCTGCCACTGTAATTTGGTCCAACCCAATGGCTGAAGAACCAAGAGTGAAACTGGAAACAGAACCAAGAGTGAAACTAGCCACCTACTGCTAATAGAGGCTGTCTTCTTCTGGTACTCATTTCATTCAGAGGAGTCAATCAGATAGTCTCAAAAGTAGCTCCTTATTGATGCACAAAGCCACCCAGATGGGGACCACTGGACAAATTGTCTTTCCCCAGAGCAGCCTGGAGTAGCTTAAAGAACATGAGACTGAGGCTCAAATCTGAGCCCTCATCCTCACTGACACTGAGTATGACCACACACTAGCCCCTTCAGTGCTCTAGACTGAGCTGTCTTATCTACATATCAGGGACGGGTTTTCTGTTGGTAGACTGGAAATAGGGATAGCCAGCTAGCTACCAGCTTCTTGCTAGTACTGTGGTAAAGGGCCAGAATGAAAGACTCCAAAGTCAGTGCCTAGCTAGCTTTCTGTACTATTATGCTAAAGTACCATGACCGAAAGGAACTTGTGGGACAAAGGGTTTTATTACATTGAAAACTTCTAGGTAAAGGTCCATCATGAAGAGATATCAGGGCAGGAACTCAAGCAAGGCAGGATGGAAGCAGGAAGTTATGTTGAAATTGCGGATGAATGCTGGTTACTGGCTCGCTTTCATGGCTTGCTCATCTTGCTTTCTTATACTACCTAGGACCACCTACCCAGCAGTGGAACTACCTCCAGCAGACCGGGCGCTCCCATGTCGGCCAAAAACGTCCCCATAGACTTGTTTATAGGCAATCAGATGGGGCATTTATTTTCAATTGAAGTTCCCTTTCCCCAGATGATTCTAGTTTGTGTTAAATTGATAAAAAAAATTAACCAGGTGGTGACTGGGGGATGTGATGATTATTGGAAGCATGTTTGTGCAATTGCATAGGCTCAATCCAGAAAGATAAAAGCCGGTGCTTTATGTAAGACAAAAAGGTGCTTTGGGTTCTGGATCGGTCTCTAAGAGAACTGACCCAGTAAAAAGAAATTACCATGGGCATCCGGGCTTTCTTTGACACTTGGGTGACCCCAACGTCGTAAGTAACTGAAGACAAATAAACCCACATTCTGGTCTCCACATTTAGTTAGCTTAAGGAAATGCAGAAAAAGCTGTAGTGGTCTGAGGATGCAATGAGAGAGACAGAGAAAGGCAGCAGGAAAGGAAACAGAAAATCTTGGATCTGTTTTTGGGACTGTTGTGTGCATGCCAAGCCTATATTTGAATGCTACTTGGCATGCATTTGCTTCCACGTGTTCTTCTTTTTGCATTCATTCAAGGGCTAAATTTATCCCACTAGAAGGGACGGCATACTTGAGGATGTGGGGAGAAAAAGTTGTAGACACAAAGGCGGCTGTCTTTTGAGGAGCCAGAAGTAGCAGGGAGCTCCCTGGAAAAAGGCAGGAAGCCAGAACTCCAAGGGAACCTTCCCAAGACCCTGAGCTCAGGTCCCAAGCTGACCTGATAGTGGAAGGCATCCATGGCCTTCCCTTCTAGGAAAGACATGAGCAGAAACCCGAAAGTAACTCCCCGATTCCCATGAGTTCCCAAGTCTGACCCAGCCTTTCAGGAAATCAAGATTCTGCAGCTTTCCAGGCCTCTCCTGGACAGCAGTGTCTGTCCCCAAGATTCTGATGAAGAGTTGATCTTACTCTCTCTATAGTTGTTTGTGGAGCAGCTCAGTGGGGTGGGTGCTTTTACAGAGAATGCTGTGTTCCATCACTGGAGTGGAATTGAGTGCTGTGCAGCCATAACCAGGTAGAAGATGGCTGACCCATGTTAGAACTGAAGAGCACCCTAATGCTGCTTTGTGTTTTTTTCCCCTGTTTTTGTGCTGTTTCTCACTTTGCTCTCTAATTCCTTACCTGCCCCTCACCCCCAAAGTCAGTTCTTGTTATAGCATCTTTGAAAATTGACAAGTCATTGCAATGAATAGCTTTTCCTATGACCCCTATGATGGGGTTTCAGCCTTCCCCGTAGAGCAGACAGTGTGGCTTTCTGTCTTAACTCTGCCTCCATATTTTGTGAGGCATCCTTCACTTTTTTTTTAAGACAAGCAAGGGAAGGTCCCCAAGACTCTGGGATGGCTATCCTTTGTTTTAGGCTCAACTATGCCACCAAAGCATCTTTCCAGAGTTAACCCCATATTTGGCTTCCAGTCCTCCCCAGAGAACTTGACACCTTCTTCATCTGTTTGTACCACTCCAAATTTGGTGCTTTCTCATACTGTGAGCTATGCCTGGAATGCAGCCTCCCCCTCCCTCTTCTAGCTTTCCAAGTCTCCTCTTGTTAACTTCACAGAGTCCCGGAAATCCCACCCTCTCAGGGTATGCCTGCTTGTCCCTTGGGGAAGAAGTGGTTATTCCGCCTAATTCCTAGCATAATATGCCACTGGCAAATTGATGGCTCCACATGTCATTTGTCCTAAACTCTAAAAATCAGAGTCACAGCCTTGAAGGAGATCTTGTCAGGATCTTGTCCCATAAGCCACCATGATGGCTGTTTGTAAGGAAGGAAGCTCTTAAGCTAAGAGGAGCCATGGATTTGAGAACCTGGCTGAAGCGACACACACACACACACACACAC
>CM053763.1:79858355-79934270 GCA_028658305.1 Pachyuromys duprasi
AGAGAGAGAGAGAGAGAGAGAGAGAGAGAGATCAGTGTTGGCAGGTTTGCATGACACAAAACGTATGTGGAGATCAGAGGACAACCTAATGCAGGCACTCCTTTCCTTTATCCTTACATGGGTTCCAGACCTGATCTAGGTTGTAAGCCTTGCTTGATTCAGAGTCAAGCGTCCTACGCACTGAGTCATCTCACCAGCCCCTCTCTCTGTCTCTTTCTCTGAGTGTGTGTGTCTCCTTTTTCTTTTCTTTTTTTTAAATCCCAATCTAAAAGAGTGCCTCTAAGCTTTAAGGAAGGAACATGTAGGACTGGGATCCCCTTGAGACTGTTAGGAAGGAAGGGTTCAGTCTAGATGCCGTCTAGATGTATAATTTCCAGAGTTTCAGGAACACTCTGAGTCCTCCCAAGCACATTTCTAGAAGATCCATGGTGGTTTAAGAAGCTAACAAACAAACACACATCTCTGATCCAGAACTTAGAATATCAGAGAACAAGTGACAACAATAGTATTATCACTAAGAACCTGGAAACTCACCTTGGTCATTCATGACAGCACATCAGAACTCTAAAAAACTCCTGCTCAGTACTGTCACCCCAGATCCAGCCAATGGGGGCCAGGCTCCCCACTCATTGTCTGTGCTCTAAGTGGGTCCTCCCACCCACTAACAGTCACTGGCAGAAGACAACACATGTAAGAAAAAAATAAAATCCAGCAAATTCCCTCCCTAAGAAGTCTGCCTCCATTGACTTCCTCCCAACCATAGCTTCCTTTCACTTATAGTCCATCCATCCTTGGGTCCTCTAGGCTGGCCTTTTCTCTGAAGCTCCTAAGGGTAGGGGACATTTCTCTCTCTTGCTTCCTAAGATTAGCTTGGGAACTGTTTTCTGTTCTAAGCAGAAACAAAAATAAAACAAGAAGAGAGCTCATTTACATAAAACTCAGGACAGCCGTGACATGGTAATCATATGGTTTGTCTGTATCTCCCTCAACCAGTGTTAGGTTCTGCTTCATTGGGCACCATTATGAAGAGCCCCCAGCATTCAAGAGCTCCTTTCCAAAGGTCTTTGCAGCTTGCTTCCCCAATCACTGTTAAGTCATTTGACCTCCACTTGGGAACTTCTAGCAAAAATCCAAAACTTGATTCAAAACCACTGGGCTCTCTGCTTCCAAGGAAAACAGTCTGTCACTGAATTAAAGGCGCTGTTAGCTTGGTTCAAGCCAAAACAAATGCAGCAGGTTTTTCATTAATAAGGGGACAGCAGTCTTTCAAGGTGGTGACCCAATGAGGCAAGTGACAATGGATATCTAGTTTCAAAACCAACCTCAGCGCAGCCTTGAAATTTCACGCTTGCCCTCCGAGCAAAGAAAAACCCAGCACTTGTTAATCTTGTTATTTATAAAACAGTGTAGCAGGCCTAGCCTACAAATGCCAGTTATTTGATAAGAATATGACCATGAGAGTGGGCTGGGCAAAATGTGTGTTTGCCCTTTTACTTCAACAAGAGTTAAACTAGTGTTTTTAATGAGTTGTAATAAGACAAAGACAAATTTGACTCAAATAAAAATCTGAATTTGCAAATATTTTATGAAGTAAAAGCTTGAAATGAAGATTGGATAAAAAAATTTTGCATTAAAATAAAAAAGAAAACAAACAACTTAATTTAATATGCACGTGGTGCTATGCCCTTGAGTCCACTCTAAGTGCTCCACAAATGGTAACTAATGTGATCTTCGTAACATCCCTAGGAAGACAACACTATTTTTAGTTATTCCCATTTTCTGGAAGAGGAGATTGAGGCACAGAAAGCCTGTGGTTGCCCGGATTCTAAGTGACATTTGTTATCATATCAGATACTGTATTTGCTGGAAGAATATGTATTTGTGAGACTAAATGTTGGGAGCATCTAGCTTCCTTTCTTTTGAAATATTTCATTATTGCTAAGGAATAAGATTTCACAAAACAGTCAACTGAGTCAATGTTTCCCTTCATCTCCTCTGTCCCTTCTTCTCCTTCCCTCTCTCCCTCACACCACCCCTCCTCTCATCTTGGCATACATATGGCAAACAGATGAGGAAATTTTCTGGAAATTAGTGGCCTTTTTTTATTGTTTTGTACTTATAGTCAGGGAAAGCAGACAGTGGCCCAAAGCCTACTCTAGTTCAGTGAACGGTGCCTTCAGAGATGTTCTGAAATAAGCTGTGTACAGGAAAGGGAGGGAGTGGCAGAGGTCCTAGTTTAGGTGTGGGAGGAGGACCTGGCTAGAGGGAGCACTGAAGTCATGTAAATGCTGAGGGGGAGGTGATCAGGCTGAGGGACCAAGGACTGGACAACTTTTGAGACGATGTGACTGTGCTCCGGCTGTCGGGCAAGCAGTTAGGAGACCATCATGGCAGGACAGAGGGGGCAGTGAAGGAGTGTGGGACCAGAAGCCATTGAATGGCTGACCTTTAACCTTCTGAGGGGTGCTATCAGTTAGGGAGTGAAGCAGTAACTGGCTGCCAGAGACGAGCAAAGGAAGCAGGAATGAGCAGGGAGATCTGACAGAGAGTCTTGAAGAGATCTTTGGAGCTGTGTGTCCTGGTAGGCAAAACAATAGCAGCCTGTGGAGCTGTTGTCATCCATAGCAAAACGGAATCCTGGAAAGTGTGTGGCATTAAGGTGGGAAGGGCCAATTGTGTACTGATGGAATTAGTGCTAGAAATGCCAGGACACCTCACCCTCACTTGAAGGAGAAAAGGCAAGGAGGATACAGGAAATGTGGAAGAAACAACAGGGACTCTAAGAGTTCACACTACAGCTTGGATGCTTACAGAGTGCATTGTAAACCCTGGGAAATTGCATCATTTCTTTCATGCTTATTCCCTCATTTAGAAAATGAAGTCAATGGTGTTTAATCTGTATCTGTATTTTCAAGGCAAAACTGATGGTCTATGCTGACATGGCTTTTTAGGTTTTCTCATACTTCAGTAGCCACAATAGCCAAAGGCAGCCTGGAAGGAAAAGATTTACTTCAGCTTGCAGTTGTGGTGCATCATGAAGGGGAACCATGGCAGGAACAAAGCTGAGGCCAGAGAAGAATGCTGCTTCCTGGCTTGCTTCCCCTGTTTGCTTTCCTATACCACCTGCTTAGAGGCAACTCTGTCCCCACTGCTCTGGACCCTCCCTCTCCAAACATTAGTCAAGAAAAATGCAAAAACCCCTCACCAGACTTACCTACAGGTCAGTGTAATGGAGATGCTTTCCTAAATGAGGCTCCCTTTCCCAGGTGACCCAAGCTTGTGTTAAGCTGATGAAAACTGAGCTAGCACACATGGATTATAAGCCCAGGTTACAAGCCTGTGCTGGGCATGTCCTAGCGCCCTCATAAAAGCTTGTAAAGCCTGTGAGAAACATGCTTACAAAGGAGGCATGTGGGAGCAGAGAGATCAAAGTTTGTTCATTGACCTCCACATGCGAGCTGCATAAACACACCACATACATACATACTCTCTCACACACACTCACAGGCATGCACGCACATGCACATATCACAACAACCACCCCTAGGGGGAGAGCCGAGAGAGAGAGAGAGAGAGAGAGAGAGAGAGAGAGAGAGAGAGAGAGAGAGAGAGAGAGAGAGAGAGAGAGAACGATAAGTGTAATTTAAAACAAAAGGAGTGGCTCAGACTACTGGAGCCAGAAAACTGTGGGTTCAATACCAGCACCATATTTGTAGAACAGGTAACTTGCCTCTCTGTTCCTAATGATATCCTTAGTAAACTGACAGTAGTAGTAATTTCTGTCCTATTTCTGTCCTTGTCATATGACAAGGCCTATGTTGGTTTTCATTTTTCTAGTGATGAGAAAAGTGAGATTATGTGCTGATTCAAAAAGAAACAAAGAAAGAAAGAAAGAAAACAATGTTGACTCTAGCTCTCATAATTGAAACTTTGCAAAGTGAAAACCCAAGGTATAGGATCTCATATAGAGCTGGTCTCTGAAATCTGATGCTCATGAGCAATAGTGATGATCCCACCAGCTTTGCCTTAAAAGTATTTTTATGATGTTGCTTATTCCAACACACACCACCACCACCATCACCAACCATACCACATCACACCACACCACACCACACCACACCACACCACACCACACCACACCACACCACACCACACAGCAGGCTCAGAGAGGGCCTCTGCTCACAGCTTGAGCCTTGGGGAGGCTGCAGTGAAGAAATTGCGAAGAGTTAATGGGAAGATGTAGAACTGGCTTTGACTGTTAACCTTTCTGTTTTCTCCTGCCTGGTTTGACTGGGGGTCTCCGAGTCATTACACCTGCACCAAACCAAGGGCCAAGAACCTTGGCATCTAATGGTGTTTGGAAAACACTCAAGTCATTTGTGCCAGATACAGGAACAACGATACCATTCTCACTTGCTCATCATTGGCTCAGCAGCTTGATGCGCAAATGGCCCTATTATGGTCAAAACTGGTGAGCCAGAGCCCCACAATCTGCAGAACTAAGTGCTAAGTGTGTAAGCTTTCTACAACTGCTTTCCGAAAAGACTCCAGGGGATGGTCATGAGTGTACCCATCTGGTTAGAGAAGAGAGAGAGAATCTATCTGCCACTTCCTAGGATCCAGCTACTTGATATGGGCTGAGGCTGATTTCTGTGCAGGGTCGTGTCAGGTGCTGTTACAGGTCTGGGTATGATCAGGAGCCATGTGGCCTCCACCACAGTCAATAGCTATGCTGAGAGCAACTCCTGGCCTGGTGAGCTGTGTCTCTTAGGCCCCAGAGTTTCCCTCTCACCAAACTTTGAATGCTTGTGTGCTCACTGTAGGGCCTGTGCACAGCAAAATTTCTTCAAGGCTTGTTTCAAATGCAGATTATCAGCAACCCAAGACCCACTGAAATGAATCAGGTTTTGGAAGGTCCTCACATGATTCATATGCACATCTCCCGTATGGCACCATTCTCCAAACAACACTGCTACCATGTTCGTGAGATCAGTGGTGCCTACTGCTTTTGAGAGTCCATCACAATTGGGCCTGTGGGTTATTGACATCTCCTTAGGGATGGAAGGAGAAAGGAAGGTCAGAGAATATTCATACACTCCTTCCAGCCACTCGTATACAATTTTATCCTGATTGCACATCACTTTGGGAGAGTATATAGCCCAAGGAAGACCAGGGAAAGAGGCTTCCTCTGTGTGGCTGGGGGAAGCCATCATCCATGTTGAATAAGGAATTTCTACTGTGGCTGTTTTGAGATCACCCATGCTATGTGAGTAAGCCCAATAAACTCATTAGATCCAAGGGTGAACTATGGTGGGGTCATTCTTTGGGCCCTAGGAGGAGGGGTGAATGTTGTTTAGTTCTCTTCCAGGGAAGGAATTTTAGCAATAGCATTCAAGGTAAGAAGTACCTCCTCAACTGTCTATGCTTCAAAATTAGACCCTTGCCCAAGGCTCTCTCCAGACTGTACAAATATCTGTTCTTAAATTTCCCAGGTGATTTTATCACTCAGTAAGAATTAAGAACATCTCCTATCTTTAATGATGGTCGTGTTGGTGATTAAAGGTAGCATACTGAGCTAAGTACTTGTCAGTACCAAACTCCTCTATCACTATAACAACCCACCAGAGTCCTATGAAGAGGAATAATCTTTTCTTGACTTCAGAGATTAAGAATTAATAAACTTCCTATGGTTATAAAGTTATAAAGTCTCATGGTAGGGCCAGAATTTTCATTTGCAATTATGTGTTTGTACCCAAAGACTGACATTAGGTGCCATCTTCAACTACTCTCTTCCTGTGTTTTGAGACGAGGTATATAGCTGAACCCAGAACTCCCCTATTCAGCTAGGCTACCTGGCAAGCAAGCCCCCAGGAATCCTCTGGTTTCTAACTCGTCAGTGGTATGGGATTGCAGGCTCACACTGCCATACCTGTTTTTGTGTGTTTGTTTTTGTTTCTGTTGTTGTTGTTTTTAATGTGGGTTCTGGGAATCCAAACACAGGTTTGGTTCTCAATCTTGTGTGGCAAGCATTACACCAACTGAATAATCACTTTATGGCAGAATTTGCATTTAAAAAATCCCCTAGTTACTGATCCTGCCTGAGACTGACTTTATCAGAGTCTCTCAAGGTGAAGCTTAGGCATTCACAGGCTCTACTTAGACATCGAATGAATCTTATTCATTTTGAAGTGCGACACAAAGACCATCATTTATCTCCCCCTAAGACTGTTTCTTTAACTTGGGTCAATGGAAAATGAGAAGAGTCCTAAATCTTTGAGGAGCTAGCATGAGCTTTTCAGCAGCAACTTTGGATATCCCATTTAGCACCATCCAGATGCACAGCTGTTCATAATTTACACAACTCAGCTATAAACCCTGAAATGGCCTCATCACTCCTTATTTATAACTGGTCAGAGCATCTAACCACACATGGTTCAGTTTTAGTTCAGGATCATTTTGTGCTTCCATGTGCTCCCTGACTCAGTTTTCTTTTTCCTACTTCTTATTCATCCTGCCATCGACCCACCTACCCTGCCCATTCCATTCATATAACCAGTTCTGTGTCCATTTATCTATCTCAATCTCTCCCATCTAGCGATTCATTCATATTGCTTTCCCATTCTCCCATCTAGCCTCACACCCACACATCCATTTCTACATCATTCGACATCTTCATTACTGCACTGACATCTGTGTTGTAGAACTGAGTAAAGTATTGGCCTTAATGAGCAACACTGGTAGACCTTCAAGGAACAAGACATGCCGTGTGACGGTGCTGAGTTCAAGATGTGGTAGGAAAAAGGAAGAAGCCAGTTTCTTCAAGGAGATGCAGTGAGAATGGGAACTCAGAAGCCACAGGCATACATCAGAAGAACCAACTACCAAAGGCCAGGTCATGAAAGAGTGCTTGTGTTTGGGGCACTGGAAGTCACACTGCTCTGCAGAGAAATATACAGGTGGACTTCCAGGAAATGGAATGACAGCCATGAGGTGAGCTCCATTCTCGGCCTCCTTTAGTAGGCCAGATGTTCTTCCAAGGAAATAGGAGATACTGGAGGGTACAAGCAAAGTGCAATTTTAGAAGGATCATGTACTACTTTACTAAGAATGAACTATTTTAACTGCATGCACAAAAGAGTCAGATTCTTTTGTGGAAAAGTCATGGTATGTAGACCAAGGTGGCCTAGAACTCGATCCTTCTGCGCCTTCTCCTTACGTGCCAGAATCAGCAGAGTGTGCCGCCATGCTCGGCCTGACAATGAGACCTTGGACTTCAATAAGCGTGAACACTATAGTGAGTTGCAGAGTGGCTCCCCAAAAGACAATCCAATTCCCCACTACCAGGACCTGTAAATTGGACCTAATTCACAGGAAAACAGGGCGTGAAGATCTGATTAAGTGCAGGCTCCTAAACCCAAGAATGGATATACCTGTAAGAGATAAGGGAGTGGTTGGAGACACACGGCTATGTGTCTTCGAGCCAAAGAACATCCAGGGTTCCAGCAGACTGCTGGAAAGCAATAATAGAAAATAGAAAACTCTAGACATTTCCTAGAGGCAGGATCCTTTTTTGAGCGTATATTTTTTTAATGTCATTTTTACATTGTTTTATTTTCGTGCTTAGTTATCATTTCAGAGCATCCTGCAAAGTGACGCTTACTGTTCTCATTCCCAACATAACTATCTTCTCTTATTTTTCAAAAATTACAGGCTCTATTTCCAATAATACACGTTGTAATAATGTTATTTGAGGAGAAATTTGCCATCTAATCCTATTGGTTCATTTGTGTGTTAAAGTATCATAAGAGCTGCCACTTCATTGCTCCTTTATACATAATCTAATTATATTTGAATAGATCCAAGACATAAGATATTTATTACAGTTATTCCCAGGCATTCACATTTAGTACATCTGACTTAAGGTTGATTTTTACGTTTGTGGTCTAGAGAAAACATAATAAGCAATGAGTAACTGAATCTGGCATCTGGCATTGTCTTTAATGAGCATAACATATACTCTTCATTCAAATAATAGTTCAATAGGTGAAAGGTGGAAATGCACTCACACTTTTCCATGGAATGTGTTGAGACAATTTGTCCTGCCGCAAAAAAAATCAAAGAGAATTCAAAGATGATTTGAATTTGTGTCTTCAGTGAAAAAAAGCAAGCAAAATACAGTAGTCAACACTTACCCAGTGAACTGACAGGGTAGAATTGGGAAGTGTATGCATATGCCTTAGAAGGTTAGAAAAATGGGCAGATAGTTCATTCAACAATATTTAATGAGAATTTACTATCCAGGGCACAGTACTGGCTTGGGGCTCTATGAGTGAAAGGGAGCCTTTTCCGGGGGAGGGGTGGAATTTATAGCTGTGCACCATAAGTCACTATCACTAGAATGAAAGGAAGAAGGAGCCTCAACCAGCCCACAGAACAAAGTCCTTCAGATTATAGTTCATTCTATTAATCGGCAAACCGCCAGGATGACATGAACCCCAGCATCCTCATCTGCAGAGCAGGATGAATAGGAAATCACAATGTTGTCTTGAGGATACTAGAAAATGCTCTGTGCAAAGTAATCCCCGAAGTAAAAAATATCATAATAAATACTAAGCTTGGCTTCTGTTCTGCTGCCGTGTCTATGGCGCCTCACCCTCCCCGCCTTTGCTCTTTGCTCCTCCTGTGACAGCTGTCTAAACCACTGGCATGACTTCTGTGAGCCAGGCTACTCAGCCTAAATTCCATAGAGCCAGGAGGGACTTGTTTCCCCAGGGTTTAATGGGAAAGTACTGTGGCTGAGGATAAAAATAGACACACAAAGCTCCAAGATGTATGATTTATAAGACATTCTGGAAAAGGCAAAACCATCGGGGTAGAACCCAGATCAGTAACCGATGGAGGCTGAGGGTGTAACTGAGGACCAAGGGAACATTGCGTCAAGATAAAATCATTCTGGATCTCGGCTTGGGAGGTGATTATGCACCTCTGGCAATTGCTCCCAACTCAGTGATCTAGACGCTTAATAAGAGCAAATTTTATTATATGCAAATTATACATCAACAATTCTAACTTTAAAAATTATGGTTTAGAACTTTTAAAACTTCTTTTAGAAAAATATCTGTGATTGGAGTAGGAAATGAGCTGCACTTTTGAAAACAATCTTATGTGGAAGTAACTACAAGAGAAGACAGACTTCCATAGTCCCTGAAAGAGCCAACGTTCTCTGGAAATTTAGAAGCAAGGGAAATATACATCCAGGAATCTCAAGAGGCATTTCAGAAAGGAGGTTACATTCACCTAGACCTGATAGATTTCAGTTCATCATTTCTTATTTTCTTCTCTACCAACTACAAAGAGTAGAATAAACCCAATATATATTTATGTATGACTTGCAAAATCTGTCACAGGCTTGACCATTTTTCTTTTCTTTTTTCTTTTTATTTTTGGAGGGGTGTGAGGCTTTGAGATGGAGTCTCATGAATTGTAGGCTGCCCTCAAGCTCTCTCTATGTAGCAGAGACTGTCCCTGAACTTTGCAACTGAGGCTGGCTTTGAACCCTTATTCCTCCTGCCCCTATTTCTCAGAGCCAGTAAACAGATGTGTGCCACCATGTCTAGCTCACTTTTCTATTTCTAGAGCTGTAATATAATAGCATATTTGCCACAAATGGAGTGATTCATGTTTTCCATTATCTTGCCCTGCAGCTAGATGATCAATGCTAAAACCATGATTTTAGGTTTGTGCAACTCAGGAAACCAGTTGGCTTATACATGGTTTTTATAAACTGTCCCTTCATTTTATGAAAGGGTAAAAGGGCAATGCCATTAGAGGACATTCAAGACATTGGGAACAGGGGGAACTTACAACTTGTTGGTAATTCTACAAATTAGGAAGGAAAAGAAAAGCTCAAGCCAATCCTAGTGATACAGGTCTATAAAGCCAGCTATCCTGGAGGCCAAGAAAGAAGAATCAAAAGTTCAAGACTGGCCTGGGCTGAGTGAGAGTTCAAGGCCACCATAGGCAACTTAGTGAGACTTTGTTATAAAGTGAAAGGAAGGTTCAGCAATATAGTGTTTGCTTAGCATGCAGGAGTGCCTAGGCTCTGTCTCCAGTCCCATTGAAAAACACAGTCGGTCTTAGATCTATACAAAGACTAACTCATTAACTTTTACTATAGCCAGTGAGTTATCTTCCTTTCTGTGAATCAGCAGAAGATTAACAATCTGTGAGGAAACAAACAGGCAGGAAAAGGAACAGCTAAATGGAGCAGGAGCTCCAAATGAGCATGAGAAGATGATTACACGGCACATGCTAAGATGAAAACAGCATAGCTTGCGCGTATTGGGCCAGTTAATGAGGATATAGGAAACCCAGCTACTCCCGGGACAACCTTGATGGACACACTGCCTTTGGTGTTTCTGTCAAAGGAAGGATGGCCCACCTGGAAGTGAGCAGGATTATCCCACAGGCTGGGTGGAGTCTCAGAGTCAATGAAGATGGAAAAAGGAGAAAGCGGGCTGAGCCCTGGAAAACACTTTCTCTTCTCCTGGTTGGTCTGAACAGACCACGTCTCTTCCCTACAACAATGGGCTGTATCTCTTTGTACTATGAGCCAAAAAAAACCACTGTCTCCCACAAGTTGTTTCTGTTGGATATTAGTCACAGCAACAAGAAAAGTAACAATGCAGGCAATGACGAGAATAAGTGTGTATATTTGTTTGATACACTGGGACCATTTCCAGAAAGGGATGCCAGTGACTGGGACCAGAGTAAATTTATGGAAGGAATACAAAGAGCAAAGAAGCAAAGAGGTAGAGATGTATAAATGTTTGTACCTTTAAATTTTGAGTCTTGTGAGTATGTTACATACAAAAAAGACAAATTTTATATGAATAAAAGCCCAAACAACTAAATAATGGAAAAAGAGAAGTTTTACTCCTTGTTTTATTGCTAAGTTTTGCAGCCACAGATCATGTCTTTTTTATGGACCTTGGCGTGAGTTTCTGTAAAATGATGAGGTTGGTTTCTAAGCTCCAGCAAGCTCTAGAAGACTGTAGGCTGGCTCCTTAGTTTTTGTTGGTTTGATGGTTCAGTGGGTTGAGAATAAAGGATTCCCTCTTTAGGGTCACTACACACAGCATGCAGGTCTATAGACTTTAAAACTCAGGGCTCTTTTCCAATTTGCTCTATGACAAGCAGTCCTTGGAGTGGTGGCGTGCACAGCTTAGAGTTCTGTATGGGATCATACCACCTTTTTAAAATTTATTTATTTATTTATTCATTCATCCATTCACTCACTCAGTCATTTTTGCTGTTGTATTTTCACAAATAACTTTGTGTTTATGGGTGACTACAATGGTGGAAACCACTGGTTACTTCATGTGTGGTGGGGATATGAGACATCAAATCATTTTTATTTCAGTCCAGATTATTGGATATTTAACCATCCATTGATTATAAGAAAAGCTGTTAATTATATGATTCTTTTTTAATTTTTCCCTTTTATTTATTTTTTATTCATTTCAATTTATTCACTTTGTATCCCAGCTGTAGCCCCCTCCCTCGTTCCCTCCCAATCCTGCCCTTCCTCCCTCTTCTCCTCTCCCAGTCCACTGATAAGGCCCCTCCCCCAGTCCACTGATAAGGAAAGCCCTCTTCCTTTTCCGTCTGACCCTAGTCTATCAGGTCTCATCAGGACTGTCTGCATTATCTTCCTCTGTGGCCTGATAAGGCTGCCCCAACCCACAGGGGGAGGTGATCAAAGAGCCAGGCACTGAGTTCATGTCAGAGACAGTTCCTGTTCCCCTTACTAGGGAAAACACTTGGACACTGAGCTGCCATGGGCTACATCTGAGCAGGGGGTCTAGGTCATATCCATGAATGGTCCTTGGTTGGAGTATCAGTCTCAGAAAAGGTCCCTGGGCCCAGATTTTTGGTTCTGTTGTTCTCCTTGTGGAGTTCTAGTCCCCTCCAGGTCTTTCTATCTCCCCCTTCTTTCATAAGATTCCCTGCACTCTGCCCAAAGTTTGGCTATGAGTCTCAGCATCTGCTTTGATACCCTGTTGGGTAGTCTTTCAGAAGACCTCTGAGGTAGGTTCCTGTCCTGTTCTTTGTTTTCTCCCTCTCCTGATGTCTATCCTGTTTGCTTTTCTGAATGAGGATGGAATATCCTCCAAGTATGTGATTCTTAATATAGCCTTTGCCTCTAAATGTTTAGACCATATGAAGGTACTCAAAACTATTAAAAGCTAACTACATCTTAAGTAATATAACATGTTTTCTTTTAAAATCTGTGTTTTTGAGCTATATGATAGAAATTGAAAGTACAGTCAGTAAAAAATAACTTTTTGGATAAAATTAGTTACAGTTGGAATCCATACTCCACACACACACACACACACACACACACACACACACACACACACACAAACCCTCAGGGAAATTCCATATCTAAGCAAAATGGGAGTATACATCGTGAGGATGGGAAGGAAGTTTGCAGATCTACAGGGAACAGAACACACCGTAAAGTAACAGAGATAAAAATGACCCACTGCTTTTGTAGGATACATTTTTGTCAACAGGAAAGGGGACAAGCTGAAGAAGGACACACCCCATTTCTCCCCGTTCTCTCCTTATCGGAGAAGAAGTTGAACCCTTCAGGAGATGTGCTATATTGCAGCCCTGTTGCCACAGGATACTGAAGCCCCAAGGTCTCCACTAGTCCTCAGTTCCAACCAGTAGGATCTCCATGACTCCATTCGGATGGGCACATTCCTCATTTCTCTCCTTGAAGAAGGGACAAGTTCTGCTATGATGAGCACCCACTATGAATCAGGGAGTCAGGGCATCGGCTCTTAGGGTTTTGTCTCGAAAACCCCAAGTGGCATCTTGGTAAACAGCCATTACCTTGTAGAATATGAGACTTGCTTTCTGTATTAACACAGAGAACGGATGAATGAACTTGCCCATAGCTAGGAAGCAAGCTGATCTTGAACTTGCCTTTCTGTGTTAATTACTTTTCTTATCACTGTGACAAACCATGCAGCAGAAGCACTTTGTAGGAGGAAGAGTCTGTTTGGGCTCCTGGTTTCAGAGGGCTGTAGTCTCTCCTAGCAGGGAAGCCAGTGGGGCACACATGGCAGCTGGAACATGGTAGAGGCTCCTTATATCCAGACAGACCAGGGAAGCAGAGAGAGCTACTCTAGAACCAAGTGCACATGAGCCCACCCTTTACGGCTTACTTCTAAAACTAGGCTGCCCCTCCTAAAGACAACTAATTTTGGAGGATTAATATGGAGATGGAATCTGGGATGTGAAATGATCAGGTCATGTGTGCACATGTCTTTACAAATCTTTGTGACACTTTTCAGATTCATATTACTTATTTGCCTATGTATCATGGGGAATTTGACCCAGATGCCTTGGACTCATTTACAATTAGCTCATCAAGTCATGTAGACATGCCCAAAAAACAACTCACTAGAAAGGCAATTATTAAAACCCTTTACAGGTGATTCTAGGCAGTGTCAAATTGATAGTCAATGCTAAGTAAGACGCTACTCAAAGTCACATTGACATTGCATGGAAGAACCTGAGAAAGCAGAAGCCCAGGTTCCATCCCAGTCCACTTGGATTAAAATCATCAATAAAACAAGACTGACTCCTGCGTGATTCTTAAGCATGTCAAAGTCTAAGAAGTTAAGGTCTAGGTGTTGTCTACTTATGTTCATTTTAGGGGCCACCTCCTAAAATGGAGGTGGAACCTCTCATTGTACCAGCAAGTCTACCCAGTCTATGCCAGATACATTTCTCTGATTTCTTATCATCATATGTGTGCTTCTCTGAACATTATTTGGTATAGTATATTATTACGGATTCTTCTATTCCTTGCACACAGTCTGGCTAGAATATATTAGGCATTCAAATAAAATCTCTCTTGAGTGAATTCAAAGAACCATCAAACTAAATAAAAGCATGAGTAGACAAGGTTCCTTAGGAAATGTTTCTGTTGCTGTTTAACTTCTCATAGACTTTCTACCTTTCTGGTCCTTGCTTTATGTTCAACTGTCAACAGAGCAGCCCACAGACACCCTGTTCATGGTCCCTCAGACGAATTTCTGTAGACCTTTGAACAAAAGAGTGTTCCAGCTCTTTACCTGGCTGTGCATTCAGTTCAGCCTAGAAATAAAAGCTTTGGGTCCAGATGACAGTTTTGAAGAGTCCCTTAAAAGTCCTAGCTTCATCTTGCTGGGTTTCCTGCAGGAACCCAACTTCTCTCTTTGGGAGCATTAGCTGAGCATTGCCCAGATCACTAAAGTCTCAAGCACATGCAGGAAGAAAAAGGGCTTGGAGAAAACCCAGGCACGTGGCCACTCAAAACCTTGGACCATTAAGTGTGGGTGTGATGTTCAGAAGCAAAACTAAAGGGCTACTAGCCAAGTCTCAGCATGGCCTGTGGGAGGGTGAGGGGGGGGGGCTCCCTCCAGAGACTGGCCAGCCCTGAGGGCAAAGAAAAACAAACAAAAGACACATTCTTTGGGCTCCTGAGTGAAACAAAGACCCTACTGAGAACACTCAAGAAGTAGTAAAAGTTGTAAAAGCCACAGAAATGGGGGCCCCTGTCTGTGGAGCCCACATCTGGTTTCAATGTAAACATCCTTAAAATGTTTCCAGAATGAACACACATTTGAATAACTGAGTATTAAAATGACCCCTCCCCCAGGGATATGGAAGAAAAAAATGCAGAATCAGTAATATTCTTGCTTAAACCCAGTTCCACCATGAGTCCCTTTCACTGTTTAGACCTTATATGGGTATACTACGAATAGAAAAGCATTTGAAAACAAATGAAACAAAACTGCCTGCAAAATTCAGGCCTTCCTGGCTGGCACATTCAGAAGCATGCACACAAACAGCACACCTTTAAGTAGATGGTACAATGGGCTCAACAAGAGGCAGAAGTGAGGACGGCTGCATTGGCCTCTGTCTTAGATAGCTTGTTGTCTGAAATCCTCACTATAAACTGTGTAGCTCTGAGACTGTACAACAGAGTTTGAAAATCAGTGGCCACAATACAGTTTAGAGTGATAGAGGAAACTATGTCTTTCAAAAGAAGATAATAAGCTAGGCGTAATGGCACATGATATTCATCCTGGCACTTGGATGACGAAGGAGAGTCAGCATAAATTTGAGGCCAGTTTGGGCTACATAGAAAGATGCTGCCTCCAACAAACACAATTAAACACAAAAAGGGCTTGGCATAAAATTGGTTGCCGACATTTAAGAAATGTCTACATGACGGTGTTGTCTGGATCTGAGTAGCCAGCACCCCTTCAGAAGAGACACGGTGCCAGTTTGTTCCGGTATCAACTGTCCTGTTCCATGGAGCCCAGGTAGTTCATCTAGGCACTTTCTGGTGCTTGTGTGTACACTCATCCTAGAAGACAGCCGTGGGGATGAGAAGAAAAATAATTTTATCTCTCCTGGTTGGCCACCTTGGTCTTGAATAATTTCTTTCTAACATAGTAAAATTTCTTTACATTGCTTTTACAAAATTATCTAAATTATGTATACATACATATTCCAAATTCCAGTGCATAAATTAGTAACAGTCAGGACTATAACAAAGAGACACATGCACACACCATGATCCTGCTTCAAATACAACAGACACCCATCATTTGATCAAGATAACAAATACAAACACATGGGTTGAGATGATTCAGTCAGTAAAGTACTTGCATGAAGGACTCAAGTTCAGGTTGCCAGTGTTCATATAAAAAGCCAGGTGTGGTGCTGCACACCTGCAATCCCAAAACACACCAACAGCATGGCTTTGCTAAGTGCTGCTTGTATGAGCAGGAGTCATCAAAACGTTCTCTTTGATTGGACAAGAGGATCCCTGGGGCTTCCTGGACAGCCATTCCAGCCCAAATCAGTGAGCTCCAGGTTCAGTGAGAGACCCTGTCTCAAAAAGTTAGGACACTGATACCTAATGTCAGCCTTTGGCCTCCACACACACCTATGCACACACACAAACACACATACACAGAAGGAAAAAAAGGAGGAAGAGAGAAGAACGGGAGAAGGAGAAGGAACAAGAGAGCAAAGGCAACCTGGGCTTGTCCTTCTGTATCCTTTCCCTTACCCCCGCCTTTTTTAATTTTTTTTCTTTTCTTGTTCTTTGGTGCCCTGTGACCTGAAAACCTTGCCCTGTGTTGAGAATGAGAAGCCGGGCAACTGGTGTGCCCCTTGCAGGAGGGCAGCAGAGTTCCCAGCTCAGGTGGGAAGAGCACAGAGCTGGGAACATGCCACTGAGCAGATCTCATCCCCCTCCTTCCTCTGGCCCATACAGTTAAAGTAAAAGGACACACATCTACTTCACCTAATGAGTCATCAGATGAGAGTGCTGGAAGAAATTAAACGTGTAAATACCAAGCTGGCCACCAGCTTCCACAGCATGAAAATGACTTTCAGCTGGTAAATATTTTGGTAAAACTGGTCAAGGGAACAACTTGGCAGCTGGTGTTCTTTGAAAGGATGGCGCCACAGTATTTCAGCCATAAGAACATTACTCTTTGATTGGAATTTGCTGACCCCTGCTCACACAGGCAGCATTTAGCGAAGCCACAGCTGATGATGCTTTCCACTCACAGATGCTGTTTTACATCATACAAATGACCAGCAGGAAGAGCAGTTAGATTTTCGTGTTTGTCTTTTGATTCTACACCATTTCGGTAAGCTTTCAGAGCACTTCTTCACAAACCCTGAGGCAAATCTGTCAGCTATTTCCAGAAACGGAGTAGAATACACATTGTATAACATTTCTAGAGGAAAACACCCGCTTAAGAAGTATTGATAATAAGGGAATCCTTCCCCTGCTCCTGCCACCAAGGCTTAGGGGTCACTGAAGAAGAGGGAGTGGAAAGATTGTAAGAGACAGAGGCAGAGCAAAATAATATTTTTCAGACACAGCAGGTCAGTTGCCACATAGGAGCACACAGCAGCTATGACAGCATGCCCAAAACCTGAGCAAGGCCAAGCCAGACAAAATCCCAACACGAAGGTAGTCAGGAAGCCTCTCTCCTAGCTGGGAAGCTACCAGCAATTGTTGGCTGGTAGGGTGGGGACTCTCGGTTGTCTTCAAGGATTCAGACCCTGGGAGGATACCCATACTCTTATACTCATGCACATGCTGGCACCACTAAGCGGACTCTGTGCTTTTAAAAGGGAAAAAGAAAAAAAGGAGAGAATACATGAAAACAGGAGGAAACAGTAGTGATGAAGACAGAGGTTGAGTTGAAAGAGAGAGAATAGGGGAGTGGACTTGATCAAAACTTATGTATAAATGAAATTTTCAATCATTAAAAAAAATGAGTATTCTCAGCAGAAAAAAAAGTCTTGGCTCTTACTAGCAGCAGCAATAGTAATTGTGGCATCCATTCCTGCCTTCAAGCCTCTTCACCATTCAATGACAGCTTGTACTTCCAACGTGATCTCTCACTGTCCTCTTATGACAGCTTGTACTTCCAAGGTGATCTCTCACTGTCCTCTTATGAGTTACAATCTTACTAGACCTGTTCTCATTCCTTGGGATTTGCTTTGGTCAAGATCCTTTTGCCATTTTTTGCCAAGCTAGGGCCCCTTCCCATTTCTACAGTTAAAAATCCTCCTAGAGGCTGGGTAGTGGTGGTACACGTTTTTTAATCTTAGCATGCTGGAGACAGAGGCAGGTGGATCTCTTTGAGTTCCTGGTCTACAAAGCAAGTTTCAGGACAGCCAGGACTACACAGAGAAACCCTGTCTCAAAAAAAAAAAAAAAAGCAAAACAAAACAAAACAAACAAAATCCTCCTAGAACCAGACTCGGTGACCACAAACTAGCTGCGCCACATTGGGCATATGTATTAATCTCTCCACGCCTTTGTCTCATCATCTCCAAAATGTAAATTAAAACTAGTATTATCAAATAAGGTTGATATGAGAAGTGAGATTGTATTCCTAAATGGGAGCCAGGCCCATCCATTCTCCATCAGCTCTCTCTGGAGAGATGAATGCATATACTCAAACATATTTTGTAGTTTACATATTGCTCCACTTTTTTCTACTTCTTACACATTGTAGTAAGTAAGTAGCTTGGTGGGAGTGGGGAGACATTCCTCCACTCTCTCATGTGGAGTTATCTAGCCAGTATCTCTACGCACCATCTATTACCCTCTCAACCCACTGGCATCCCACATCCATTATCAGGGAGCAAGTCCTAGAACAAGAGGTTAAGCAGATAGAGCTTACTGGGACTGAAGTCCCATGGGACTTGACACTGTCATCTCTTCTCTGTTGGAGACACTGTAAGTGGCCGTCATTCCCTTGTACCTAAGGGAGAACTCCATATAAGGGGAGGCCAGGCAGGCCTGTGAGGCTGCCTGAAGTGTTTCCTCTGAGGCTATGAATCCAGCCTCAGGGAGGGAGCAGCACGCCTAGCAATAATTCCAGAACACTTCCTCCATCCCCAGCCACAGAGCACTGGTCATTACCTCAGTTACCTCAGAGCTCTGAGCTTTGTGGGATGCTAAGCCCCACAGGCTACCTTTTCACTAGCACAGGGCAGCTTGCCTTTCTGCACTGTTTCAGATGGAGTCACAACGCAATTAGCTATGTCTGGCCTCTGAATGTATAAAACTCAGATCCAGGGTCCAGTGTGGTCACTACTGGGGAAATGTAGATGGTCATGTAAATCGAGTGTAGAAGCCGGGGTATTGCGGGGGTTGGGGGGGGGGTTGACAGCTGCTGCTCCTGGAAGGCGCCTGAGGGGAAGGCCCTTAGGAAGACTTTATTGTTGGCCAGTTCCCCCCTTATGTGTTTACTGCTCACAATTGGAAGATTTTTTATTTTACCTGTTTTTTATTGTTGCTAAAAATCTAGCAGCTGAGGGTTAGGAGATAGCTCTGTGGTAAAACCCCTCACACAGAGGTAAGCATCTGAGTTAAGAGCCCCCAACATCCATGTACAAAGCCCAGTGAGCAGAGAGTCTGTAATCCCAGTTCTGCAGAGTCAGAGACAAGAAGATCCCTGGTTCTCACTAGCCAAACTGGCAAGCTCCAGGCTGGCAAGAGGCCTTGTCTTATTTTTATTTTTTGTTATTTGGGTTTTTTGGTTGGTTGCTTGGGTTTTTGTTTTGTTTTGTTTTGTTTTGTTTTTTTGAGACAGGGTTTCTCTGTGTAGCCTTGGCTGTCCTGGACTTACTTTGTAGACCAGGCTGGCCTCGAACTCACAGAGATCAGCCTGCCTCTGCCTCCTCGAGTGCTGGAATTACAGCTAAGGCCCTGTCTTTAAAAAATAAAATACGGTGGAGAAGCTGTTGAGCTGGACACTTAACATTGACCTCAGGCCTCCTCACATATGTGCACAGCCATGAACACATACACTCTAAAGCAATCTGACAGCTGAATAAAGTGTTGGACACCTAAGTGGGATTGAGGCTAAGGAAGGCCCTCCTTGAGGTTGAGTGTGCATATGTGTGTGCCGTGTGCATGCTTGCATATACATACATTCAATAACACACACGTCCATAAAATACACTCACACACAGATACACATACATACACACACACACACACATGCACACCATAACGTACATACATATCCTGACTCACACACACACCACACACAGACAGCCACTAGAAGTGACTGCAGAGGTTCAGGAAGCAGAGAATTGAGGCCGCAACCCCTCAGCCAAGAAACTACCTCTAAGAAGTGAGAGGCTTGGACCACATGCTCCGTCCATGGGCGTGGAGGTGTGCACGTGATATGGACCTTCTATCCTCTTGAACCTCAGACTCAAACCTTTTACTGAGACCCAGGGCAGGTAGCATCCCAGAAGCTGTGAGGTCCTGATGTTACTATGAGAACACTGGCCATGCTCAGAACATGCCTGGAGTCCACTACTACATTGCAGCAAGTGGCATTAAGGGACAATAAAGATTTATGGGGCGAGGGAGAGTCCAACTACAATTTCCTCAGTTTATCTCTGATGAGATGCTAACGCGGTCCACTGTGAGCTTAGCTCCTCTAGCCTTCAAAGTACTTATGAATTCACAAGCAGCTAGGTCTAGAAGACACCTACCAACCTGCTCACAACCTTCTGCTTCAAAGAAGAAAGAAGCTGAGGTAGAGAGACGACAAGGCTGGGCAGCTACACTGCAGCCGGCCAGGCTGTGTTCTTTATCTTGGTGACTGTCTAGGCTGTGAGAAACGTGTGTGTGTGTTGGTAAAGAAAACTGACTCTTCAGCCTTTATCATGATTCCTATTCTGATTATTCTTAGCCACTTGAAAAATAGCCACTTGGCTATGATTTTTAGGTAGGAATTACAATCTTTGCTCTTTAAAGCCAGCTTTTGTTCATGAAAACTTTCTTTTACCTTACATTCCAAGGGAAAATTTAAATTTACTTTCTAATAATGATTCAATCCCCATGTTCAGCTTTACTGTAATTTACTGTCTAATCAGAATTTTTCTTCTGTTCCTGTGTTTCTAGCCTTCAGACTTATGAATCCATTTTATTGGACCCATATTTCTATTGTACCTTCTGTATATTTCTTCCCGCATCCCTATGTCCTTGTAGTTTTCTATTTCTGCTTTTATAAAGATTGTCTAGAACATAAACAAAAGAACACAGTCACAGATCAAGGATGGTAAAGAATACACTTTGTCATTTGCTGGAATTATTCAGTAATCGTTGCTGAGCTTTTATGTCTCGATGTTGGAGACAGAAATACAAACAAGATTTGTCTCTTATTGTCAAAGTGCATGTGTAAACATGTGTGCAGACATATACTGAGAATGTCATGTTCAGAGGCTGGGGGATGGCTCAGTTGGCAAAGCACTTGCTCTGCAAGCTTGAGAAGCTGAGTTTAGCTCCCCAAGAACCCCCACAAAGAGCTGAACAAAGCCACACTTTTGTAAGCACAGCGTTTGGTGGTGGAGAGAGGTAGATCTCTGAGACTTACTGGCTGGCCAGCCTGGCCTAGTTCCAGACATAGCCCAGGTCAGGTGAGAAACACTGTCTCAAAACAACAACAAACAAGTATACAGTGTTCCAGGGATGACACACAAAGTTGACTTCGGGCCTCTATATGCATGTACACAAACACATGCATGTACATGTACACAGGAACACACACATTTGCATGTTAGAGGTAGTCGATATAGCTCAGTGGTAGAGCATTTGTCTGCTAAGCTGGTGTCCCTGAGTTCAGCTCTCAAACCTGGGGAAAATCTCTACCATTAATAATCAGAGTCATAATGCAAGGCAGAGAGTGTCAACTCATTAAAAAGGCTTAAATCACAAAAGATGTTGAGACTATTGTGCATTTTAGGTCCCCCCCCCCCCCGCTCCTCGCTTCTACAATAGATGTCTGCAGCACATTTTCTACTAATTCTCAGAAGTCATTTGCACAGCTTTGTTTGTCAATGTAATTCTTTTTTTAAGTAATTTATTTATTTTTATATTAATCACAGGTTATGTACTTTGTATCCCAGCCGTAGCCCCCTTCCTCATTCCCTCCCACTCTCCCTATCCCTCCCTCATCTCCTCCCTGCCTCCATCCAAGTCCACTGATAGGACCTCCCCCCTTCCATCTGACCCTAGCTTATCATGTCTCTTTAGGGCTGGCTGCAATGTCCTCTTCTGGGATCTAGCTAGGCTGCTCCTCCCTCAGGGAGGGGGGAGAAGGTCGAAGAGCCAGCCATTGAGTTCATGACAGAAATAGTCCTTGTTCCCCTTACTAGGGTACCCACTTGGATACTGAGCTACCATGGGTCACATCCGAGCAGGGGTTCTAGGTTATATCCATACATGGTCCTTGGTTGGAGGAAACAGTCTCATAAAAGACCCCTGTGCCCTGATCTATTTGGTCTTTGTGGATCTCTTGTCCTCGCCAAGTCTTACTAACTCTCCCTTCTTTCATGATTCCCTGCATTCCGCCGAAGGCTTGGTTGTGAGCCTTAATATCTGCTTTGATACATTGCTGGGTAGAGTCTTTCAGAGGCCCTCTGTTGTAGGCTCCTGTCCTGTTGCTCGTTTTCTCCTACATTCAATGTCCATCCCATTTGTCCATCTAAGCGAGGATTGATCATCCCACTGGGTCCTCCTTCTTGCTTATCTTCCCTAGGTGTATAGATTTCAGCATGTCCATCCTATCCTATAGGTCTATATAAGTGAGTATATACCATGTGTTTCTTTCTGCTTTTGGGATACCTCACTCAGGATGATCATTTCCAGGTCCCACCATTTGCCTGCGAATTTCATGATTTCCTCATTTTTAATTGCTGAGTAGTATTCCATTGTGTAAAAATACCATAATTTCTGTATCCATTCTTCGACTGAGGGACATCTGGGTTGTTTCCAGGTTCTGGCTATTATGAATAAAGCTGCTATGAACATGGTTGAGCAAATGTCCTTGTTGTGTACTTGAGCATCTTTTGGATATATGTCTAAGAGTGGTATAGCTGGGTCTTGAGGAATCACTATTCCTAATTGTCTAAGAAAGCGCCAAATTGATTTCCAGAGTGGTTGTACAAGTTTGCATTCCCACCAGCAATGGAGGACAGTTCCCCTTTCTCCACATCCTCTCCAGCATGTGTTGTCACTTGGGTCTTTGATCTTAGCCATTCTGGTGGGTGTAAGGTGAAATCTCAGGATCGTTTTGATTTTCATCTCCCTGATGGCTAAGGACATTGAACATTTCTTTAAGTGTTTTTCTGCCATTCTACATTCCTCTACAGAGAGTTCTCTTTTTAGCTCCATACCCCATTTTTTAATTGGCTTACTTGATTTCTTGCTTTTTAACTCCTTGGGTTCTTATATATACTGGATATTAGCCCTCTGTCAGATGTAGGATTGGTAAAGAACTTTTCCCAGTCTGTAGGTTGTTGTTTTGTTTTGATGACAGTGTCTTTTGCTTTACAGAAGCTTTTCAGTTTCATGAGGTCCCGTTTATTTATTGTTGATCTTAGAGCCTGTGCTGTTGGTGTTCTGTTCAGGAAGCAGTCTCCTGTGCCAATGAGTTCTAGGGTCTTCCCCAATTTTTCTTCTAACCGGTTTAGTGTGTCTGGTTTTATGTTGAGGTCTTTGATCCACTTGGACTTTAGTTTTGTGCAGGGTGATAAATATGGATCTATTTTCGTTTTTCTGCATATAGATATCCAGTTGGACCAGCACCATTTGTTGAAGATGTTGTCTTTTTTCCAATGAATGGTTTTGGCTTCTTTGTCAAAAATCAAGTTTCCATAGGTGTATGGGTTTTCTCCCTAATCTGCACACCATCAGCCACACACAGGATGGGGTAGCCACATTCAATATCAATCTTTTGCTTGTGTGAAGACATCACAGTTACAGCTGGAGGACAGGTTGAAGGGACAACCACTGTCCTCCAGAGTTAGTGCAGCTTGGATTCTTTGAGCCCCTTTAGTCAACCTATGTGAAAAAACAACCACAGGGGTGTGTGGACACTTCTCGGCCACAGATCTTACTTCTTCGACCCATCTATCTGCCGAGCAGATGGAACCATATTTCCTAGGCAGCACTTATGGGAAAGAAGACAGGGTCCCTCTTTTCCCTTGTTCTGAGGGAAATTCTGAGGCTGGTAGATAGAGACATGAGGATGGACGAGAAACAGCATTTGGGCTGTCTTATAAAGAAGTGGTTGTACAGACTCAGGAGACAGGAAGCACTCTCCTTTCGTCTCTGCTCCCTGCACCCCACAGCTCTGCCATCCCTTCCAGGAGATCATGGGCTGTGTGACCTTGTGCTTTTCATTCAGTTCGCACTGCCTCTTGTTCTACATCCTTCTGGGAAGTTGGACGAGTTACAGCAGGGCTGTGCCCCAGACACTCTTCCTCTGCTGTCCACAGATGCTTTTTAATCTTCCCTATCCCAAATATGAGAAGCATGCCAAAAATAGAAGCAAAGTTAACCATGCAAGGGCTCAACGTATGGTTATGTGGTCTGGGTCAAAAAATATATAACCCTGCGTTCATATTATAAATGCCCTGTAAATCTGAGCCTCACAAGCCCAAATGGAAACAGTCAAGGTCTGTGTGAGACCCCATAGAGCAAAGACAAATGAGCACATCACATGCTGAGGGAGAAGGACACACTTAGTTGTAAGAACTCAGATGTTTATTCTCATTGATTATTGAAAGTGTGCTAAGCCTTGTGCTAGGTGCTAGAGGCCAGGATAAAAATGCAAGCAAGACATGCTTCTTGCTCTCAAAATAAATGTGTGCATGTGGTGTATGTGTGTCTTTAACGTGTACACAAGTGGATCAGAATGATGGCTCAGTGCATAAACTGAACAAGAATGAGGACTTGCATTTAGATTCCCCAGCACCCACGTAAAACCCAGCTGTAGGAGTGAGTACCTCGAACTCCACCCACTGGGGAGCAGAAACAGGTAGATCCCCAGAACTTGCTGGCCAGCCAGCCTAGGCAATTGGTGAGCTCTAGGTCAACTAATAAGACAACCTGTCTCAAAAAACAAAACAAATAAAAGATGGAGAGTGATCAAGGAGGACATTCTACATGTAACATTGTATATACAGAAAGATGGTGTTTATTTTCATGTTGTTTTGATAAAATAACCTGACAAAAGCAACCCAAAAGAAAGGTGTTTATTCTGACTCTCAGATCAAGAATACATTCGATCATGGTGAGGGCACACGGACAGCAGGAGCTTGAAGCAGCTGGTCACATCACACTCACAATCAGGAAGCAGAACAAACAGCTCAGCTAACTCCCGCCTTGTTACACAATCCAAGACACAAACCCAGGGAATGGTGATGCCCACTCTCAGTGTGGATCTTCCCACAATATTTAACTTAATATAATTTCTCACAGGCACACACAGAGGTTAACTAGTCCCTCACTGATATGCCTGGAGATTCATGATTCCAAATCCTTGACAAGTAATGGTAACCATCAAAGACAAATGGCAGCAGGGAAGGGGGATGTAAACCTGTTAAAGGAATCATATTTAAAAGACATCTTTGAAAAAGCCCTACAAACAATCAAGAGACAGCCCAGTTTTAAAAGCCGGGACAAAACACACTGCACTAAAGAAGGACTTGCAGGGACAGGAAGGTGTCTCAGCACGTAAAGGTGCTTGCCATCAAACCTGAGGATCTGAGTTCAGTTCCTAGACTCACATAATGGAAGAGGAGAACTGACTTCCAAAAGTCCTCTGACTTCTGGGTGAATGTTGTGGCATGTGTGCATGCACGTACTCACACAAAATAAGTTTTTAAAAGAATATGCAGATGCTAAAATGCTGTTGACACTGTGTTCAACACTAGAACTCAGTGGCAAAACACAAGAGTTAAAGTCATAGGGAGGGATGGAGGAGTTGCTTAGTGACAGAACACTTGTCTGGCATGCACAAGGCCCTGGGTTCAGACTTTGGTGTTGGGGTGTGAAGGACCCACAGGAATAGGGCTTATTTCAAGTTTTCCAGAACAAAAATTGTACTGAGAGAATTCACTCAGATCTTCAGCATTCATTCTGCAGGACTTTAGCAGCCACGTACACTCCACAGCTGTAATGTGAAACCCGAACTTGCCTCGTGAGCCTCAGTAAGTTCCTGAAGGCCACGCTTTCTAGTGTTCTGTCATTGCTCTAGAATCAGGCAGTACAATGGACAGAAACAGACCCATTGAGCAGAACCAAATGTCTGTGAGCTTGTGGAACAAAAATACTATTACAGTTCTGATGATGGATGGGAGCGTAACATCATCCCAGTACTTGGGAAAAGAGATGTCACTCTATGATGTAGAATGTTGCCTCTATGTATGCACCCAGGAGGGAGGAAACAATATTCACAAAAAGATGTGCTAGAGAGTATTCATAGCTGCTCTATTCAAAATACTTCCAGGCAGGAAACAACCTAACAATGAACTAAAGGAAGTAGAATAGACGTGCATACTGGAAAGGACTCAGCCATGTACTAGTAAGAGATGGGCGGGTCTCTATGGCATCACCCTAAGGAAAAGAATTCAGATTCAAAAACATTGTACTGCCGGAAACTAGAGCAATGACAGAACACGAGAAAGCATGACCCACAGGAACTTACTGAGGCTTGTGAGACATGTTTGGGTTCTACGTTACAGCTGTGGAGTATAAGTGGCTGCCAGAATGAATGCTTAAGATCGGAGTGAATTATCTCGGTACAGTTTTTGAAATCTTAATTAAACAAAGCAAAAGGACTATGGTGTCTTATAAAGCCTTGGGTGAATTGGGCCTTGCCTCCTCTCCATCCTTCTCTCTGTTATCCTCTTCCTGTGTTACTCAGCCCTCAGGAACCGTGCTGGTTCTCCTGTGTCTTGAGTATTCCCGGGCAGTCCCCCGGTGCAGGGACAAGTTATTAAAGTTGTCTCTGTCTCTTACAGTCTCTCTCAGTCTTCCTAATGATGTAACTCTTTAACGTAGTTCCTCATATTCTGGTGACCCCTTACCCCCAACCATTGCTGCTTCGTAGCTATAATTTTGCTACTGTCATAAATCATAATGGAAATATCTTTGTTTTTCAATGGTCATAGGTAACACTTGAGAGAGGGTCTACCTTCCCAAACCGTTGCAACGCACAGAATGAGAACTGCTGATCTAGAAAGTTATTCCCCGTACTTCTCTACCTCCTTTCCCTAGCAAAGAGTCCTTCCTCAACCATTCAATATAGACTCCACATAGGTCCCACCTACCTCCTGTCCCAACTCACCCACGATGGCCACAGGGCACGTCAACACCTAATATATAACTGTTCTTTAACCTGTGTTTACTGTCTGCCTCTGCTCTGGAATGACTATCTTAGCAGCAGTGACTTTCTTTTGTTCCCCATTGTTTCCTGAGCAGCTAGAACCATTTTGGCCCCAGAGGAAGAACCTATGAAGTAGCCACCAAATGAATAAATGAACAAATGAGTAGGAAGGTGACAGTAGAACAGATGAAAACCATCACCCTATGCTTTTTAAAACTGAGGCTTCTCTTTCACATGGCAAGCCAAAACCCTGCATTTTAAGATCCAAATAAAATGAATAGCAGATGTGTTGCAGGAAAAAAATAAACAATCTACATCAAAGAACCCTGTGAGGCTTACCAGGACCTGAGTAGCCAGCTCAGACAAACTTTTTAAGATGAGAAATGGAGCACGGTTGTGTATGAGACTGTCTTTTGTGCACAGAGTGGAAATTCCTGGGGCAGAGACACCCTGGGCTGACGGAGTCTGTAGTCCTTGTCTGGCACGCTGCAGAGGCTGACCATCCAGCTGTCAGTAGCATTCACAGGCAGAACAGGATGCCTGGAAGTTATTGAAATTGTCTAATACTCGCTAAGGCCTGGGGTGCTTCCTAAGCTTCAGCCTGGTCTCACAGTGCGGACTGGCTCTAGATCCCAGGACCTAGTCTGTCACCCATTAGTGACCTCAAGTGATCAGCTAAAATCTCAAAGCTCTCGCTCCCACAACCTGAATAGAGGACTCAACTAGAACACGCAAGGAATGATTGATTCTGTGGCAGGTACACCTCGAAACCAATGAAGCGCTTAACCAATTGCAACATCTACATTGAAAACACAAACAACAAACAGAACATGCTATAAGTTGGAGAAATGGCTCACAGAACACTGGCCGCTCTTGCAGAGAACCTAAGTTCAATTCCCAACACCTGTGTGGCAGCTCACGCACACCTATAGCTCCACTTCCGGCGGATCTGACACCTTCAGGCCTCTGTGGACACTGCATGAACAGCACACACACAGGGAAAAATACCCACATACATAAAAAAATGAAGGGATAAATGCATATTATATACACATATATATGTATATGATACTCTTTTCATAATTGGTGGCATTCTCTAAAGCAGAAGGCTTCATGCCTCCTTTGCTTTCTTTTTTGAACACTGGTGTAAGAGAAAAAACACTTGTGTTTCCTTAAACATGTTTCAGGGCTCTCAAAGTCAATAATTCAACAGACTGCTTGAATGAGCGAAAGTTCATCTGTTTTAGCTAAGCCTGAATGTGAATCATTATGTGTTTTCAAAGTAGATTTTCTTTGCCTTTGTACCTCTGTCACTTAGCAACACAGGGACTTACCTACATATGAGCAATAAATAATCGAGTTAACAATTTCAGTGTTTCCTTATTTACAATGTATTATCAAGATCAAATGGATACAAACTGAAAATAGCAAAATTGAACATGCAAAAGCAAGCGGTTTTATCGTGTTATTGGGCCCTGAATTCTGACCTGGTGTCAGAGATGGTGGGAGCTCAGAATAGCTATGCCCTTGTACACAGGAAGTAGAGAATACCTCAGATGTCACCATCCACAGGACAGGACTCAGTAAACTGCCAGACATGCAAGGAAGAAAAACAGCTACCTGGTTACAGGGCGGGACTCAAGTGTCTGGAGCTGAGCCACTGTGGGGCCCTGGTGGGTTGTTCAGTGCTTCTAGTTCTGTGTGAAAAAGGCCATGTGAGAGCTAAGAGTTCTCTGGAAACAAAACATCTAATAATTGCTGTGTTCCCAGTAACTACTCTCTGTTGACCCTGTTTTCTTTTGGAGACTATACTCTTTTAATAGTAAATCAACAAGACTGTCATGGAACATGAAATATTTTAAAATGCTGCATTCCAAATGTTCATCACTACTATATAGAAATGTGACTGGTGTTTGCATGTAAACTGACCCGTGACCTTGAAACTTTGCTATGGCCATTACTTAGTCCTATTTTAGTCAATTTCCTAATATTCTACATAAAAAGCATTCTCTAATAAAGATAAATTTATTCTCTTTATTTCTGTCCATTTCTCAAGAAGGAACCAATCCCAAAGCTCTGCCTGAAGCTCTGAATTCTTCAGACTTTGAGTTCTCAGCAGGAGGCTATGGGCAACCGTGAGAAAACAGAAAATGAAGACTTGATGCTTCCCAGATCTGGGTCCTTATCTTTAAAGGGGAAATAGCGATCCTGTCTCCCAGGCAAATGCAAGGTCATATAGGAAAGTGCCAGCAAGATGGCTCAGTGTGTAAAATTGTTTGCCATACAACCCTGATTGCCTGAGTTCCATCTTTGAAGCCCATGGTGAAAAGAGAGAACAGACTCCTGAAAGCTGTCCTTTGATTCCACGTGCAAGTGCCATGGTGCATGTGCCCACACGCAAACACACATATCATATACAAACACATAAAATAATAATAATGATAATACTTTAAAATAAACAAAAACAAAATAAACACAGAAAATGCAATACATTGTCTTCACGATTAAGTTTTACAAGCAATTCTGATATCAAGGACACTTTCCATTAAGAATTCAATTGTGTCATGATGGTACTTGCGTCTTACTATCTAACAATTCGGTCAAGCCATCAACACCATACTTGACCTGGTCTCAGACTTTGGGGGTTAGCCAAATATATCTGCTTGAGGAATGCACAGATAGAATGAAACTTCCAGTTTGATGGAGGCTACCCATTTAAACAGAGTGAACAGAAGCCACCTGGCTGAACAGGTCTTTCTGTTGGTTCTTCGGGAAGAGCAAGCTTTAGAATCTTGTGGATGGATGCTCAATAGGTTTCCAAAACAATGCAGTGTAAAAATTCACTATAATTTTGTCCTGTGATAGACAGAGAGGATTCTTACACATATGTGCGTGTATACATGTATAGTTTTTATTTTTCACTTTACATCCTGATCGAAGCCCTCTCCCTCCTTTCCTCCCTGTTTCACCCTTTCACCCTCTTCCCCTCCTCCTCCTCCCCTTTTCCTCATAAAATAAGAGTCCCCCACCCCCCAAAGCCCATACCAACCCACCCCAGCATATCAGTAGCATCAGGACTAAGCAAATCCTCTTCCACTGAGGCCAGACAAGGTAGCACAGCTAGGGACAACTGATCGAAAAACATGCAACCGAGTTTATGACAGAGACAGCTCCTGCTCTATTTGCTAGGAAGACCCACATGAAGATCAAGCTGTCCATCAGTTACATATGTATCAGGGGCCTAGGTTAGTCTATGCATGCTCTTAGGTTGGTGCTTCAGTCTCTGTGAGCCCCCATGGGTCTAGGTTAGTTGACTCTTGTTGATCTTTTTGTGGAGTTCTTAGCCCCTCTATCCTTCTCCCAAATCTTCCACAAGACACTACCAGCTCCAACTAATGTTTGGCTGTGGGTCTCAGCATCTGTTCAATCCGTCGCTGGGTGAAGCCTCTAAGATGACAGTTATGCTAGGGTCTTGTCTGCAAGCATAGCAGAGTATTATTAATAGTGTCAGGGGTTGGCTTTCTCTTATGGGGTGGGTCTCAGGTTGGGCCAGGCATTAGTTGACCATTCCTTCAATCTCTGCTACATCTTTTTTTTTTTAAGATTTATTTATTTTATGTATATGAGTGTTCTATCTGCACTTACACCTGCCAGAAGAGGGAATCAAGCAGTTCACACTATAGACGGTTGTGAGCCACCATGTGGTTGCTGGGAGTTGAACTCATGACCTTTGGAAGAGCAGACACTGAGCCATCTCTCTAGTCCCTCTGCTACATCTTTATCACTGTAGGTAGGGCAAATTTGGGTTGACGGTTTTGTAGGTGGAAACCATGCCTGTTTATGAGCTGGACACTTCAGTCTCCATGTCCCCACCTTCTAGGAGTCTCAGCTAGAGTCACCCCATATCCTCCCAGGGGCCTATCCTGATGCAAGTCTCCAGCCTGTCCCGGAGATAGCCCTGCCTCGGTTTCCCTTCTCTCTCCCAGCCCTCTCACCTGATCCCCACCCTCATTCCCCCTCCCACACCCTCTCCCATCCAGTTCCCACTTTATCCACTTCTGATGGACAGACAAGATTCTCGTTGGGCTGTCAATCAGTTCCGTGAAGGGATCCAGCTAAGATCTGCACAGTTCCTCTAGTTGTGATGCCACTTTCCTTCCACCCTCCATCCTGTGGGCCTGGATCCCTTCTGTCCGACAGTGCTCCATACATACTTTATTTTAGTGTAGAGGGTCAGTAGCTCTGTCTCATTTGTGTTTCTTTTCAAACACACTCTGGAAGTATCAGGGACATTCCTCTAGCGTGATGCAGCCAGACCTTCCTCTTGGCGGAATGGCTGTGGAATCATTACTTCCTTCAAGATTTTAAAGGATATAGTCTCAGCTACATCCTCATAGAATTCACTGGCCGCTATGATATCACAGAATCCAGCCAGCTGTGGCAAGCACTCAGGGTATCTGGGAGGCTAGTTGTATACATTGTTCGCCCTGACCGCCAGTCCTTCCATCTTTTGAGCCTCTCTGTAAACTACTTGAATGAGATGGTTCCCAGGGCCCCTAAGTTTTTTCTGACCTGGAATAGTCACCATTTCTCTTCTTCCTGTAATGTCTTGGGTTTGGAATGAGAAAGGATGCATCTTGGCCTTTCCCAGATGATGAGATTAAAGGATGTGGCATGTTGTCCTCCTGATCAGTTTCAAATGCTCTCAAGTTTGTAAAGATTTAAAGATTAGATTGACTAGGCTTAGTGTGCAGAAGATACGCACACACTGAGCAATGGCCCAGATCACTAAGGCTGTTTAACCCCTTCTTGTACACTGCTCTTGTGCATCACATTCACAGCAACATGTCAAGGGGTCAAAGTTCTACAACCCTCTGAAAAGGAAGGGACTAATCTTTTCAATGTGCCCGTGTTCTCATCTCCTATCAAAACAAGGGTAATTCTTTTTGTTTGGTTGATTTTTTTTTTTTGTCTTTAGTGGAGGTCTCATGCAGCCTAGGCTTGGTTTGAACTTGCTATGAAGCTGAGGATAACCTTGAACTTCTAATCATCCAGTTTCTACCTCTCAAGTGCTGGGATCACAAACATATACTACGTATGCTCATTCAGGGTTCCTTACTGAATTATCATCTGGCCAGGGTGACTAAACAGAGCTTTTATGTTTGTTTGTTTTGGGAAAAGTAACCACTCTCTCAACATCTACAACCATTCATTATACATCTTTCAATAAGCTAGCACCTCATTTAACTTAAATGTAAATAATCTATTGTGCCCATGTTTACTGTCTTAACAGAAAAAAATAAAGATTTGTTCTATGCTATGTATTTATTTGCATGGCCATTAATAAAGGTATCCATTTATGGTCATTCATTTTGTTTTGCACAAAACTGGTCCCAGAACGTATTTCCCACATAGATGAACATAGGGCAAGGCAAAACACAGGGGATTTGAACCCTGATTATGCCTGTGAAGAAGTCTGAGCCAGAGTGGTTGGTGGAGTGTAAGAACCAGTGTGTATTTGGCCCAGAGCCCATGAGCAGCCAATGACCTCAGCCCAGACTAAAGATAACCACCGTGGGAGAAAGATCTACTTGGCTTTCCTTACATTTGGCCCCAGCATTTGAAAACCAGAAGACTATCCCCATCTTCCCAAGCCTGCTGCATACAAACAGAAAGCAAACTCAAGAAACAGTGGCTCCTTTTTCTGCTTCTGTTCTTCCTTCGTCAGCATGGTGGGAAAGTATGTCATGGAGGCATACTTTTACCAAGCCTTTGAACAACAGTTCCAAGGACACCCCCATAAAAAATCATTACATGTAAATGAAGTTTGAGACCATCTTCCCTCTCCCTCCCCTACTGCCAAAGCACATTTATAAAGAGTACATTGTGAAGTAAATATAAAGACTGTGTGTGCACATATGTGTAACTTTTATGTATAATATGTATAAGATATAGTGTTCTAAAATCTTTTTGTTTCATTTAGAAATATATTCTAAGCATTCTTCCTGTCCCATGCAAAAAGAAGCCAAAGTAGGTTAAGGAGCAGCAACATTTTTTGTCTTTCCACACTTCAGAATTTACTGAATGGCAGTAAATTCATGAGGCATCTTAGTTTTGAGGAGCAACTCCTTAATTGTGCATCAAGAAGTCCCATTAAGACATCACAGTCACTGCAGCTATATAATGGGAATTGTTCTACTCTAGCTTCAAGGTTGGCTGGAAGGGTTGACCTGGGATTTTCAGCCCATGAAGCTCCATTTAATACAGTCTCTAGATGTAGGAAGTTTCCGGAACATGACCTCTCATGCTCCTCAGAGGACATACTGGCTAAGTATACAAATGTGCACCTACACCCACCTATCCCCCCCCCCACATGCACACATACTCACACCCACACACATATGAGACCTACCTTCTACTTAAGTCCAAGTTGTTATAGAGTAGGGTCAGCTTGACATACCTGTGGATCTAATTAGGCAACACACAGGCCTGAAAGAGGACTTTAGCCAGAAACCAAGAGAAGAAACCAGGTGGCTTGAAAGAACAGACTATTTCAACAACAGAGAATGGGCTTGTCATGCATGAGTTCTTGCCCAAGGTAACAGTTTGAAAGCCAAGTATTCTCATCTGTCCTCTTAGAAAACACCATGGCCTACCAGACAGTCTCATGCATGGAAAGATATTTTCTCCCCAGGTCACTTGAGCAATATAACTGTGACAAGATGGAACTGGAGATGCTCTGTCTACTTCTCCTGGGATAAGGATGGCTGAGTTCATTGCTACAGAGCCTTGGTGATGACTCGGTGGATGGGCCTGCTCTCTGCAGCTGCCTTTGTCCATACTGCCAAACAACCCAGGAGCTAGGCCACATTAACAAATTACAAATAGAAAGATTTTTTTAAATCTCTCCTCTGCAGCAACTAGGTGACTTCTACTGCTCAGGATATCAGTAATTAAAGCATATGAAATCAAAACATAGAAACTGCTTCACCCAGCTTCCTTTTGTCTCTAGATTTGATAGATCTATCTTTGAAGAGAGGAGCATAGTATATCTAGCCTATAATGTGGTCCCTTTAGAAACTTGAAATTCATTAGTTACTTAGTACAACTAAGGAAATAATATTTAATATCATTGAATTGTAATGAACTTAAATTCATTAACTTAAGTGGGCACATACCAAGTGGCTTCTTACCAGAACTCTATTTAAGTGTCAGTGTTCAGTTGTAATCTATTCTTTTCTTACTGGCTCCAGACTGCCATTTATGAGGCAACACTTACTCCTAAGTGGTCATCTGGATTGATTCTTCAAGGCAAAGCTGAAAGGGAAAAGATGACTATACAATTTAAAAAAACATTTAAAGCTTCTACATTAGAGAGGGGTGGTTCTCTAAAAATGGATATAATAAAGCCATGGGTAGATCTTAAATGAAATGAATACAAAATGAGCTCTAGACTCTGCCAAGGAAGTTAGTTATAATTGTGGTCTTCCCAGAGGGTTTGCTTTAAGTCAAGGTTAAATCACCTAGAATCTCTATTAGCTGTTCCTGTGGAATTTGCCATCCCTTTGCAATAGCATGTCCGTTACTGAGAATACAGCTGGACTACCCAGAGTCACACTCCCCTCTCCTATATGCCCTTCCTTTGTGGTGTGAGAGAAACTGTGATTGTGACCAAGTAGCTGACAGCACCAGCTTTCCATTTCCTGCCACTGAAACCCCCAGCCCAAACATCTTTCCACCGTATCACTGCACAAGCTCTCTCCCTGGTAGCACTGGAAAAAATGAGAGAAAAGATCCCTGATACTCTCATTCTGAGCTCCCAAAGGTCCCCTAAATGCAGTGACTAACATTAAGGGAAATTGTTGAAATAGTGAGTTCCCTTCTCTGGGAGACAGAAGCTACAGTGTTATAAACCATCACCCTTAAAAGGGACCCACTGTGGCTCAATGCTACTCCACAGATGAGGAAACAGCACAACACACTAACTGCAAAGAGTGAAGAGGACTGAAAAGGAGGAAACAAATACCACCCTGTGAGTCTCTTCTTTGTTGAAGGCTGAGATTTTTTCCCCCTCTTTACATTATCTTGCTCAGCCATTAAGCAAAACCCAGCATTCCTTGCCATTCACTATTCAAAAATCTATCACCCCAGCGTGTTACTAGTCATTGTAGGGCTTCATGCAAGTTCAGGAGGAGAGATGGAGGTGAGTGGCCTCATCACACACTACATTTTAAACTGTCTAGTATGAGTTCAGTGTCTTTTTCAGCCAAACCAGTGGGAAGGTTAGAGAGGACCATAATCTACTTCAGAGAAGCAAAGAAATCACTCTATTTCCTATATCTGGTTTTCTAGCCCTCCCTTCCAACTTTCTAGATTTTCCCTTTCTTATACACATCAACTGGAACATATTTTAAAAAACTCTTATATCTTACATTCCGTCAGGGCAGTTTTTCTCAACGTGTGTGTTTTTACCCCTTCAGCAGGTTGTCATGTCAGGTTTCCTGCATAGCAGATACATTATAATTCATAGCAGTAGCAAAATTACAGTTATGAAAGAGCAACAAAATATAGTTTGAAAAACAACATGAAAAACTGTTGGGGTGATCTTTTGTGCACTGTGTAAGGGCTGTCATTGAATTATCCAAATGCTGATTTCTGTATTGGCAGAGATCTGATTACAGACCAGACTTTGGTATTATTATTCTTATAGCTGCATCATATTTTGTGAACACCCATTCCAACACCCGATTGGTTTAATAAAGAGCTGAGTGGCCAATAGCTGAGGCAGGAGAGGAAAAGTGGGGCTTCCAGAAGGAATAGGAACTCTGGGGAAGAAAACTGAGAGGGAAGAGTCACCAGCTGAACACAGAGGAAGAAACAAGTCTGAGACTAAGACTGAAAGAGAGTACTGGGCCACGTAGCAAGACACAGGCTAGGCCAATATTGTTGGGCTAGAATAGCTGAGAATCTGCCCAGCTATAGTGCCTAAGCTAATATTTAAATAAGTCTCTGTGTCATTATGTGGGAGCTGGCACTCCAAAGAAAGTGCCACTTTAAGGAATTGTATTAAAGAGTTGCAGTATTTGAAAGGCTGAGAACCGCCACATTAGGGTAAAAAGTCCTTACCCAGGCATGTGTGCATGCTGTGAGGACTCCCTCCCTCCCAGACCTCACCTACCACCACCCATGTTCCACTGCACTGTTAGTGCGGGAAGCTCCTCAGAGAATTCATCACCACATCCTGCTCAGTCCTGCAGCAGGTCTTTGAATACCCATATCTTCTGCTAGAGATGTTCTTAAACCATGCATTTTGAATGACTTGCCTGCCCAACAGAGAAAAGGGGGATTCTCAAAAAACCCCAAGACAGATGCCTTTCCCTAGTAACCCTTTCACTCTGGTGATCATCCAGCCCTCCCCTGGCTTTCTTTTGTCACTAGCATTCACCATTATCCCAACTTCATTTTTTCCTACTTAACTACATGGCTGTTTTCTTTTTGTTCCAAATAGAAGGTAAGCTTTGGATGAGCAGATCCTCTTTCTGTCTTGTTAACCCTTACTCCAAACATCCATGTGCTGGATGAACACATGAACAAAATGTAGCTCTTTGTTAACCCTTCTAGATTAACATCCGGAACACCCATCCACAGAAGCAAACAAAGGATCCTCCAACTACTACCATCCGCCTTCCTTAAAGGGCAGAAATATGTGCTAACAGGAGAACCTTGGATGGATGGTTGAGAATACAGTGCATGGGGCCACACAGCTAAGGTTACTGACTCTTTGACTCCAGTGCTGTTCCCATCAGCCCACTCGACCTACTCAGTCTCCCGTGACAAGAGTTCTGACCCAAGAGTTCTGGGGAAAACACAGTATAGGGCATGAGTGAAAGGTCTGTTGTTCTATGCACAGACTTTCACATCCATTGATAGGGACACTGGCCTTTGCACAATTTCTAGTCCAGCTTTGCCGACTAGTCCAACATTACCCCATGCCATGTTAGCATCTAAAGCCAGCATGGGACAGTAACTTCACCCTATCTCCCCTCCGACAGTTAACAAATATACAACTGTTAGCCCGCAACATGGCTGTTAACTGTCCGTTTCCTCACTTGAAAACATGTTGAAGGTATACTATGTTTAATATGCTATGGCTTGTGTTATACAAAATTTCACAGTTTTGAGTATTTAATTGCCACTAGTAATAAACTGGACTTAATAGAACTACATCTAAAGTCCAGTTGGACAAAGGACAATTAGGCAGTCAGATTATGCAAAGAAAGGCATATTCTAACTTATAATTTTACTTAAATTTAAATGTGACATGAGAGCAGAAGAAGCACAATTGGAAGAAAGGAAAGGGGTCAGCTAAAGGAGGAAAAAGGGAGATTTAAGGGTCCAACATGAACCAAGTGCAATGACATTATAATGAAACCTGCTCTTTCGTATACTAGCAAAAATGGTAAAAACAAGCATTGTAGTTTGAAGTGAAGTTTCTGGTTTCCTTGAAGACTCAGTTTTGCCATGTGATGTTTTGCTGTAAGCTGGGTACATGATGTTTTGCCCAAATTGGCTTGTGAGAGGGCACATGGTGTGTTGTTGTGAGCTCTCACATGAGAAGGGCATGACTTGGCCAGCTGAGAACATCCATGGTGGACTCGAGGAGAGGAGATATATAGAGACCACGCACAGAGAGGCATCACTTTCTGGATCGACATCGCTGCACTTATCTTCATGCTTCCACACTTGACTTTGCAGAGAAAGACCTTCCAGAGAACTTCTCAGGGGAATCCAACTGAGTCTTGGCAGCTTTCATTGACTTCGTGTTGCTGCTTGGTGTTGGCCTTCGGACTGGACTGCTCGTATTCTGGCGACTGAGTTTGGTAATTCCCTCAAAACACATTGACCCTAATCAGCAGGAAATAGATGAAAGAGGTCTACAGCCCCTTTCCCTACTTATTAATCTCCTACTGAAGGTGGGAGGTTGGACGGGAGATAGAGGTGTTTAAGAACCCTAAAAAAGTAGATTTGGTAAAAAATCTAAGTCTACAGTAGTTCATTATTCTTTTGATAAAATTCTGAAAGGGTAATTGTGTTTGGGAACTGGAGTCACAAATGACTTTTTTCTTAAACTTCTTTCTTTTGTGGAAAGTGAGCTGATAAGACTGATAGGAAAAGGATGGATTTGCTAAAAACTAGAAATGCCTGAGACTGCCATTCAGCGCACACAAGAGAGGAACGAGCCCAGCAGAGTTGGTTCCTTCATGTTGTTTGTGAGGCCATTACTAAGGACAGTTGAAGAAAAGATGGGATGATTAGGGGAAAATGTTCTAAAGACAAGATAATTTCTTGTCATCACTTTATGTACCTAAGGTATATACACTTGGTATATAAGTCAACATCTACAGTACCAAGACTAAGTCCAACCTAAGATGCTTGTTTAGCACTGGATAGTGACTAACTGGGAAGCAGATGAAGCACTTCAAGAATCACTATCTAAATCTGTTCCTAATGGTTTGCTCATTGCTAGTGCATTGCATTACCCTCTGCTTTTCCATTGGTAAATGAATGTTATTTGAGAAAACAGTGTAGCCGCCTCCATGCTGGTAAGAAACAGTAGGGTTTATAACTTGAGGAACCCATTTAGTCTAACATCTTTAGAAGGGTTTGTGGCAAAGCATCCCATTTGGAGTGTGAGGGGGGATATCACTCTTGAATCTATAAAATAAGGCAAGTGTGGGTTTTTAAGAATAATTAATATTTTCATTAATTCTTTGAGGATTTCATGCAGTGTACTTAAAAATTTTTCTTTAGATCGTATTTCTTCTTATGTATATGGGTGTTTTGGCTGCAGGTATGGCTGCAGTAGGTGTATGCAGTAGAGGCCAGAAGAGGGTGCTGGATTCCCTGAGGCTGAAGTTACAGATGGTTGTTAGCTACCACCTGAGTGCTAAGATTGAACCTGGGACTTCTGGAAAAGCAGCTAGTGCTCTTAAACACTGAACCATCTTCCCAGCCTCTCCATATGGTATATTTTGATAAATGTATTTAAACATTTCTTTTTTATTTAATTATTTTTTTTAATTACAGTTTATTCACTTTGTATCCCCCCTGTACCTCCTCCCCTCCAAATCACACCCTCCCTCTTCCCCACCCATGTCCCTCTCCCAGTCCACTGATAAGGGAGGTACTCCTTCCCTTCCCTCTGACCCTAGTCTATCAGGTCTCATCAGTAGTGGCTGCATTGTCTTGTTCTGTGTCCTGGTAAGGCTGCTCCCCCCTCAGGGGGAGGTGATCAAAGAGCAGGCCAATCAGTTCATGTCAGAAACAGTCCCTGTCCCCATTACTATGGAGGTCACTTGGATACTGAACTGCCATAGGCTACCTCTGTGCAGGGGTTCCAGGCCATCTCTATGTGTGGTCCTTGGCTGGAGTAACAGTTTCAGAAAATACCCCTGTGCCCAGAATTTTAGGATCTGTTTCTGTCCTTGTGGAGCTCCTGTCCTCTCCAGGTCTTACTATCTCCCACTTCTTTCATAAGATTCCCTGCACTCTGCCCAAAGTTTGGCTATGAGTCTCAACATTTGCCTCGATACGCTGCAGGGTAGAGCCTTTCAGAGCCCTCTGTGGTAGGCTCCTGTCCTGTTCTCTGTTTTCTCCCTCTCCGATGTCTGTCCCAATTGCTTTTCTGAATGGGGATTGAGCATCTTAGCCAAAGTCCTCCTTCCTGATGAACTTCCTTAGATGTATAGATTTTAGTATGTTTATCCTATATTATATGTCTAATATCCACTTATGAGTTAGTATATACCCTTGTGTCTTTCTGCTTCTGGCATACCTCACTCAGGATGATCTTTTCCAGGTCTCACCATTTACCTGCAAATTTCATGATTTCCTTGTTTTTTATTGCTGAGTAATATTCCATTGTGTAGATGTACCACAATTTCTGTATCCATTCCTCAACTGAGGAGCATCTGGGCTATTTCCAGCTTCTGGCTATTACAAATAAAGCTGCTACAAACATGGTTGAGCATATGTCCTTGTGGTATACTTGAGCCTCTTTTGGATATATGCCTAGAAATAGTATAGCTGAGTCTTAAGGAAGCACTATTCCTAATTGTCTGAGAAAGCGCCAGATTGATTTCCAAAGTGGTTGTATAAGTTTACATTCCCACCAGCAGTGGAGGAAGGTGTATAAACGTAAACATTTCTAAAACCCAGAGATACTTAGAAATGATCTTAAATCTGTTAAGCCAATTCCAAATGCTCAGAAGTACACTGATGGCCAAAATTAGACAATAGTAGAAAAGTTTCACAGCCCGTCCTTGAGTTGTTCATTCTCCTAGTAACACATTCCCAGGCAACATTCCAGAATAAGCCCATATGCTGCAGTTGTATAAAACCATCAATGAGGAACCCCAAACCTTCCAGAAAAGGCTCATTGTCTCCCACAAGTAACTGGCCTTATATTTTATTCCAGGTCCAACTTCTGGACAGTATTCTCATCAGGGCATTTAGGATTTAGGACTTTGTTTGAATTTTATTGTGAGGAATTTGCTCTTGATTACCTAGCTGGGATGTCTCTTTGGATTTCTACTGGAAGGATTAGATCATCAGAATCCATGTCCCTGCTCCTTTGTGCTTTGTATTTCCTTTGACCACAATTCCTTTACTCCTTCTCTCCTTCCTTCTTTCACCAAGAAAGTCCCTACTCACCAGCAATAACCAATTCCAAGTCTCCTATGCAGGGTGGTATTTCAGTCACTAATTAGCACTTTAGTACATTTATTCTGTAAGTATTTATAGGAAGCTGCTTTCTACAGTCACTATAATAGAGTCTAGCAACTCAATGATACACAAGACGGGAACCCTGTATGTTCTTTTATGAATATTGGGGTGGGACCAAGCTTCATGTAATTTAGGCCAATTCCTGCATACCCATCCACAAATTCCCCAATGAAAAATTCTTCTTCTTTAGAAAGCAATAGCTTCCAAGGCAGGAATGCATTTGGTGGTAGTCTGTGATTCTGCGAAGATGCCAAACCCCAGCTTTGGAGTTAGCTGGCATTCTGGAACCCTCAGCCTCTCTGTTTGTGCATAGTGGTAAAAATGCATGAGGTTTTAATCAATTTCCAGTTGAAGTTGTGGTGTATCATACTGCACCCACAGCAGGATTTCTCCTGGCTTGGCCAAGAGCTGACAAGGGTCATATTTATTCACTGGTCAGCAATCACCTGTAGAAGGGACACAGTCCTCAAAATGCCTTTGTTGTACTGGCCTGTCAGTACCTGCAATTCTTTTTACTGGAATAATCAAAGAATGGAGCAATTTTAAATGTTGGGAAGGTTTATGTGTTGGTTCCCTATTGTTGTGAGCAAATACAATAAGTAACTTAAAGGAAGAAGGGTTTGTTTGGGCTGTGGTTTAAGAAAGTGTGCCATTAATCACAGCGGGGTAAGGAGGGGGTTGGGTACATCATCTGCAGAAAGGGAGGAAGGCTGGTACTCTGCCTGCGTTCTTATTTTTCTGTGGGCTAGGGTCCAACCTGTGAAATAAATTTACCCACATCTAGGGTGGGACTTCCCACTTCAGTTAACCAATTATAGAATTCCCTTGAAGACCCTCCAAAGGATTTGTCTCTTAGGTGATTCTCCAACCTGTCAAACTGACACTTGATATTACCCATCACAGTATACGTCCATATTAAGAACAGAATCCAATTTGGAATATGATGGTGGTACCTCCAGGAGGCCCAGACACCTTCAGCAGTAATTCACACTGCTCATTGCTAGAGGGAAGGCGTTAAGAGAAGCTAAGGAGAGTTTATCAACTGACTGCCAGTCGCCTTTGATAAAGGGGGTCACAAATAGCATGAAACACACTGCAGTAAAAATATCTTGAAAGTTCTCTCAGAGACAGTAAAAACTCCGCAGGGCTTTGAAATAAAGTTGCAGCCAACAGGGACCAAAATAAACCCCTTTGGGGCTATCTCGGCTTAACACATTAAAATATCCCAAGACCTTTCTCGGCAAATACATTATTCAAAGGTCAGAAAATCCGCTGTGCAAATACCTAAAATATCAACAGGATGTTTCAGCAAAATGCCACATTAAATCATGCCTCCTGTACTAAGTAAGGCTTATTACCAGAATGAAGAAATGGATGAGTCTAATGTTTGACCCTCCAGGTCCAACCAGCTCTGGAAGGCCCTTTTCGGGGAAGTGAGGTTTTCAGTGGCCTTAACCAGGAGAAAAAATATTCTACAGCTTCCTGAATTAATATTTATCCCCAGGATAAGGTTATATGTCTTTGCACTGATAACATGAATTTTAACAAGTCTGTAGGGTTCTTGAAAACTCATGCGAGTGAAAAACTGACCCTTAACGCTTAAGTCAGAGGGGCCAAGAAAGATCCCACAAAGTTTCAGAACTTCAAAGTGCTGGGGCAAACGGCTACAGGCAGAACTCACACCAGGGATCAGTTGGTGCCCCCAGAGTGGAGCCGTGTCAAACTCACCCCTTTCGCTTCCCTGTTCTGCACCTGTGAGCATTTTCCATCTACATGTGGTGGCAAGATTTGTCTGGCAACTCACACTTCCAAAGCTTCTCAACTTTACACTGCTGATCAACTTTGAGGTATAAATAAGGCAAGGCAAGCTGCTACCTCACAGAGCCCCTGCTTCCCCATCTCTGGAATGAGAGAAATACTGACCAAAACCACATAGTTTTACAGGAAATGTTTAACACAGAGGAAAAAGCTTACTAGATGGTATTGTGGTTGCAACATCCCATGCACAATGAGAAACCTACAGATTAGTGGTAGGAAATTTCAAAAGAGGCTGCAGAGACAGCCTAGTGGACAAGGTGCATGAGGACCTAAGTCAGATCCCAGGACCCATGTAAAGACCCAGCCGTGGCTGTGCTTGCCTGTGAGCCCAACACTGTTGTGGGTGGAGGCAGGAGGATCACTGGGATTTGCTGGCTGCGGGCTAGTTCCAGGATCAAAGAAAGTCTCAAAGGAGTAAGGTGAATAGCGACAGAGAAGGACGTTAATATATTCCTCTGGGCTCCATGCATTTACAATCATGGGCATTAGCACATATGCACACACACAACACACACTTATATAACACTCATGCACATCACACACATGCACACAACATACACATGCACACAACATCCACATGCACACTCTCACACACACACACACGTACACACAAGCATGCATGCACAACCATAATGGTAAAAGCTTTTTAAAGACTCAATGCTATAAAATCCACCTGGGCTTCATGGCCTCTCCTTGAATACCCTTGCTTCTCGAGGAGCTTAGGCACTACATTCAGTCTCATAATAGCAAGTGAAGGGGCTCAGTCGAGGAGCCGGACACTGGGGTGTGGATTGGCATTCAAGCAGGATGCAAGCTCTCTGCAGGCCCCTGCATTCTTTCTCAGAGATGCACCAGGTGGCTGGTCTCACACAGTAACTTTGAAATATGAGTTCGGATTTGTTTTTTAGGGGAACACACAGCTAGCTACTTGGAACAATTTTGTCCTGTTCAGTAGACTGTGTTCCCATAGCAAGCAATGAGTTGCCAAGCATGAAGTTGGGCCACCCAAAAAGTGAATATAGATTTAAAACTTCGTTATTTGAAAGTTGCTTACAGACATCTAAATATTAATAATAAAAAAAATTGGCCATGGAGTTAGTGGAAAGGAGGTTTTTCATTTTACATTACAAGCTTTGCCACCAGTAAAATGGGTCAGTGCCCACCAGACTGAATAAGGACTCCTCTCTAGGAGTAATGTAATATAATGCCTGCCTCCCAACCATCCCGGCCCATCAGCTTCAGCTCTCCTGAGGACAGGTTCACTAACCTGTCCATGTGAGATCACAGAACTTTGGAATGTTGGCAGCGTAAGCAAGCTCAGAAACATACAGTCCATTGAAACACACCTAGTCCACTGAATGGCTTCCATATTGACTGGTGAGGAAACTGGAATTCAGAAACTGAAGTGATTTGCTCAAAGTCAGATGGCCAGGATCACAGACTCGCCTCTTCTCTAGGCTCCTTCCCAAATCAATTGCCAACATGCAATCCCCTCCTGAGTCACACCACAAGGCTCACAGAAACCCCATTAGGATGGCAGGACTTTGATAGGGTTTGTAGCCTATGTCCAAATAACTTGAATTAATTCACTGTCCCAGGGAAGGTTAGAAGGCAAAGGGCTAGAAGCAAGAAAGATTTAAACAGCGTAAAATATGCTGTGATCATTTGCAAGATTTTTGTTTTTATTATAAGATGGTCATATGGGGCTGCTCATATATCACAAAGTGATCTTTTCCTCTCTGGTTGCTCAGAGAGAGGGAGATGAGAGTTCTAGATCCTTCCAGACTGTGCTGTCCAGTAGAACTCTCTGTGATGATGGAGTGTTTTACGCATCACGGTTGAGGACGCCATCCTCAGCCACGTGTAGCTACTGAGCAGTTGCATGGTGGCCGAAGGTTTCATTTACTCCTAATTAATTTAAGTGTATAGCCATCTGTGCCCCGTAGCTATTCTGTTGAATCCCACAATAGAATAAATAAACGAAGCTGCCAAAACATATCAACTTGACCTAAAAGCTTGTTCTAATTTAAGAAATGTGCACTAATGGATGTTGAAATCAGATTTCTCCACAAAATATGGCAGTAACAAAAAATAACCATCAACCATGGTTCTTCAGCTGTAAGCTTGTGGAATGCAAACTCAACTAATGTAATAAAAGAGGTGTTTTAGAACTTTGGGAAATCCAGCAAGCTGAGCTTAGAGTGGTGGTTCTCAGCCTTCCTAATGCTGGGACCCTTTAATATGGTTCCTCATGCTGTGGTGACCCCCGACCATAAAATTGTTTTGTTGCTACATCATAACTGTTATTTTGCTGCTGTTGTGAATTGTAATGTAAACATCTCTGTCTTCCAAATGGTCTTCGGCAAACCCCCGTGAAAGGGTTGTTCAACAACCAACCCCAAGGGGTCTCGACCCACATATTGAGAACCGGTGGCTTACAGGTTGCCGGAGACTTTTATATCCAAATCAGCCTGCAAACCAGGGCAGTGTGCGAAGGTGCAAGGTCTCTTGAGCTACAGAACAAAAACCATGGGTCCTGGGGGATAAACAGATTATGTGTGTGTTTATGTGTATATATGCATATTTATGTAATTTTGTGTATGTGCATATATGTGCTTGAGTATATGTGTATTTCGTGTCTTAGAGGTGTGCTTTTTTGTGTGTATATGTAGCTGTGTATGTGTATTTGTGTGTTTATGTATGTACGTGGTTGTGTATGTTTGTATGGGTATTTATATGTGTTGGGGGTATACTTGTATCTGTGTATGTCTGTGTATTGGTATATGTGTTTATATATGTATGTTTGTATGTGTGTTTGTTTTTCTGTTCACATGTGTGCATATGGATATGTGTGTATTTATACTTGTGTTCTTCTGTTCGTGTGTGTGCATACGTATATATATATATATATATATATATGTGTGTGTGTGTGTTTTCTGCACATGTGCATGTGTGCATCTATAGATGTGTGTGTTTGTTTCTGAGCATTTGTGTGTATATGTGTGTTTATACTTTCTGTGTACATGTATTTACGATCGTGTGTCTCTGTTCTTCTGTGCATGTTTATGTGGTGTTGCATCTTTACATGCATGTGTGCATATGTATGTTTTTCTGTGCATGTGAAATGTGTGTGTATGCACGTGCACATGCAAGAACAGGTAGTTTTGTTGGGATCATTGTGGAACAGGATTCCAGACATTCTAGCATTTTAATATATTCTTGTAATGCACTTTGTATAGTTTTTACTTATTCTTTTTCTTCTTGTTTTCCTTTTCTACGTGTGTGTGTGTGGTGTGGTGGTGATATTCTATTTTTAGACAAGTATCCCTTTGTAGCCTGTCCACTTTGGCAGCCTTCCAAGTACTGGGATTAACTCCTTTTTTAATGGTGTGTAGTTCTATGCCATATTTTTAAGATCTGTGTAGTACTCCATCACACTTTTGTAGAGTGCCACACTTTAAGCGTCGTGGCTGTTCATGTCTTAATCAGTCTTAATGTGACTTAATGTCACAACATTTTATTGTGACTGCCTGAAAGAGCCCCTCAGGATTGAACTATTGATGTTCCCCATAAGAAGGCATGGGAAGGTCAGGAGAGTTCACTTGGGAGTCCAGACACTCCCGGCCAGCTGTCTGTAGCCCCACACTAGCTGCTTGTAATGCCAGGGTTCAGGAAGAATGTAGAAAGATAACCAGGGTTGGGGATAGCTCTGAGTCTGCAGCTCTGGGGAATTCCCATACTGGGGTGAAGCTATTTAGAGGTGTGGCAGCTTTGAGGTCACCAATTTTTCTGCTAGTAACCCTTTAACTGTAGGTGAGCTCGGTACATTCACTGGTACAGCAAACCCTGCTGCAGTGGAATCGCACTTTGGTCTGTTGGCAGTGCTCTGTCTGGATGTCTGTGACTTCTAGGTAAAGCTGACACATTTGCACATTGCACCTTACTTTATCGAGCCAATCTGCACATTTTCTTTTACATTTTGCTCCAGGAAGCATCCCTGTGTACATATTTCCATGTGCTCACCCTGTTATTCGTTTAGTTAGACCCCCTAAGGAGGGTGGTGGCTGTGCGAACAAGAAGCCTGAAGTGCAGATCCCCAGAACTCACATAAAAGGCAGACGGGTGCGGCAACTTGCCTATCATTCCAGCACACTACAGACCCAGACAGGAATCCCCAGAGCAAGCTGGCTAGCCAGACTAGTCCTGTGCAGCAAGAGGCCCTGCCTCAGTGTGTAATGTGGAAAGCAATCCCTGCCATCAACCTCACATTCCCACTTGAGCACATGTGCAGCAGCCTAAGTGTGTGCCCACTCATATGCTAACATGCACACACATGTACACACACATCACCCACGTGTGCGTAGGCAAAAAAATCCTAAAGTTGTATTCATGGCTAAGCATATCTAATGTTTAAATTTACATTTGCAAACTGTCCCCAAAGGTTGTAGCAACTCTAATTTATTTTTCTGCACAGAACTGGGACAGGCTGAAGTAAATTGAGGTATCTTCGTTTGGACACAAAATCTAAAAATTTAAAGGGTCAGCAAAAGATTCGGTAATGAGCCAGGCCTTGTCACACAGGTCTGTAATCAAGGGGCTGAAGGAGAGGGATCATTTACTTAAGACCTGCTTGAGCTATAGAGTGAGTTTAAGGGCAGTCTAAGCAATTTAGTGAGACCCTATCTTATAATTCAAGATGAAAACGAGAAGGATATAGAGACTGAGAATGTGGCTTCGAAATACAGCCCTGTCCTGCGCTGAACAAAACCAACTCTGCAGAAGAAAGGATTTATTTGGCTTCTACTTCCCAGGTCCCAGGCCACCACTGGGGAAAGTCAGGGCAGGGACCAGAAGAAGCGAAGACTGAGGACACGGAAGAGCACTGCTTACTGCCTTGTCCATCAGGCTTAGGTTTAGCTTGCTTCCTTATACAATCCATGCCAATCTCCTAGGGATGGTGCCACACAGTGCGCTGGGCCCTCCTACATCAGTCATCAATCAAGAAGGCATGTCATGCCCATAGGACAAGCTGATGAAGGCAGCTGAGGTCCTTTTCCCCAGGTGACTCTAATTTGTGTCAATTTGACCAAAACTAACCATCCCAAGCCTCCACCTCATGTATGCAAACCCCTGGCTTCAGTCCAAGCAGGAAATAAAATACAATAAAAGAAAGGAAGGATCCAGTAATCATACAGGCAAAACACCTATGCACATAAAGTAAAAGATAAAAATCTCAAAAAGCGTTTTTGTTTTGTCTGTTTTATTAACCCTTGAAGGGTGGGAAGGAGACAGGGTCTCATGTAACCCAGGCTGGTTTTATACTATGTACCCAAGGATGACCTTGAACTCCTGGTCCTTCTGTGCTCATCTCCCAAGAGGTGGAATCCTAGGCACGTGCCACCACGCCCCACTGAAAACCCCACACTCCGTAGCCCTGGGCATGTGTCCTCATTTGAACGTGTTCTGAAATCATTTGAAGGAATTTTGTGAGAAGTACGTGATGAATACAGCGCACTTACACTTACGGCAATGCCAGGCTCATGGTAAGGACTTAATAATGTCAGCCATCGTCACGATACACACACAAGGCAGAAGTCTGGCGTGCCATGCTTTACTCTGCTCCGTCTCTCCTTCCTCCTGCAGCACCATACTGTTCTAATTACCATAGATGTATACATTGTCTTTTGATCTGGTAAAGCAAAAGCACCCATCTTATTTTTCTTGGTTTTTCATATTTTTCTTGGCTCTGCTCAGCCATTTATACACACAAATGAACTTTAAGCTCTATTTGTGAAGTGCCACAAAATTTCACTGGGATTTAAATTGAAGCTGTATTAATTTTGCAGATTATTTCAGAAAAGAGTGGCATCTTTACCCTATAAATTGCCCATCCAAGAACACAGAGTTACTCTTTGTTCTGTTTCAATTCTCTTTATCTCTTTTACCAAGTGTTTATATTCTAAATTTACATATCTAAATATATATTTAATGTATATCTTGTATACTCTTATTTGATTTAGCATTTCTAATACTTCTTAATATTTTTATTACTAAGATTACATATATTTATAAGCAGCTGATGCTAACATGTTCTATTTCAGTTCTCTTATTGAACCTCCTTTACTACTTTTGCTTTGAAGTTAATTATGTATTTATTCAAAATATCTGACCTATCCAACAAAAGTACCTCAACTCTCAGGACAAAATCCAAACTTTGCGACCATCATACTTTCATTAACCTATTTCACACATTTAAAATTTTAATTTAATTATGTGTGTGTGAGTGTGTGCATGTGTATGTGTGTGTACATATGCATTGGTTTATGTGCAAGTGTGTAAATGTGCACATGGAGGCCAGGGGCCATCGGTGGGTGTTTTTCTCAGCTTTTTCTCACCTTATTTTTGGAAACAGGGCTTTTTCACTGCACCAGGAGCTCATCTATTGTCTAGGTCAGCTGGCCATCAAACCCCAGGGACCTGCATTACTCTGCCTTCCCAGCATGAGGATTACAGATGGGTGCTTCTGTCCCCAGATTTTATGTGAGTACTAGGGATCAAGTTCAAGAGCTCACACTTGAATGACAAGCATTGGGCTGTTTCCCCAGTCTTCCAAAACTTTTCCCTATAAATAATACGTATTTAGCATATCCTCTGCAGAGACACATCAATAAACAGAGAAGGCCTGGCTGGTAAACAGGCTCCTTCCAGGAGGAATTTGTGCTGGTTTGGACTTTGTCTATGTATGGATCAGTCTTGCCCTAACAGACACTTCAGCTCTGCCTAAGTGCCCATAGCTCTTCTCAGCCATTATGGGGGATGCCTTTTCCTCCTTGTTCCTGTTCCATTGGTCCTCCAAGAGAGCCCCTTCTATATCCTCACAGCTCATGCCAAAGACAGTATCCTCCTGGCATTCTGGTCTGGTCACCCATGCAGTTTGGAGGTTTCTGTCCTACCCTGTCCCACTCAGGGGTGTCTTAGACTGCACTGATTCATGTATTGGTCCATGTGTTCCTTTTGCTTGCTTTGAGTATGGAAACAAGGTGGTATTGAACAAATGTGTGCTGAAGGGCTGCATACATTGAACTGGGGGACAGGCATAGCAAGATAATATGTGATAAATAAATAGATAACTATGTGCTCTGTGGCATGAGCTAGCACACTAAGCTTTCCAGGTGCCCATAAGAAGAGACTGCCATGGCTGAGTGAGCAGGCCTGCTTGCCTGGAAAAGCTAGGTCTTCAAGTAAACACTGAAGAAACTCTGGTTTCTGTCAGCTCTTTGCACCTTGCTTTCTCTTTACCTCCACAAAAGGACCTGGAATAAAAGGTACAATTTTTGCTCTTTTGAATTTTGTTTTTGTTCTATTTTTTATGTGAATGAACTTTTGGTCTGCATGTCTTTACACTATGTGCATGAACCTCCTCAGAGAACAGAAGAGGGTATTGGGTCCCCTGAAACTGGAGTTGCACATGGTTGTTAGCCACCGCGTGGGTGTTGGGAATTGAACCTGCATCCTCTGAGAGAATAGTCAGTGCCCTTAACCACTGACAAATCTTTTCAGCTCTAACTCAGTCTTTAGTAAAGGGGGATTCTATGGATATGTCTGGTCTGAGGTCACTGACTGGGCCATATTTGCAGGGGCAAAAGCCTAGGAAGAAGAAAGTCTTACTCTGTTTAGCTTTCTGTAACAAATATACCATAGACCTTGTGGTTTAAATGACAACCATTTATTGTTTGGAAGTCCAAGACCAAGATGCCAGCAGGTCTGGTATCTGGTGGGGTGAGGGCTCTCTTTCTGGTGTGTAGAGGTTCATTTTTTCCTGTGTGTTCCCATGTGAGAGGTAAGGGTAAAGAAGGGAAGGCAGGATGAGTAACCAGACACTCTTTCCAGTCTTGAGAACTTTACCCTTTTGACCTAATTACCTCTCTAATACTCTACCTCTTAATAGCACTATGTTGCTAGTTAGACCTTCAGTGAGTATGACTTCGAGGGCGCTCCATTAAGTAGAGGAGAAAACTCAGTTTCTGTTCACACCAGCATGCGTTTTTCGTGAGAGCTGGAATAGTCTGGGCTGGCCTCTTTCGGGTATGGAAAAAAAACAAAACAGGTCATCCAACTCCTTATATGCTCTATGACAGTCTCTTTCTCTTAAGCACTGGGCGTTGGGCTTGAGCCACCATTCCATCTTACTACCGAAGGGCATCACAAAGTGAGCAGTTGCTTAGCCTCAGAACCCATTGCCTGATGATTCCAAGCCCTGGGGCTTCTGCTTATTGTCTCTCTGTATTTGACTACCTGCCCCCAGTTGACGAACTGTTTGGAAAGGGTTAGGAATATGTTGAAGAATCTACGTCATTGGGGCAAGCCTCGAGGTTTCAAAAGAATCATGCCATTTCAAGTCCCATTCTCTCTCTGTCTTGTGCTTTTGGATTGAGATGTGAGATCTCAACTACTGCTCCAGCACCATGTCTACATGCCTGGTTTTTTTTTTTTTTGCTCCTAACCATGATGGTCATGGGACTCTAACCCTCTCAAACCATAAGCCTCAAATCAGATACTTTCTTTTATAAGTTTCCTTGTCATAGCAAAATAATAATAATAATAATAATGAAGTTGATATTATAGATTCACACCCTATCTCCTTTAGTAGTTTTGTGACCTTGGGTGGATGACTTGACCTCTACATGTCTCAGAATTTTTGTCTTTAAATCAAAATAGAGCTTCAAAGATTAACTGCTCGGTAGGGTTTGCTGTGAGGCTTCAAGGAGTTCGTGGGTGGTAGATGACACAGAACACTTCAGTATTTACAATATATTTATTAGCATCATCCTGACATCATCTGTCATCTGATAATGCTTATGGTGGACCAAGTCAACATGTAGAGTTTTGTTCTCTTAAGGGTAAAGTCCAATGAGGTAATCTTAAGATTTCTGCATTGAGAAACTTCTGAGATCCAGACCTTTTTGAAATTTATGTCACCTCATAGCAAATGAGCAGTATCACAGTAAGTCACACAATATGACCCGAACTAAGGAGAGTCACTTGTAGCTCAAAAAGCATCAAATTATTAGTAAACCTCCAGGCCTTCACCTGTTGAATGACATCCCACATGCAGGCTGCAGAGATCTAGTGAAGGGTGAGACAGGAGCTCCATTGTGGGTACCAAGGAGACTCCCTCAAGCGCAGGGGAAGTCACTCCTTACTTGCATGTCATTCTAGACGATGACAAAAGTGGCAGTGGCCTCTTTTCTGGTGCCCTTTTATGCTGCATCTATTTTCAGGGTTGATGAACTCTCCTCCAGGAAGGCAGAGATACAGTGGGCAGGTGTCTGGATTCAGGGACCAGTCTTAACAGCATCAATTTTGCTGCTCTGTTTCATTTGTCTCCCTGCTGCCAGGAGTAGGTTGGGGAGGATGTTGTCCAAATGTACATCACACAGCCTGAGAGATTGTATGCAGTGACTGAGGCAAGAAAACAGTGTGTGGCCGGCAGAGGCAATGGCTTCTCACCGAGATCCCCAAGGTAGAATGACATGAGAGTCTAGATAATTGACTCTGAAGCGACTGAATGGAGTGCTACATGAAATTGGAAGCTGTTTGGCAGGAAGACCAATCTGGCGAGAAGAGAGGCCTTGTACAAAGGAAGATGTGTTTAGAGAGAGTGGATGACCATGTTGTCAAAGATCAGATTGAGAAGGGTCAGGTGGAATATTTTAATATTTAATTTTAAGGCATTTTTTATAGTAACTCACATGACTCAGAAAACAAGAGTCCTATGCTGGCTAGTCTTATATTAACTTGACACACAAACTAAGAGTTATCTGAAAGAAGAGAAGCTCAAATGAGAAATGTCGCCATAAGATCTGGCTGTAAGGCATTTTCTTAGTGGTTGATGGGGGAGGATCCAGCCCATTGTGGGTAGTACCATGCCTGGGTTGGTAGTTCTGGGTTCTATAAGAAAGCAGATTAAACCAGTGGGAATGGCGCAAGCCTCCAGGATCCCACCCTGTTTGAGTTCCTGTCCTGTTCCTTCAGTGATGAACAGTATTGTGCAAGTGTAAGCTGAATAAATCCTTTTCTCTCCAACTTGCTTTTTGGTCATGGCGCTTTGTCATAACAATAGAAGCCCTAGCTAAGACAATACTCCGCAATCTAGTACAATGAAAACTCTTGCTCCACTCCCATTCCTAGTCTTCAGTCACTCAGGTCCCAACCCAGAAACAACTAGTGTTTCCTATATACTTCTAGGTATATTATGTGCATATACAAAAATATTTGTCTGTATCCTTTTCTACAATGTTAGTATTATATATGTATACGTATACATACATATATATATGTATACATATATATGTATTAGGATAAAGATCATTAGAATGAATATATAGAGCTTGCTTTATAATAGCTGCATAAATCAGCCACAGTGGTGCACTCCTGTAATCTCAGCACCCAGGGAGGCAAAGACAGGAGGATCTCTGTGAGTTCAACCTGGTCTACAAAGTGAGTCCAGAACAGCAAAGCTACAAGCCAAGAAACCATGTCTCAAAAAACAAACAAACAAAAATAATAATGGCTACATAATAGTTTATCATATGGATACATTTATCAATTACTAATTAGGAAATAATTGAATAGAAAGTTTAAGTCATTTCCTATATTTTTCTACTATATACAATGCCACAAAGAATAATATTTTAAATTGGTCATTGTGCACATGTATGACCATATTTATAAAATAGACTTCTTAAAATGTTCAGTCAAAGGGGAGACTAGTAAATTTAGATTCCAATTTGTGCCGGAAATGCATTTAAAGTACCTGGCTAAAGGGGATACACACATGCATGTTGGGTAGAAAAACATATATATTTTTATTGAATGCCTTCTATGTGCAGTATGTGGATGGTTCTGCATTTCTTTTTTCAGGACAAGGGGCCACTTGCATTCTGCAGCATGGCCACCAGCAAAACATGGCTTTGGCTTCATCATTGTAGCTCTTATATAATGTCAGGCAAATGCCAGCTTGGTTCAGCTTGGTGACTAGCCAGTACACTTGAGGGGGGTAGGCTTTAGGTAGAATCTTACTGTCAACCATCCAGTTATTTTTTTTTAAGTAAGAGAGAGCTACAATGACGGAGCCAAAGCCCCTTGGCCTGAAAAAATACAGAACCATCTACACACTGCATGGTGTCTTGGGGTGCAGGCTCTAAAGTATTCAGGGTGTGTGTGTGTGTGTGTGTGTGTAGATGTAGAAAAAAAGCCTTTCTTTGTCATTGCTGTACCATTGATAGTTAGAATAATGCCAAGAACACAGTAGGCATTCAATGGATAGTAAACGGATGAAAAGAATGAGTATCTTGACCGTAAATGAATGAATGAGATAGTACTACTCTCATAATTTGTCTTTCAGATCTGTTTATTATTTTATGAGCATGTGCCTGAGTGTGTGTATGTAAAGAACGTTCATGCAGTTGCCCATGGAAGCCAAAAGCGGGCATCAGCTTTCCTGGATCCAGGGTTATAGGAGGTTGAAAACTGCCCAAAGTGGTGTTAGGAACCCGGATCCTCTGCAAGAGCTGCAAGTGCTCTTAACCATTGAGCCATCTCTTCAGTCCCCATCTTATGATTTTTGCATGTGAAATTCTTTTAATCAGTGTTAAGTAGTGTCAAATGAGCTCTATGGATTTTTCTACCTGTTTCTCTCTGCAAATCCATTTAACATTGGCATTTTCTTGAGCTATACTTTTATCGCTGCCTTATCCTCCTCCTCCTCTTCCTCCTCCTTTCCCTTCCTTTTCCCCCTCTCCTGCCCATCCTCCTCATTATCCTGATCTGTTTCTCTGTCTTTTTCTCTTTTCCTCCCCCATCTTCTTCTCCCTTTCTCGCAGTCCATCCATAAGCTAGTCACTGGGTCCTAAGTTCCATGTCAGAATTCTTCAGGACTTTCAGATCCAAGAATCCATTCACTGATTCTATTTGTACATTCAGATGTTTAAAAGTGCGTCAAAACCAAGGCGTTACGAACTGATTTTAATATTTCATCCTTTCCAAAACTATCTGTCTCATTCATTTTGGTTTTTTACAAGCACTAAATAATAAAAATATGAAGGAGTACTAGCTTCAGTAGCCATCCATCACGTAAAGTGTCACTCTCCATTCTAGAAAATCATTTTCTAGTTCAGGCTTCTTGGTTATGGTGTTATTCTACACTGTGACTGAATTATGGGTTGGTACCCAAAAATTCACTTCTCTCACTCCCTAGAACACCTGAGGAAAAGTCTAGAAAGGCATCTAAACACCAGCACCAGATGCTTTAGAGCAGTGGTTCTCAATCTGTAGGTCATGGCCCACACAGGGATGGCATGTCAGATACCCTGCGTGTCAGATATTTACATCACAAATCATAACAGTAGCAAAATTACAGTTAGGAAGTAGCAACCAAATAATTTTATGATTGGAGGTAACTACAGCATGAGGAACTCTATTAAAGGGTCGCAGCATTAGAATGGTTGAGAACCTCTGAGTTAGAGTCAAATCATCCTCATCTGTTTGATGGAACCGTCCATCATCAAGAGACCTTAGAGGAAACCATCCTGTCCTCTAACACGGAGTCTCTGCTGAGCCTCACCAGCACAGTGCAACACGGTGGTCAGCGCTCATGCTGACTCTCATCCTCAGCAAGAGCCTCACTAGTTAGTGAGTCGTCAAACGGTAAGGACTTAAATTCCTTCGGCCTTCAGGGAATGTGATTGCAGAGGCAGAATCCAGACAAAGCTGCCTTCGTCTCTCTGTTGTCACTATCTTTTACAGTGAAGACCTCAGGGCTGGCGGTTAAGACACCTGCCTTAATGTGACTACCGGCCCAGAGTTCACACGCTCCTGGCACTGCTCCTCCCTGATGTGCCTGGAGCAGTCTCGGAGCACAAACACATCATGGTTGTTAGTGCAAACGCTGAGCGGGGCGGCTTTCCTTCTCATGTGAACTCACAAAACTTTATTGTGTTTGCTTCTTGGTGCCCCATTTCCACACTGAACCAAAAGTGGAGTGAGTAATTTTCGAAAAAGGAATTAAGTGTATATGAGATAATTAAATTCTAAGGTTTGGCCTTGGATTTTGAACATATTTTGATTTTACCTTTGAGTATATATTTTTTTCACTCACTGGGATAACACATTTTTTAAATTTTTGGTTCAGTTTTGACTTGGGAAATGTGAAAATCATTTTTAAATAGTTTCTTTTACAGGTGAGAATGTAAGTGGAGACACGGTAAACACTGAAATCCAGTGAGTGAAAGGAAAGCAGTGCAGAACAGGGACCACACAGGAGCACCAAGGCCAAGGTTTAGTGGTTAAAGGGCTTGCCAAACAACTGTGAGGACTGGATTCCCCAGCATGACAACCAGCGGGAACCCCTTCGAAGGAAGGTGAAGGAAGGTAGACAGAGCGGATGCCCCAAGCAAGCTGGCAAGCTTGGCAAGCTCTGATTTGATTGGTGGATCCCACCTCAGAGAGTAAGCGGAAGAGTGACGGACAATGATTCCGGACAGCAGCCTTGAGCCTCCACAGGCACGGACATGCAAGAACATGTACACCCATGCGCACCACATACACATAAAAAATAGAAAGGGGGTGGAAGAAGAAAACTTAAACTAAGAAATGTTTCTACAATCACAGGTGAGCTTTCCATCATTTTAATATAAATTTACCTTGAAGAAAGTAACTGGGTAAAAAAAATAACCTTGGGAGTTAATCACATTATACACAGCTGTATGGGGGGAAAATGTAACTTAAAATTTTTTAAATAAAGTAGCTAAAGAGCTAACAAACACTAACCTTCAGGCAAAACACCTAAATCGGTGAAACTAAGGCAAACATCAAAGCCAAAAAAAAAAAAAAAGAAAGAAAGAAAAAGAAAAGAAAAAATGAATAACAATCATGTCCTGGAATTTAAGTGTGCACCGCCACAACAGGTTGACATGGCACCAGGGCTCCAAGCCAGGGTTTTGCCAACATTTATGTGGTCTCCTTCTGTCTGCCCTCATCTCTCCTGCACCTTCACATCCTCCGAACCACCTTCTTTGTTATTGGCAGAACCCGCAACACACCTGGATGTCTTTCTACGCCTTGGCACAAGGCAAACCACACTAAACACAGCTGACAGAGACTTCAGACCTCATGGAAACATGCGCTTTTCTGAGGATGGCGCAGACGGCTCAATCTGGAAACTCACTCCGGCACTGGCCTTTTTAGAACAGGCTCCTTTGGGCTTCAGTGGCCAGGCAGAGATCACAGGTCATGTACAGAAGCCCATGGCCACCTTTTTCTCATTGTTTCCACTTTCCAAGGGAAGAAAAGCTTTTGTGTCATCCAGCACTGTCTTTATAGAGTGACTCACCAGCCTTTTAGACCTGTATCGGTCAGACCTGCTCCTCCAACAGTTTCTCTTGCCATTCCCTGTGGCATCCGGTACATGTTCTGCTCTCTGAGGTACACTCCTTCCTGGCACCAATGAAGAAAATTTGGAAGCCCCAGAATTTGGGCCACTCATATATTGGTACTTTTTGACCTCATGGATGACTACCCTCTGTGGACCCACAGCTAGTCAGGACAGAGGGCAGGTTGCCTAGGCTCCACCACTGAGCTATCCAAAAAAGCTATCCTGCCAGGGTCCCCTGTGTTGAGAAGCCTAAGAGTCCAATAGCCTCAGCTGTCATCTTTATTGACTCCCTCCTCTGGCTCTCCACCACTTGCTCTCACCATTACCAACAATAGCATGCTCGGCTAAGAGTCATTACTCTAACCCACACTCTTACTGATGCTTTCTCTTCAGAAACCAAGATTTTCTTTCATACTGGGCTGTTACACTGGGTCTCACTGGATTTCTTGGGGTTTATCTTTTACTCTTGCAACTGGTGTTTGCTATTTTATGGGTTCTTCTTCCTTTCACCCTTCTCCACCCTTTTCCTTCCACCCTTTCAACCCTCTAACACTAGATATTAAAGAAAAAAAGAAAGGATAGACAGGAAAGGAAAGAGATCCCTGAATAAAGTCAGGAGTCAGAAGGGGGAACAACATTCCTGCTGATGAGGAGCATCCAGTTCCTTGGGGCAAGTTTGTTCTTCATCATCTGGATAACTTATTTCTTGTTTCTTCTTTTCACTTGACTACTTAACAAATTTCAACCAACAGTGACCAGCAACACCCCCCCCCAATGACCAACAATCGCCGACTCACCTATGCACGCTCTAGCATTTACATACCCTCTAAAAATTCCCAGAATTCCAAATGTCACAAATCCCAGAAACTGTCTGCAGCTGGCAAAATTGTACCTCTGTTAAAGCATGAGGCAAATCATAGTCAACTGCTATGAAGTAGCCTCATAACCCTACAGCTGGGATTAAAATGAAGTATTTATGTTACATATTAATTATAATATCTCTGTGTCTTTTAAAGAAGCCAAAATTCCAAAATACTCATTTCAAAGTTTTTCTTTTATTTTAGACAGGGTCTCATGTACCCCAGGTTACCCTTGAATTTACTGTGTAGCTGATGATGACCTTAAGCTTTTGATCCTATCTCTTCTTCCCAAATAGTAGGATTATAGCTATGTTTAACCACACTCAGTTTGCAGTGCTGGGCACCAAACTCACAACTTCCCTCTTGCTCAGCAAGGATTCTACCAACTGAGATACATCCACAGCCCTTCATTGTTGGATTTTAATGCCAGCAAACAAGGCCCTGTAATTTTAAACACTGTATAGTAGGTGTCCAAACATCTCATAAGGATTCAGACCATTAGAGAAGCCAGATCTATCCCTGTTCCCTATGACCTCCTGTTCTTGCCCTTGACTTATTGCATTGCTAGGATGCCTGTTCACCTGATGGCCACTCTAGTCCATGGAACTACCTTTCTTGATATATGTCTGGGGCAGCCTGTGCTGTCTTCTAAACTTTGGGCTCTGCCAGGTTCCTGTGGTCACTTCTATTTTCAAAGGGAGAAGAGCTTTCAATCAACAGCATGCACTACTTTACCGTTCTTGTCAATTACTGAATATGAGGTAGTCCCCACATTCTATGATGAAAACTATCTTACAAAACTGATTTTCCCCTTGCAAGAGGCAGGTCTTTTTTGGGTCTCGATGACTGACATTTGCCAGATTCAGTAAATAAAACTATAGAAAGTCCACTAGTACTCGAATTTCAGGAAACAGTAGCTTTTTAAAATCTGAATCCAGCTGTAGCTAGGCATCCTTCATTTCATCTGCTAGACTGGCTCTACACAAATGTGACTGGTGTACATACGCATGATAATCAGACTAGCCTCCTTGGTACTGGACATAGGAGCCATCTGTCCAGTGGACATGGTGCCACAGGCTTGGAATCGTAGCTCTTAGAAGATGAAGGTAGGTAGATCAGGAGTTTGGGACCAGCATCATCTGCAAAGCAAGTTTGAAGCCATCTTGGGCTGTGTGAAATTGTGTCCCAATATAGTAACAAATAAAAACATTATTCATTTGTCCACAGGTGTTGAGTGGCTAAGAAGATGCATGCAGAGCAATGCTTTTCCCAATAAAATTACAGACTTAGGAAGACAGATCAGGACTTTTCCTGAATATGACATGATATAAAGAAGAGTGAGTTCTACCAACCCAAGTTATCCAAAGAGAAAAAAAATAATTTTTCCCACATTTTTATTTAATCATTATTCCTATAATCATATCATGTAATTGTTGGCTTATTTAAATTTTTATATTCGCAGGGCTGTCTGTGATGTCTATTCTTGGTGTCAACTGACTACATCTGGAATTAACTAAAACCCATGTGGCTGAGCACACCCATGAGGGATTGTTCTTAATTAAAGCATCTGAAGTGGGAATATCCTCCTTCAATCTGGATATTTTGAGGTGGGAAGATCCATCTGTAATCTGGGCCACCTTCTGGTGACCGCCTATATAAAGAACGTAAGGAAGTGCTTGTTCTTTGCCTTCTTGCTCTCACTGGCAACTCCTTTCCTTCGGAGACATTAGAGCCCAAGTCTTTGGGATTCTGGTGCATACTGAAAAGCAGCTGAGATACCCAGCCTCCTCTGGATGTCTCATCCACCCAACTACTGGATTCTTGGACCTTCTTTTAGTAGACCGCCATTGTTGGATTAGTTGGACCACAGCCTGTAAACCATTCTAATAAATCCAATGTGTGTATATACATATGTATGTATGTGTTCATTCTATATGTTCTCTTCCTCTGGAGAACCCTGACTAATACACTGACATAACAAATCACTCACATAGAAAAAGATACTTCTTTTATAATGTCAGAGCTGTGGAAAATTTCTAGACATTCCCATCCACCTGGCAGGACAGTCCCAGCCTAACAGCATGAGAAACATGTGGGCACCCAAAAGGGGTCAGGAACAGTATGGAAGACATTCGTTTAAAGACATGGTTAAAACCAGTATTTTGGTATTCATTGCTCTAATGCATGTTGGCATTGCATAAAAAGGTGAATCAGTGATGTCATTCTTTGAAACATGTGTGAGTGGTGGTGGTGGTGATGGTGGTCCTGACCTTGGAGAGATGGCTAAGCAGTCAAGCACATTTTCTGCTCTTCCAGAAAACTCAGGTTTGGCTCCCAATAACCACATCCAGCAGCTCACAAATACCTGCAACTCCAGTTCCAGGGGATTTGACACTTTCTTCTGTGTTTTGTGGACACCTGCACACATGTGGCACACAATAGCTTATGCAGATACACATACGCTTACAAATAAAATAAAATAAATCTGTGTTTTAAAATTTTATTGACGACAGGCGGCAGTGGTGAACGCCTTTAATCCCAGCACTCAGGAGGCAGAGACAGGTGAATCTCTGTGAGTCAAGGCCAGCCTCGTCTACAGAGTGAGTTCCAGGGCATCCAAGGCTACACAGTGAAACCATGTCTCAAAAAACAAAAACAAGCAAGCAAACAAACCCTAAATAAATAAGAGATTACTTGACTATCCTAAATAAAAAGTAAATTTCAGTCATGTTGTTCCCATCCCCTTTCTCAACTCTTTTCCTTTCCCTCTGGAACTCTCAGCAACCCCCTCCCCTCCACACCACTTTCATGTCTCCTTTCTGTGTGTGGCCCAGTGAGTCTGAGTTTCTTGCCTGTGCATGGGAGGGAGGTAGTTTACTGTAGCAGGAGGAACCTATCAATGTGTATACCACTTATGAAAACGCCACCAATAGTCCCTCAGAGAAGGACAGGCCTCAGAAACCCACCCTCACTCATGATGAACATTTTTAAGATGATTCTGAACTGAGTGACAGAGAGAGAAAAACTTTCAAGTGGAGAGTGAGACAAGTTGGCTCCAGATGCATATATTTTATCCATGCATCAGAATCCATGGCTACTTAGAAGGGGACCCGGAGAGCCATTCACCTCATTCATCCTACCTCTATAGGAGACAGCTTCCCTCTCTCATCAGATTGAAGGACTGTTTAAATCTCGCATCCCCTCCTGGTTCTGTTTCTTCCTCTCTTGCCTGGTAAGTCTGAACTGGTCTAACCACTTGGTCCATTTTAGAGTTGCCAAACTCAAGCTGAGCCGGGGCTCTTGCTCTTTTTCTGACCCCAATGATAGCTGTACCTGTTTCAGGTACCAGAGCGCAGCGGAACATTAAGAGACATCCATCTTCCCATGGGGCTGTAAAGCTGGTTCAGCAGTTCAGAGTGTTGGCTGCTCTTCCAGAGGAACAGGGTTCAATTCCCAGTACACACCAGGCAGCTCACAACTGTCTGTAATTCTAGTTTTAGGAGATTCGGTACCCTCACAGAAACATACACAGACATACATGTAGGTGGAATATCAAAGTACATAAAATAAAAATAAATTACAAAGAGAGAGATACCAGAGCCACTGCCTTCAAGCCTCTTAGGAACTCTGAATTTTAGCCTAATGAAGTTTCCTTCTCAGCTGATTCAGAATGAACATGAGGCTGTCTGTGATGGTGCGCACTTTTAATCCCAGCACCTTAGAGGGAGAGGCAGATAGATCGCCGAGTTCAAGGCAGCCTGATCTGCCTACTGAGTTCCAGGCCAGCTAGGACTACATGGTGTGCTTAGGAGATTAGAGTTCTCACCCTCCCGAAGCCCAGATTCTAAGGCAACCTCGTAGGTGACAGGAATGAGAGGGGAACTGCTGAAATCATGCCCAGGGTCAAGCATACAGGGAAGTGAGTTCTTCATCTGGGGATGACAGTAGGAAAGTAAATAAATAATTGGACTGGTTAGAGTAGTTAGCAGTGGATGTGTGTAATGTACAATATATAATTATATAGTATAATAACATATAACATATACAATATAATATATAATAAAATAGAAATTATGTATAAAATATAACAACATAATGGGTAATACGTAACATGTAACATATTATATATAATTATTAATAAACATTTATCCAAGTTTTAGGCTTGCAGAAGAATTGAACAAAAAGTATCAAATTTCCATACCCTCCTCCACCTTCTTTTATTACTAATATCTTGTTGTAATTGATCAGCTAATATTAACATATTGTTAACTGAAATCCACAGCTCATATCAGAATTTACTCTGCTTTGCATTCTGCAGGTTTTGAACTTCTTAATACATAAAAATATGTACCGTCACGGGATTATACAGCAGCTTTGCTGCCCTAAGAATCCTTTGTGTTGTACCTCTTATCCCTCCTGTCCTCCTTCCAGCCCTCCAGCCATCTTTGATCAGCTTTTTCTGTCTCTCTACAGTTTACCTTTCCAGCATTTCCTACTATTGGTAGCCTTTTTGATTGGACTTTCTAACAAGATCCTGAAATCGGGTTTGGTTTTCTTGGAAGTTCATTTGATTTTAAACAGGACACTAGTGAGAGCTCTTTTCCTTTTTGTTTGATTTACCTTCATTCTTAAAAAATGCTTATTCTTAAAGTGGACTCTTGTTTATAGGAAAATAGTTTCTCCCACCATAAGAGGACAGCTATGAGATATATCTGTTAGATAGATTTGAACGTAATTGTAAAATGACCAGTCATGTACTGTCTAAAAATAATCTTTCCCACCACCTGCTGATGCCCATACTTTAGAACACACTGACTTAGATATTTCCTAGCCCCGCTTCTGCCTCCATCCCTTTGATCCTCAGTAGAGAGGCCCAGGAAAAGAGAACACCAAAGGAAAGAGATATGATGTCTTAAGTATTTGAAGAGTTTCCAAGTGTGAGGAGGAGGGGAATATGCAACAAATGCCGACCATGTGCCAAGCACCATGATGGATTGCTACAATACATTGTTTGGTCCAAACTACAATGGAGGTGGTAGAGACCTTAGATTGAGAAAGATTCTGAATTGCCTGGCTACTTAAGTAGAATCAAGTCCAGTATCTCTGTTTATTTGTCTAAACTGGGCAGCCCATCAGAGAAAGATTTGTTCTTCGTTGCTTTAGAAAGCAGAACTAAGATCAAGTGTTACATTAAGTGCATTTCAGCTCAATAGAACTGTCCTTGGGAGCAGGCTGCCTCAGGAAACAGGAAGTTTCTTTTCCCCTCAGGATGCAGAGACCAAGGCTGGAGACCACCTAGACTAGAATCCACAGAGGCTATCTCCCCAACTGGGGGTGGGTGGGTTTGGGGCCCACAAGACATTCTGAGCCCAACATTCCATGACTCCAGGTCTCTGAGGCACCCTGTGTTAATACCTAAGTTTCCAAAGAAGCCCCTGACTTGTTTGAATGTCAGCGGGGTATTAAATACTACTTTGGGACATCCCAGTCTTTCTGTAGCCTTTGAAAGAGGGGGGCTCACATGAAAGACAGACAGGAAGCATCAAAACAATGATTTCCAGATGGACCTGACTAGTTGAATTATTTGAAAAAACATGTCACTGGACCGCTGACAAGCTTCTGGAGACCAGGAAAATTCATTCCATAAGTCTGTCCACACCACCTTGGATAGGGATAAAACAGCCTTCCAGCTAAGAAATATGTCGAACTGTGATTTGAGGATTAGCAAAAGACTCTGAAATTATTCTCCTCCTTTGTCAATAGCTATAACCACTGACTGCAGGGTAGCATGCAGATAATGCTTTACCAAGTACTTCAGCATCTTCGTTTAACCACCCCTTAAGCAATGGACTTTGGCAGGAGAAGTCCTGGTAATACAGAAAGGAGACACCAAAGCAGAAAAGACTCTCAAATTATTGAGAACTTAATGCTTCGTTGGCATCAAGTTCACACTTTCAAAGTATGTGTGCCTATTCAAAGAGCACAGCTCAGCCCTTTAAAGCCTGCATTTTCTTTTCAGTGTTTCAATGTGTACAGATATTTTTGCCTGTGTGTATGTCTGTGCACCACATGCATGCCTAGTGCCCGCAGAGGCAAGAAGATCACATCCGATCGCCTGGAGCTGGGATTTGTAAGCCACCATGTGGTGCTGGAAACAAAACCAGGTACTCTGGAGGAGCAGCTAGTGCTCTTAACTGCTGAGCCACCTCTCCACTCCCTAAAGCCGACTTTTTATTCGGGTTGCTTACATACACGCATGCATATCCAAGCAGGCACCCAGAACATGACATGGGGGTAATTCTGTAAATCACCACTCATTTGGAGCAAGTTTTCATTAACAATTACATAAACTGCATAATTCATTAATAATCACATAAAGAGAGACCTCAAAAGGCACAATTTCACTCTCTGCTACTCTGAAAGGCCAAGCCCCTTGAGTCCTCCCACCATCTCACCAAGAGCCCTGATGAATGCTCAGAGTCCTCTGTAAAAGCCACTGCTCTCTCCGCGGCCTCTCTCGGCTCTGCGATGAAGCAGAAGCTTTAAAAAGGCAGCTTTCATGAGAGTACAAGAGATGACCTTTCTTCTCTGGGCACCCCCAGCCCCAACCTCATATTTAAAGATGCAAACTATGGCCCCCAGAATCACACTGGAGTAAACTTGGAAAAACACACTTAATGTTATCCATCAAATATATGTCACACAGCACCAAGATACGATCAAGTCAACAGTTTACAAGTACATATTAATATCATTTCAGAACACTATGAAATTTCAGGTTCAGAACACAGAGATGCCCTCCAGCTCCACGGTGGCCAGGCACACGCTGTTTGGATCAATGTGGGTTCAGTTCTCTTTAACCACCAATGCCCTCACACACCTTGCTTTTTTTTTAATGAAAATAAATTCATTCACTTTGTCTGCCAAACGCAACACCACTCAAATATGAGCATCCAGAGTAAAGGACCCTTTTCCCCCTGCTTCGGTCCCTGCTGAGGCTGGCATGACAGACCAAACATTCCCAAGCTGAAAAGGGTACATGTGTTCCTGATGATATTGTCTTAAACCAGATTTGTATGTTCTATGGTGCTATGTACAAAGCCAAAAGTTCTATGGTGCTATGTACAAAGCCAAAAGGCAAAGAGGATTTCAAACTGTAGCCACATTAGGGAGGTGTTTGAATGAGATGTGTTCCCCAAAGGCTCATATATTAGAACACTTGATCCAGCTGTGGGTGCTGCCTGACTTGCTTATTGAGCCTTGCTGGGGAAAATGCATCGACTTTGAGGTTGTAGAGCCTTGCCCTGCTTGTTATTTCTCTCTCTCTCTCTGATTCCTGTGCATGGATGAAATTCAACAAGTATTCTTCTAGACTGTCAGGCCAGCATCTTCTTTCCGCTTGCATGATGTCTCCACCACAGTAGACTTAGTTCCTCCGGGAACTATAAGTCAGAATGAACCTTTCTTCTCCAGAGCTGCTTTTCGTCAGGAATTCTGTCATAGCAACAGACACATAACCAGTGCAGGAAGCAGGGGTTACAAAGCGTATGCTTAGCTGTTGCCTCTCTTTCCAAGGAAGTATGGACTTTGCTCTTGAGACAATGCAAATACTATTGGCTGCAGTTCCAAGAGGCACCAAACATTCCCGAGCTGAAATGGGTGTTCAGCGTGGGTCAAAGCAGCTTTCTTTCTTTCTTTTTATAATGCTTATACTGGTTACCCAGAGAGAGAAGGAGGAGAAAGGAAACAGATATTCAAGGAAGACAAATGGGACATGAAATATTGTACGTTGTCATGCAAGGCTGTCAGCTAGCCACTAACGTTAACAGAATAATAATTCTCATCAGATTGATTAATAAGTGTCATTTCCTTCCTCCCATCTTTCAAATTAGAAAATACTTAGTTCTGCTGAATCTCAGCCTTTGTCTGTCTCCGAAATCCATTTTTTTATTATTATACCCCCCTTCTCTCTCTCTCTCTAATTCTTTGTATGGATTCATGCTCTGGCTCTTTGGTCTCCATCAAAGCCTTTGTGAGTGATGGTGAAACCAGCCTGTGAGGCAGGAAGAAGCTCAAAGCCAGCAGACATACTGCCAGGAAGTCGTATCTACTTACTGGTTATGAGCTCGTCTCCTAGATCTCTTGCACCCAGACACTGAAAGCTAAATTAAAGCAATAAGACACCTGTCCTGTCAGTTCTGAGGGCTTCACATTCAAAACTTCAAGCTCAACAAAGCTGCTTCCTTCAGAGGTTCTGAGGGAGAACCTGTGGAAGCCTTGCTCCTTGCTTCCAAGAGCTAAAGAAAAGTGTAACATCCCTTGGCATTCCAGGCTCTGCTCCCCCACCCCCACCCCGTCTTCTCTGCATGTCTCTTCTTTTGATTTTAACTTTCACATCATGCACCTCAATTCTACTCATCTCCCCATCCCCTCATACCTATCCTCCACTCTTGCAACCTCTCCCCCAACAGAGAAAAAATATCTCACTGTGGAAGTTGCAGTGTGTCAGTGTGTTCTACAATATACCCTTTAATCCACACTTCTTTGCTTGTATTTATACATTGCAGTGACTCATTGGTCTGGTAGGAGGCCTCTGGCTTCTTCTACTCTATCAATTCTGGAACCTCACTGGGACTCCTCTTGGATCTACAGTTGTTTTCTTGTGCCATGGAGATCCTGTAGTTTTGGATCTGTAGGACTGGCATGTTCATGAACTCCAGAAGTTCATAGATGAAGTAGATGTTGGGGTGTGCCAATTCAAAGCTCTGGGCCTGAGAGGTATCTGAGCTGATCCGCCCCCCAGCTCTTCCACTCTCCCATGCTTAGAGCTAGCTCACCAGCAACCCCCACTACCAGGACCAACTCTACCCAGGCATGGTGTAGGGCCCAGGCATGGTGTATTGCAGCTGGTAAGGGACACGGCTAGTTCTTCCACTCTCGTGACCCTGGGGCCAGCTCTCCTGCCTGCCATAGATGGCAAGAATGAGGGAGGGGAGACCCTCCTCCACAGCTCAGATGGCTGTGCCACACTCATGCCCTCAGCGCTGCCACATCTGCAACCTCCACAGCCAGGGCCAGCTCTACTGTGCTGCCCAGCAAGGTGCAGGGCTTGCTCTCCCAAGTGCTGCAGCAGGTAAGGCAAGCACTCCTGCTCTGATGACCTCAGCGCTAGCTCTCTCACCTGCAACAGGTGGCAAAGGTGAGGGGGTAGAAGGGTATCTCTCCACACAGGTAGGGGGCCAGGCGTCCTACTCCTACATCCTTGGGGGCTTGCTCACCCACAGCTCTATCAATGTGCAGGCTGTTCTCTTCAGCTAGTACTGCAGGGTCAGCTCACCAGCTCTCATGCCCCCAGGGCCAGTTCTCCCACAAAACCAGATGAGGGGTGGGGCCATCTTTGTGTAACCCTCAGAGGTCCCAGAGCTGCAGCCCAGACCAGGGACATCCTCCTGGCCTTTGGGTAACAGACCCCTGCTGCTGCAGAATCACAGACCCAAATGTGCCCCCCCGGGCAGCATAGCCCAGGACCCCACCGTGGTCCCAGGTGGCATCACCGGCTACTCATATCAGGCTGTTCTTCACTACCCTCAGGTCTCCAGTTCTGCTTCTCTTCACTGTGCCCACGTCCTTCTGTTTCTTTCTTTTCTATTCTCCACCACTTACTTGCTCCTCTTAGTGGTTGGTGCCTGGGATCTGAGTTTCTGGGGTCACCTCAGGAGTGTTCTCAGGAGGGCGATGCCCCACTCAGGCATTATGGTACTGGGCAGGGGTTATCTCAGGCATGGCCTGCATTCCCAGCCCCAGCCTTTGTGGTACCTGACTGGTGGTCATCCCAGGCTTTGGTGATCATCTTGGGCCCCCTCCTCACAGGCCTGCCATGTCTCAGGCTCACTCCTGCCCAAGGCCCTCAGTCCCAGACAGGGTTCTTCTTGTCTCCAGCTTGCTCTGGGTCCTGGGAGCCATTGTGGCCTGTGCAGTGCCAGACTGTTGATTGTCTCAGGCTAGCTCCCTGTCTGCCCCCTGGTGCTGGTCTGGTGGTCATATCAGGCTTGCTTCTTTCAGGGAATGTTAGGCTACTTATCATTCAGATGTCCATAGGTCAGAATGCTGAGCGTAGACGTAGCCTCTGTCTTCTCTGCCATCTACTGACACACATGAGACACAGCAGCCACACCTGCGATGCTTCTAGGGGCAGTTCTCTTCTTCCTATAAGGATGGCTGTCATTGAATTAGGGCAATCTAGAATGATCTCATTTTAAGAGCCTTAATTGCATCTACAAAGATCCAGGTAAGGTCACAGGTGCTGACTGTGAGGACTAGCACATGTCTTTTAGAGGATGACCTCTCAGACCAGTACACTGCATGGATGAAGAGAGTGCCTTTTCACTGTTCCGTCCAAGTGAGATGTGCTTTTCTCTTTGGCACAAAGGCAGGTAGGCGTTAACAGAGGCCCTGTCTCCTTGCTACATTCCATAGCTCCTGCCACCCATCATTTTAGGTTTTCTTGGATCATTCCTTCCATTCACACCTTTGCCCAGGGATGTGTCCAACAGTCCTTGAAAGACACAGGCTCCACTTGATAATAGGTAGAAATGGATGATACTGACAGAAAGACATGCCTTAGCCATAGGTAGTAGCTCTAGAGATCAAGTAGATGATGATCCAGTCACTCAGTGGGCTCAAAAGTCAAGGCAGCTAGAATGAAGTGGTGGCACTCTTGTGAAGGTCACATGGAAGGCAGTAGGAACCCATAAGAAGTGAAGGACGTGTAAGCACAGAGCTGAGTTTTGACAAGATACTATCACCGAGAATCACACTCAGTGCTGAAAGTTAAAACAGATAGGTTGTAACACCCTGGGATGGAATATTTCCTCCCCCTGGTCAGGATCTCTTTGGCTCACAGTAGTCCTACTGTAGGAAGAATTGCAAGGCAGAAGCCAGTCAAGGCCTCATAGCCTAGCCCCTCCATAGGTCCAAGTATCCACTATGGCTGATCTTGTCACCTCTAACCTGCTATGCATAATTTCCCTTGCCTTCTACATGTATGTTTGGCAGGTACGGTCCAGTCCTTGGCCTCTTCATGCCCATCATCTTTGCTTCATCTGCTCCACACCATTCCTTACTTGGCCCTAAGCATGGACATCAAATAACCCATGCTGGAAATAGGTGAGGCAAAGGAGACCTTTGGAAAATGTCTAGTGCCAATGAAGTAGGAAACAAGCACAAGCTCCCAGGGACTTTATTTTTGGACCTAGTACCACCAGTTGAAATGTGTAAGATGTTCAGAGGCTTTCTAAGAACGCTTATTGTATGCAAAGGTCTGGCTGGATTGGTTTCAGAAAAGAACCCTAAATTCCATTCCAGGAATTGAATAGTCTCACAGAGTCTTCAGTTGCTAAATAAAAATCCCAGTGACTAATAATAAAGGCTGGATGGTGCACATGTCTTTATGGTGTTTATACTTAGCAAACATTTTCCACTCTGAGATGAGTCCCTGCCAAGAATATCACATTCCAATATATTTTGCCATATGATGCTTGATGCTTGTTTTATTATTCCCCTAATCATCGTGGCCATAGAATTTGGAGTTTATGACGGAAACATGAGGAATGATTTCAATATTTTGTCTTCAGTCTGTCTCCAGATTGGGGATATTTATTGGAAGCCTACTGTCTGTAGTAAATTCAGGCAGTCTAACAGAAAACAGGCCATAGCCTTATGGCATAGGGTAGACTCATTTTGAATTAGGAAGAGACAAAGGTAGAGAGGAGAGTGACATTAGACATCAGCATTGGTATCCTTCTGGAAGCTGGTCACCTAGGCATCAGGAAGTGGCTGTACAGGGAAACTGGTGGCACTTTTGTGGCAAAGCCTGGCAGTGACGCTCACACAGCTTAAAGGAGAATAAGAAAGGTGGAAGGAGGGAGTCGGGGATCCCTCACAGCAACTAATGGACAATTAGATGGGCTAGCAAGGAAGATGGAGAAGAAATCACAGAGAGCCAACTGGGAGGACACAGGGCTTGCCTTGGGTTTGAGTCATTACCATAAGGCTATTTGCTCAGCATTTAAGTCCCTAAGTTATTTAAGGGATAAATGAGATTATGGATGGCACAAAGCAATCACTGAGCATATGGCTTACAGTGTCTGAAGAGCTGACATTTGTTTGGGATGCAATCACCTTGACGTACCAACTGCATCAAGCAAGACTCGGTTGCAAACAGAGAAACTTACAGAAGGAAGGGGATTGAATGAAAAGATATCAATTGACTCACACAATCACCAGGGAAGTTGAAGAACCACATTGAGAAGATAGGAAGGAGCTGGTAGGAGCCTAAACAGCATTTGATCACAACCCAGTGCATGCTCAGAATGAGATCCATTACTGGGCTCAGAGGGCCAGCCCCTGTGTCATGTCTATGGTCTTGCTACAGACAGGGATGTTTGTTCATGAAAAACACTGCCCACAGTCCCTGCTCACCTGCCATTAGAATTCTGTCTGTACTTCTTTGTCGTTAGCACTTGATTCTAGGTCTTGGGTAGGTTGTCCAAACCTAGACTGAGATCAGCATTTCCAACACAGCTGCAAGCAATTTTCTGTTTTCCAAATAAAAAGCTCTCTAACCACTTTATGCAATAAGAGGATACTCAAGTCTGGGTAGTTTATAATCAACAGAATGTCTCATAGTTCTGGAGCGTGAAGTACAATATCAATGCTTTAGCACTTTGTGGGTTGGAAAGGCCTTCTTTTCTGTTTTGGTTTTGGCTTTTGAGACAGGTTATCATGTAGCCCAGGCTAGCCTTGAACTTTTTATGTAGCAAAGGTTGGCTATGACCTTCAGATTCTCCTGCCTTCATCTTCCAAGTGCTGGGCTTACAGATACATATCAACATGCCTGGTAAGGCCTCATCCTATATCCTCAGGTGGCAAAAAGGAGCCAGACACTGCCTCAACCTCTCACAGGAGCAGTAACCTTCATTTAATCTCTGCCAACCTCCTCAAAACCATCACATTAACAGGTCACGGGGGTTCACTGGTTCATGTTCAGCCCATAGCAGAGGTCAATGCTGTACCCCATCAAGATGAAAGAAAATTTCCCACTCTTGGAAATGGATTCAAGGTCAGCCAGAAGCATGACAAAACTCCAATAGTATCACCGATTGGTAAGAGAGGCTGTGTGGTGAGAAAGGGTGGCTATTTAAAAGCTGGACACTATAGCACACACCTGTACGACAGTGCTGGAGAAGCTGAGGCAGGGGGAATAATGAGTTTGAGGTCAGCCTAGAGTACATATCAAGATCCTGAGTGGAAAAAAAGTAAAGGAAGAAAAGAACGGAGAAGGCTATGAATGAGCAAATATAAAGACTTAGATCATGATTCTTCTTTCCTAAGCTCAACAGAAAAAACATTTTAGCAGCTTTCTTAAGATACAATTTACAAAACACAAAATTCACCTATTCACATTTTACTGTTCAGTACTTTTTAGTGTAAAGCATTATGCAGCCGTCATCCACTGATGGACTCTTGGACTGGGTCTGCTTTATTACTATGATAGATAAGGTTGCTATAAACATCTGCGGACCATTTGGGGACACATACGTTTTCATTTCCCTTGAAGAGAGACGCAGTAATTGACTTGCCAGGTCGTTAGGAGACTCTGGGTGTATTCTTTTGAGTAACTGCCAAATGGCTTTTCAAAGTGGCTGTACCTTTTCAGTAACGCAAGACTGCTCCAGCTCCCTCATAGCCTCGCCGGCATCTGTTCTTGTCTATGGTTTTGAGTGTAGCCATTTTCTCTTGCAAGAGCAACAAACTGGTTTTCAAGTTTGGCTGCACTTAGGTATCCAAGGAAACCTACGTTAAATGTACCATCACCATCATCATTATCACGATCATTACCACCACCATCACTAATACCACCATCATCACCATCACTATTACCACCCCCGTCATCATCACACGTACGAAGTCAAGTTGTACAATCCAAAATGTAAAAAAAAAAAAAAAAAAAAAAAAAAAATTTACTTAGAAATTGACATTTACTTAGAAATTAAAAAGAAATCTTGATTTCATCTTGGATTGAACTCTGAGGACCTTTTCTGGGACAGCATTAACCTTCCAAGCCATCTGAGCACCTCTAGACCAAGTGGGGCTTAAATCTCTCCCGACAGTCCCTCTGACCTGCCCTTTGTGCAGGTTTGACCTCCCGATGGAAAGACATGAGGCAGGGGCATGGTTTATTCCTTCATTCCTTTCCTGTCCCCAGTGGGACTCGGGGCCAAGCAGAAAGCCTGGGGAGTGAGAATGATTCTTCTATTGCTGTTGATGATTCGTTTGGCTCAGTTCCACTGGACAATAGGCATTACCACTATTATCTTCATTTGACATAAGCTGGAGGCACTGAGAGTTCAAACAATTCAAATGAAGGAATGCAAAAGATAGGTTCAAGCTTAAGGAATTTGGCTTTCCTTAAAAAAAAAATCTGTGATCTTCACTACCGTGTTATATTTAAAAAGGGACAAATATCACCTTACATAATTAGGTGGTTCTCCCACGGAGAAGTATTTAGCTTCAATTGTTGGTTACTTTTAGAATGTGTGACACATTGTAATATTTTATCCCACTCAACATCCTCTGAGAGCCCTCAGCATGAGTCACTGCAGAAGGAAAGAGAAAACTGTTACACACGGATACATAGATGGTGGCACAGCAAGATGTAGGTGACACCGTGACTCCTGGTGCTGAGTTGGGCGGGGTAATCCATGGCAGGACAACATACTGGAAGTTTACACCTGAAAGTCAAGACAGGTGCCAGAAAGTGGGGGTGGGGAGTGTGGAAGCTGGGCTGGAAGTAATGGCATTCAAAATCATAGGCTTGCAGGTAGAAAGAGAAATACATAGAAATAGAACACGGGGTGTGGGAGCTAATGTCAACTGAAGGAGAATATGCTGGGGGCACTTCCTGGTCTCAGTAAATGATGAAGGAACCTGCCCACTCATTTGATGGCATTCACAGTCATATATAACAGTCACAAGGTTAAGTTCTTTACATAGGACTGTGTCAGGCCCCTGGAATCCTTAAAGATTAAGTTCTATTTGCTAGCAACTGTAATTCTCCAGATGTGGTTAGGAAACTGGACCAACATCCAGAAAATGGATATGGTCTGAGAAGAATATGGTCTGATGCTTACACCCATACTCTCACACAGTTAACTCTGCTGGCTGTCAGCAGGTGGAACTTGGGGCAGGAGAAGAGAATGGGAATGGCTTAAAGCAGGTCCCTGGAAACCTATCAAGCAGAAATGGAGACCGTTGGGCCGTGAGAGCTGAGTCCAGGTGAATGGAAGCTCAGGGGACTCTGGGTCTTTGTGGGTGTATGTTGTCTTTGGATACTCTCAGGACAGAGGGGAGGAAGAAAGGGAACACCTGAACCTGCCTTTGCTGAGCTGGAGAGGGTCTCAGGTGTGCAATGAGACTACATTTCCACATTCAAGCAGACCTAGGTCAATATCATATGCCTTTATAAGAGTGAGTCCACAGTCCAGGGTCATCTGATTTTAATCACACATAAGACATAGCAAGGGAGCTGAGAAACAGGGGATCATCTAGCCGTGGGTTTAGAAGCATTATAATAATGGAGAGAATTTGAAAGAAGTCTCATCTGAGGGCTTCACATCATGAATGAGGACCTGTTGCATTCAAGCAGCAATCCCACCACCCAGCTGGCCAATCCCCTGCTTCAGGCTCTTCCCCGGAGGAAGAGGTTTTCCTTTCAGCTCCTAGACACAGGCATCTTCTACCCTAAATTCCATCCAAAGCCAGTTAGTCATTGTTTTCTTTTTAGAGAAGCTCCTACACCACCTTACACAGCTGAAAGGCTGAAGCATGAGGCCCAAGACACCCATCCCCGGCCAAGGAACTTTCTGGAAGAGACCAGTGAGTTCTTCCTCAATGTTCTGGATGGCAAAGGTTCTCTGAATTTTCCCCATGACACTCAAAAGGTTAGAACCGACAACAAAATAAACTAAGACTGAATCCCACATTCCCAGACAGGCATAGAGACTCAGAGAACAGGAATATAATTATAAGAGAAATTCTTATATATATCCAAGGATGATATAATTCAATTTCTATGTAGATTAATTGAAGTATTTTCAAACTATCACTCAGATGAAGAATTTTTTTTACCTTTGTAAAAAGGTAATGATGTGACTGATATTTTCACCATAAATCTGTATTATTTACAAACATTAAATTTATAAACTTTAGTGTATATTTACATCTCTGTAGAGTTTTTCCCATGGACACCACTCCTCTTTCTTTAGATAATGTTTTTATTTCTGATGGGAATAAATAATCACAGTTATTTCCAGCGATTCTAAATCAGTACCTAAAGTTGGCAATTTGTCCATTCCTTACATTTCGGCATAGAACAAAGATGTTATTTTGCCTAAGACATTTAAGACACAAAGAAAATATTATAAAGTGCATTTCCTGAAATATGTAATAAACATCCTAGACTTAATAAGACCCACTCTATGATCCTATATATTTAAAACAAGTAAAAGCAACACCTTGAGTCACAAAACAGAAACAGACCAAACTAAAACTGTTTACACCAAATAAAACAAAATAAATTATCTTATGGTAAATACATTTTCTTGGGAATGTTGACCTGACTGCTCACAACTCCACAAAAGAGAACTGTAAGTTATTTTTATATACATTTGAACTCCTAAGTTTAACCAGATGGGAAACACTTTAACAACATGATTTAAAAAAAACACTCCATTATATCAGATTTATTCACTAACTACAAAATTATATAGAATGTTTTATTATGTCCAAATAGCCTTTTATATCTAGACTTTACATTGTCTCTTAAATTTTAATGCTTAGTTCAAAATCTTCTTTTGAATATTTCCTCATCTATAAAAAGTTGTATTTAGTGCCAATTTCCAAATGTGCCTCGTGCATGATCCCATATTTTTTTCCTGTCTTGAGTCCAGCCATATTATTGACCTAATAGAGTTTTCAAGCTATATTCATGTTTTCCTTTTTCAAAGAAAAGACTATTTTATTTGCTATTAATTGCAAATTCCAAAAGCATAAGATGAGGAGTGGGGGGGGGGAATTAAGAAATGGCACATCTACTCTCCTGGATTGAAGGATATGCCAACTCAAAGACCCCCTAGGTAAGACAAAGAAACCAGAAAAACCTTTAAATAAATACATGGAGAGGATGCCAAGAACTTTCTGGAGCAAACATTGAGAACAGCCTGGTATTTCCAGTGAGGTACTGGATATAACTGCAAGCATGGAGTCCTACGGGACTTTTGAGATGTGGAACAGCTGAATTCAGAAAGACACTGGGAATCTTTAAGGGTTTTGGCCCAAAATTCATCTTGGTCCTTTTGCATTTAAATCTCTGTTCTGAGGAAGAGTGAATGTGATATTATTCTGATCTCTTCCATCTCATTTATTATGATATTTTAATTATTATCAAAGCAACATCTGTTCACAGTTGAGAGATAAAGACAAAGGGCAATGAAAAACAGGAAGAAGAATCACTAGTAGTATCTCAGCTCCCTATTTCCTGACCATGGAGCGTTTCTGTCCATTTACTTCCTGCTTCCTGACCATAGGGTATTTCTGGCCATTTACTTTCCACTGTGCTTTCATTCTATAGAATAATACGTCTTAAGTGGTTTCTCATAATCCCACTCTGGAAATATATGGATATTCGTGATGGAATATTGTTTCATTGTATAATTTTGTAGTATCCAATTTTGTGGTCAGTCATGCAATTTTCATGATTATAAATAATGCTACAATATTCAATGCAATCCCCATCAAAATACCTTCACAACTCTTCATAGACCTTGAAAGAAAAATATTCAACTTCATATGGAGAAACAAAAAACCCAGAATCTCCAAAACAATCCTCTACAACAACAGATCATCTGGAGGTATCTCCATCCCCGACCTCAAGCTGTACTACAGAAAAATAGTAATAAAAACTGCATGGTATTGGCATAGAAGCAGAATAGTGGATCAATGGAACCAAATAGAAGACCCAGAAATGAACCCACACACCTATGGAAACTTGATTTTTGACAAAGAAGCCAAAACCATTTAGTGGAAAAAAGACAGCATCTTCAACAAATGGTGCTGGTCCAACTGGATATCTGTATGCAGAAAAATGAAAATAGAT
>CM053763.1:79934770-79968170 GCA_028658305.1 Pachyuromys duprasi
TGGACTTGGAGAGGGCAGGGAGGAGGGAGATGAGGGAGGGAGTGGGAGGGTGGGAGGGAATGAGGGAGGGGACTACACCTGGGATGCAAAGTACCTAACCTGTGATTGATATAAAAAATAAATAAATTTTAAAAAAATAAAAATAAATAATGCTACAATAAACAATTTCATACAAAAGTTCTTTTATTCACACCTCTGATTGTTGCCTCAGGAAGAAATTCTAAAAGTGGAATTATATAACTAATCAGCAATATCTGGGCTCAGTTTTTGATTTATTGTCTAATTGTGCACTGGTTGGTACCAGGCAGAGGGACCAATGTACAAATAACCATTGCGCTTGCTTTTCAATCACATTCCACCCTTGTGACATTCTACAATCCTGGCATTTTTCCACTTTCATAGGTGAAGATGGTCTGTCTTTGCTGATTTTGTATAGTCCTTCTGGTGAACTGTCCATGTTTTTTTTTTCATTCTACTCTTGAGATGTCTGTCATTAAATCTGAATAGTGGTCCACCTTTTAATACCCAACATGCCACAATCAAAGTATTATCTCTTGTGCATGTGTTTTGTACTTGTATAAACATATATATAAGTATACATGTTCTTGTGTGCAGATGTGTACATGTGTATGTACATAAGCATGCTAAGTGCACATCTCAAGGTCAGAGACTGATTTGCAGGAGTTGGTCCTCTCCTTTCACCAATGGGTCTTAGGAATTGAACTGAGGTGGCCAGGCTTGGCAGCAAGCACCTTTAACCACTCAGCCATCCCAATGGCTTCACCTCTTCTTTCAAGACAGAGACTTTCCCTGAACCTGGAAATTGGCTAGACTGGCTGGCCAGCAAAACCTAGGGCACCTCCTGTCTCTATTCCCTGCACTAGGGTTATAGAACACACCTGGCTTTTTCCCATGGGGAAACCAAACTCAGTTCCTCATGCAGCAGGTACTTTATCAATAAGACCATCTCCCTAAACCCTCAGAGCATCATCTTGAGCTTTTCAGTTTTGTCTGTGGTAGTATGCAGAATTTTATATTTTTATGTAGTGAAATTAAATATGTAAATATTATCTACTCACATGGTGTCAAATTTCATGGTGTTGTGTGTGTGTGTGTTTATTCATGCAAAAAAAATGACAACTACTTACTTCCTGGCTCTCAGAAGGACTTATTAGTTCCTCCAGGTTCTATTTACCAGTATTTGCTCCAATGTTTGTATAAGAAACAACACATCAGGAGACTCTCCTTAATACTAGCGAAGAAAAGAACAAAGCAAAAAGTGACCATCTCCCAAGAGATGCAGTCATACCAGCCTCCTTGACCTGCATGCCCAAGGCTGCGCTGCACAGATTTATGAATTCAGCAGCGTGAGCTAAAAGGTGCAGCGGATAGATGGCCAAGCAAAACATTTTACTATAGTTCTTTGCCTCAACAGTTGCTGCCATGCTGGTGAAGCTGGAGAAAGACAAAGCCATTTAAGCGCTTTCTACATTCTGGATACAGGGAAGGGACAGAGAGAAGTCTAAATTAGCCTCAGTTATTTTTCATCTACACAAAGGCCTTTTATGCAGTCATGGCCTCCTTTATGAGGCAGAGACTATTTGTAGTCTCAGGTCTCAGGACTGTGTGTTGACATCACTTTCCACACATAGCTCTAGAAGTCCAGGATGGGAAAGTGCATGTGTGCGTGTGGACACGTGGAGGCAGGAGGTTGACCCTGGGCATTGCTCCTCTACCTTACTGTTTGAGACATAGCCTTCCACTGAACCTAGAGCTCATCGATTCAGTTATTACTAGGTAGCAAGCAAGTCCCAAGAAGTCTCCTGTCTCAGCTTCCCTTGCCATTGTGTTCTGCTTTTTATATGGATTCTGGAAATCCAAACTCAGGTCTTTGTGATAAGACAACAAGCGCTTTGCCACCTGAGCCATTTCCCCAGCTCACAACATGCTGTCACATATCGTTAGTACAACGTACTACTCACCACAGGTTTGTACCCATAATTTCAAAGTAGAGACCAATGCTAGCTAGTAACGGGACAACATTTACATGATGACAGGTATAAATGAGGCAGGAAATCAATCACCACTGAAGCATTAAAATGAAAGGTAATTGAATGAAGTTCAGAAAAAGCTCATTCATTTGAGAGATTTGGCATTTTGGAATCATTTAAGAAGGCCCCCATTGGACATTTTCATGATGTTCACTATAAAGAAAATATTTAGTAAGTAAATTAAATAAATTCAGAAAGAGAATCCTTAAATGCTATATGGTTTAAAAAAATTGTGCTCTTCAAGGCTGTTAAAAAACAAGTTATCTGCATTATGAGTACAGACAGCTGACTTACTTAGTGAGAAGTAACATCCTGTAGGCCCTAAGTTATTTAATAGCATTAATGTTTGTTTTTGCCTTAACGAAGTTGAAATAATGTAATTTGACTTGTAATTTATTCACAAGGTGGCATGAAAAATAAAAAAGTATAAAGCCCACAGTGCACTGTGTCTGCTTCCCTCATGTCCTATGAATCAGGGTAGGCCTCGCTGCACCAAACAAGCACTGTGAACGTCTTTGCCACACTTTGCTGAGCACATCCAATTACATTGTGAACTGTGCTTTCATCATTGGGAGCACAAAGGTCCTCGAGCTCACTGACAAGCACTAGGGAAACCAGGAGTGTTAAGTACATAGGGTTGTCTCTTCAAAGGAAGAGGTGTATAACCTGTCTTCTACCCAGAAGTCTCAGGATGGACTGGCTGATAGCCTAGGTGACCCCTGTTCCATCTGCAGGGCCAGGCTCTACCTGGCTCACCCAAGCTCCTACAAGAAGGACCAGAGGCTGCTAATTGTCCTTATGATTTCTGTGCTATCTGTATGGCCAGGGGCTCCTCCAAACTCCCACAAACCTGGCAGAGATTCTTAGGCAAGTGATTTCTTGAGAAAGGCTGGAAGAGAAAGAAAACTTCTGCCTGACCCCACGTGGAGCTCTGGAACATGCAAGTGCAGCCATGTGCAAATTTTACATGGCTGCTGGGGATCCAAAGTCAAGTCCTGATGCTTGTGTGGCAAGCATATTACCCACAAAGCCATCTCCACAGTCCCTTAAAATCTTCTTACAATTGGAGTTGTTGTTTACTTGATGACATCCGTACTCTGGGTCATATCTCCTAAGTCTCTAACATATCTCCTAAGTCTCTAGCAAGAATTCATTGATGATTTTTTTGTCTTGACTTTTAGAGGGCTTTTTCTTTCTTTCTTTCTTTCTTTCTTTCTCTCTCTCTCTCTCTCTCTCTCTCTCTCTCTCTCTCTCTCTTTCTTCTTGGTTTTGTTTTTGTTTTTTGAGACAGGATTTCTCTGTGTAACCCTGGCTGCCCTGGACTGACATTGTAGACCAGGCTGGCCTTGAACTCACAGAGATCCACGTGCCTCTGCCTCTCAGAGTGCTGGGATTACAGGCGTGTGCCAACATGCCAGGGATAGAGGTATTTTTTTTATTATTTCTTTTTTTTTTAATTTTTTTATTTTTTGTTATCAATCACAGGTTAGGTACTTTGCATCCCATGCCCAGCCCGCCCACTATTATTTCTTTTTTATACACAAATCTTTAATGCAAATAGAATTTATTGTTCCTAAAAAACAAATTAGGAAGAAATTCAGTTATTCTTGGAGCAGTGAGGCAGAGACTGGTACTGGCCTTTCCCCCTAAAGACAGCAGCAACAGTGCCCAAAGAAAAGTCTTAAAGTGATGATGCAAGGCAAGTGCCTAAGAGATCCGTCAGCCGGACTGCCTGTCACACCTGCACCAACTTCAAGGAAAATGAAGTCCAAAAATGTTGCTGTGAAAGAAAACAAAGATATAAAAGCCAAAGCAACTCCTGAAACAAAGATTTTAAGGAAGACTGCAACATAGAAAATGCTGGAAACGGAGAAGACAAAGTTACAGAGGGGCCATTCCTAAAATAGAAACTGAGGAAGTGAAAGAGCAGATAAAGACAACAAAGAAGTGGAGGAGAAAGGAGCAGTTAGAGCAGAAGGAAAAGATGGTGAGAAATGCAATAAAGAAAGAAAAAGCTCAACATAAAGAGAAAGATGTCAGAAAAGAGAGCAACGATAAAACAAGGAAGCCGATGGGAGGAAAAAAGAAGCTAAAGAGAAAAGAGGGGAAGAGGATGGAGATTAAAAGAGGAAGAAGAGAAAGATGAACCAGTCAAGCTGAAAAGGATAAGGCAAAGAAGAAGAAAAAAAGAGAAGATGGAAAGCAGAAAGATGAAAAAGGAAAAAGGGGACTGAAGAGGTGGCTCAGTAGCACTGGCTTTCCTCCAGTGGTCCCGAGTTCAATTCCCAGCACCTACATGGCAACTCACAATTACCTATATACTCCCATGGGATTGGGTGCCCTCTTCTAAGGTTCAGATGTACATGCAGACAAAACACCCATAGTACACAAAATACACAAGTAATAAAACTTTAAATCAAAAAGGAAGGGTGGTGATAGGTGAAGGAAATGAAAAGAGATGGAAACAAGACGAAACATCTGGGGAACAAGCTGAAAACAAAGGTTTCAAACAAGATGGAAAAAGGGAGTCTGAGTATTGTTTAAAACCATTCTATGTGAGATCACGACTTGATAACATGTACCTTCCTGTTATAATGTTAATAGAGATTAGTATTTTGTCAGATATTTTATAAACACCATTTTTCTTGAGCATCATTCAATCTCAGAACATCGTCACATGGCTTGCTAGATGTGAACTACGTGATACGATACTTTTGCACATTTTGTGATTATAGTAGCGTAAATTATGAAGTGTACACTTGCGAGTTTGTCTGGCATTTCACTGTGTGTAAGTTGTGTACTAGGTCTTTGAGTTTTAGTTTTATATGTGATAATTTTGCAAAGTAGAAGAATTCCGAAAGAAAGAGCTTGATTCAGCTTTGCTTTGGTTCTCTAGGATGCTCTCAAAGGTCAGTCATTTTCATATCATTTTGAGTTAGAATTCCCAGTACCAAATATAACAGCTGTGTTAGTAGCTTGGAAAGAATATAAAGTTTCTATTTCATTTTCCAAAGGGATACAAATTTTTTTTCAGGAAGGCAGTTCTGATTATAAATTTTGTTGGAAAAAAATAAAAAATAAAAAAATAAAATAAATTTTGTTGGATGTATAATAAAACAGTTCCACAAAGACACTTTTTTAAGGAACAAACTAGGAATCAGGGTTTTCAAACTATTTTCCCTGATGGTATTGCACTGTCCCTAAAACTATGCATTCATCAAATCAGAAGTTCCTTATTCAACGCAATTAAGCCCACATGACTAGGTGGATTTGTGAGCCTTGGGGTATGATGTTGAATCTCTTCCTTCACGATGACATGTTCCTCCAGCTTGGCCTTGGTGCTGGACAGTTGCCCATGCAGCTGTTCTAGGTTTTAATGCTAAGGGGACAACAATCACCATTTGCCTTCCTTCTGAAAGCCTCACTGCTCTGGAAGATGTTCTTAAGACAGACAGTTGAGAAACCTCATATCTTTAGCCTCATATCTTTACTTTCCATTTATAGATGAATTTAGGACAAATATGCATCTGATAATATTGAGAATCCTTCCCAGGAACATACATCTATTCAGTTTAACTTTTTTGTTTCCTATCAGTGTTTTGGGCTTATGTCGTAAACACTTTGTGTGTGTGTGTTGCTGTTATAAACAGGATCAGTTCCATTATAGTTTAAAGCTCATTTTCAATCTCTCCTAATTCTAGAAATAAATCTTTATAAATAAACTGGATTGGCATTTCGTTGAATCCAAATTTTAAGAGCAATTGTGAAAATGACTGTCAAGAATATGCAGTTTAGGAAACAATTGTGTATGGTATATAAAAAAATAGATATTGATATCATTTTGATTAGACATACATGACCAACCAGAAAGGAAGTTTTAAAAGGTCACTTTAAGGTGTGAGGTCCACATCATCCCTGACTTCCAGTGTACAAACACACTTGGTATTTTAAAGGAAAGGTGTGTGAATTTGTTGGTCTGATCAGAACCATAAACTTACAGGTTGAAATACTCAGTCCTAAACAAAATAAACATAGATAGAGCTTAGCCAAAGCACATAATATCAAATTTCTAGAGGCCAGTGATAAAGAGAAAAATCTTAAAATAAGATACTAAAAAGGGACATATGTACCAAGGATCACAGGCAACTGATATTTTGTTATAAATAACAAAGAAGTATCTTGCAGTCTTTAAAGCACCATAAGAACATTCTAGAATTCTTTAACATAGAAGATATTTTTCAAAACTGAATATAAACTAATTATTTTTCAAAACTGAATATAAAATAATTATTTTTCTGATAATACAAGAGTAAAAAATCAATTGTTAGCAGATTTGTATAACAATAAATATTAAAGGGAGTTCTTTGCATAGAAATAAAATATATTGGATGAAATTTTAACTTAGAAGAATGAAGGATAGTAGAAAACTAAACATAAGGATAAATACAAAATAAATGTAACTTTTAAAGTGATAACTTTAAATATAACAGATGCTTACCAACACACACACACACTGTACTATGGGGGTTTGTATCCTTCCTAAGGTGAACAAAAATAACAACTCTGTAACAAGAGGCATATGTATATACGTTGTCACATTATTTTTAGAGTTGCATAATGTTATTTGAAGAGCATATATTATTAGTTGAAGGTAAATGTGATAATTTTAAAATATACATTACAAATACTACAGCAACCACTTAAATATATGCAGAGTGCATAGCAAAGAAACACAGAAAACTGGATCACTAAAATATAAAAGAAAGAAGAAAACAGAAAATCCTTGATTTCAAACAGAAAACAAAGAAAGTAGATTTACACCAAGCCAAATTGTTAATTAAAATAATACTAACCATCTAAATATTATAATTAAAAGATTTGGGATGTTGTATTGGATTGCAGGAAGCAGGAATTATGAAATCATTCTGTGATATTTACGTACACACACACAAATATACTGAAAATAAAGACATAGAGGCAAAAAATGGACATGAGTTTGTGAGGAGGATGTTGGGGTGGATCTGGGAGGATTTGGAGGGGAGTTGGGGTTAAGACTATTGAAATACATTATATGCATATCTATGAAGTACTCAAAAAACAAATGTAAATATTATATTAGAAAATACAAAGGCATTAAAAGTGAAGTAGTGGAAAACTTTGTCAACTGAAAACACTACAGGAGGCTGAAACGGTTTATCTCCCAGGATCCACGAGCTACAGGCAATAGTTAAAATATTCAAGATGGAATGAAGATTACAAGAGATGGGGAAGGAGTTTGTGCTTCCTACCCAATCAGACAGTAATTTAAGCTTGCTCTCACTGGCTCCGCTCTTATGCTGATAGATTAGGGTTGTCTGAAGAACATAGACATACTCTAAGTATATTAAGATATGTGTATAAATCAGATGTGTAAACTCATACGCCCTAGGCTGGAGTGCTTGGGACAATGTTTGTATACTATAAATTATTGTGTTTATGTTTTGATACCAGTTGCAATTTTTTCCACTGCTCAAATTTTTCCAGCCTCTGTGCTTTGTCAAGAGTCATCAGGCCTCTTCTGAAGGTCCTTCAAAGTCATTTCTTCCACACCCTTTGTTCTGAGGCACACACATCATTCTTCATGATGAGAAGGGGCTGGTCTGTATGCGTACAGCTGGGCATATTAACTGTCTCAGGACGTGTAACAACATAAGACTAGGATCTCGCTTCATCTCATAATGGTACAGAATGTGGCCATAACTCACAAGCCATTCCCATGATTGTTGTGCGTACGCTCTGGAAGACAGTTCCCAAGATTTGCATCACCATAAGCTATCCATCTTTACTTATTTGGAATGTTTAATCATGTTTAATCTTAGGTTAGCCTATTTTTAAATTTTTATTTAGATGTATCTTATTTCATTATACGTATACGATTGTTCTCCCTGCATGTATGTATATGTACCATGTGAGTGCCTGTTGCCTGCGGAGAGCAAAAGAGGGTGTTTGGTCCCCTGGCACTGCAGTTATGGATGATTGTGAGCCACCACCTGGGTGCTGGGAATTGAATCTGAATCCTCTGCAGTTGTAATAACCCCTTTAAACTCCGAACCACTAGTCTAGCCCCTTATGTTAGTTTTAATCTTTGAGTTCATCCTAAAAGGAAAAATCTCAGAACGTGCATATGAGATAAACTACTGTTGGATATTTGTGACAGATAATGAATCTTGAGTGTCCTTTCTGCTTATGTAGTATTCAGCTCCACAAGCTAAAGATAAAAGGTCATTTCCAAACTATGAATGTTTGAAAGGTAACCAGATCTTTTGAGATTGAGAGGTGCAAAACTGGATCATAGGTCCCTGGAAGAATCCAAGAGAAGTAGCAGCCATTTTTAGTCACCATCTGTGAGAGAAAAAGACTTTTTATCCTAACTTCATAATTTTATGAAGATGCAGTTTAATGTTTTCAAGTTATGTTTATCTGTATCTGATGTCTTTTAAGTTGCTTTACTCTTAGAGATTTTTAAGGTATACATTTATAAGTGGTGAGATTTTTTTTAAAACATCACCTTGGTCATCCCCAAGGCAGGGTAGCACACCGATGAGTAGTAGCAGACCAGGAAGACAGCTTCCTGAGAGTGGAAACAAGGTAGTGTTGCTGACCCATGATGCCCTGTAGCAGCTAGGAGGCCACATGGTACATAGCGTGGCTGAAGCATCAGGCTTACTGGCTTAAGACTGAAAGTTCTCGCTCCTGATAATCCTTTATACACAGAGGGGGTTTTATTTCCAGGGCAGGCCTAGCCTCTTCCCAGCCCTTATTTATTCCTCCCTAGAGAAATACTCAGCAGAGTTGTTCACTGGAGGGAGGGGAGTGGAATTGAACCTGCATTAACGTTCTCAAAAGCGAGACCTCAAAGGACACAAAGCTTATTCATATCCTCCAGGGACCAGCTCAGTCCCCACAAAGGATCCATGTGGCCTGAGACCAGAAGAGCAAAGCCTTCCCGTGCTAGGATTCAACCGCTCATGTGAGTCTCACACTGAGCTATGGATCTTAGCCTTTCCTGTATCTAAAGGTACAATTTCTGCTCTCCTCTAAACTATTGTTTCTTATGTCTTATTGCCATGATTTTTATTGAGAACTGTAGCAAGTCATGGAAGTTCTGTTTACTATGCTCTTCTCAGGACCCCAGTGTGTTGGGGTAACTTTCTTTCACATTTTGTAAAGGTGTGTCTGTATTTTCATCTGTTAATTCTATACCAGCTAAGAGCTAAGAGCTGTCAGGGGTTTGGTACTGTCATTTCTATGGCCCATCACCATATGGCTTCCTATTTGTAACAGACCTCAAAGCTTTAGGCAGCCAAAGAGATGGATCAGGTGTTGTCTCATTGCTGATTAGTTGTAATAAAGATCTGACCGCCAACAGCTGGAGCAGGAAATGAAGGGAGGAACCTCCAGGAGAGAGAGGGATGCTGGGAGAAGAAAGAGACACAGGAGATTTAGAAGCAAGCAGACATGGAAAGGGACAGATGGACATGAACAAGAGCAGAGAGGTAGTCATGTGGCAGGTCGTAGGCTAGAATAGTTGGAACAACAGTGGCTGGGAGACTGCCCCAGTGAAAGGCCTAAGCTTTAGACTCTGCATCATTATTCATACCACTGGTGGGTCTGAGAAAGTCCTGCTATACTGATATACTATGTTTTGTCCTCCTCAGGATGCTTCCTCCAGACACTGGTGTGCTGTGCTGTCCTAACAGCCTCCAGGATTCTGATATAGTGAGCCCTCAACAAGGCTTTCTGTGTTTTCCTGTCCTTCTGACCAGATGAAAATTTGAGAAAGCACTGTAGTGAACTCCTATGTATATCATGCTTAGTCCTCTCAAGCAAATTTGATTTTTCAGTGTCTATTTCCTCTTTCAGGTTAGAGGAACATTAATTCCCACACTGCTGATGGTGGAGGTGCGGAAAGCTATAGTGTCTTAGTCAGTATTCTATTGCTGTGAAGAGATACCACAACTTCCTTAGTTAGGATTTCTACTGCTGGGATGGAACACCATGACCAAGAAACAAGTTGAAAAGGAAAGCTTACACTTCCACATTGCTGTTTATCACCAAACCAAGTCAGGACAGGAAATCGAACAAGACAGGATCCTGGAGGCAGAAACTGATACGGACATCACTGAAGGGCGCTGCTTACTGGCTTCCTTCACTTGGTTTGCTCAGCCTGCTTTCTTATTAGACCCAGGAATAGCACCAGCCACAAGGTTCTGGGCCTCCCTCGTCAGTCACTAATTGAGAAAATGCCTTACAGCTGGATCTCATGGAGGCAATTCCTCAACTGAGCTCCTTCCTTTTTGATTACTTTAGCCAGTTGTAGTGGAAGTTTTGGTTTCTTTAAAAACTCAGTTATGTTATGTAAATGTGTTTTTGTTTTAATCCCAAGTGTGGGATATGGGACTGCCTTAGTTTGTCCACGGTTGATAACAACCTCATTCAAGGAAAGTGGTCTTTGCCAGCTGGAGTTAGAGGAATTCTGATGACTCTAGGACAACAGTATAAATATGAGACCACAAAGAGAGGCAAAGGCTTCAAGGGGGCAGACAGAGTAGGAAGAAGGCTGCTTATTCATCCTCCTGTGTTTGCTGTTTTCAGCTGCTGGACTGCTGGAAATCCTGATGACTGAGATTGGTGTTTTCCCAAAGAACCAGACCACCCTAACCAGCTGGAACCCCACCTAAAGAGGACTATGACCACATTCTCTTCTAACCTTCTTTCTCTCTTACCTATGGTTAGGGGGTTGGAAGGAAAGTAGAGACATTAAGGAACCCAAATAAAATAGAGTTTAAAAAAAAAAAACAAACAAACAGTAATGCCTACAGCCAGTACAATGACCAGGACAGCTCTTACTTTTAAAAAGCCTTTAACTGGGCCACACTTTCTAATCCTTCTCTAGTAGCGCTACTCCCTGGTGACCAAGAATCCAAATCTATGGGAGCCATTCTTATTCAAACCAGCACTTACAGGAACCTCAAGATGACCATAGCAACTGCAGTCCTCAAGTGCTCATGAGCAATTACTACGGCAAGATATATTTGCGTAAAAGATGAAAAAGGCTGTATCACAGTGTAGCTTCCCTTTTAGCTTCAGCCTTCTCTTATCTTCCCTGAAGTCCCTAATTTCTTGGCAGCTTAACAAATCAGACCATTATGTATTTTTCAGAAGTGAGCATTTATTTGCCATTCATCCACGCCATAGATATTTATTAGCACCTACATTCCAGAAAGTGTTTTCTTGGACCCTTCTTTAGAATTAATATTGCTGCCCCCTTTCAAGGTAGTCAGAATTATATTATCTCAAAAAGGGTGTAGCAATGGAACCCTCATAACCCTCATAACAGTACTTGAGGCTCTCTTCTGGGATCATGTTTCAGTCACATGGATGTCCGGTGAGGCCTTTCCACTGATGTATCCTAGAAGCTCTTTCCAACTCTTTGAAGAACTATTTTGAAGGCCCAGATCACTGTCTATTTCTCATACTAACCTCATAAGACCCTGGACCCTGAACTGCAGCAAGGCTCTGCATGCCAGCCTGTGGAGGCCCCACTTCCTAGGTCAGACTCTTTGAAGTTTGGCCTAGGGGCCAGCACCAAACTAGTGCTCACCAAACACCAAAGCTGGACAGAAAAGAATCCATGTTCATCAAATTTTGTAGCAAGTTAAACACAACCTGGGCTATAATTTATATAAAATTAGATGTACCTGTGTTAATTGTATACTTTAATTAATTTTAACAAATATATATAAATGGCAAATGTATAGAGCCATGGGGTTTCCATTATAGTTAAAACTGAGACCACTTATTCACTCACCTGTTGATGGGCATTTGGATCATTAACAGGTCAGGGCTCTTGAGAATTAACCTGCTTCAAGCACATACATACAATTCTTTAAATGTTTATATACCAAATTTCTCAAATAAGGAGTTGCTAGACCATAAGTTAGATACACATGTATACCCTTTTATTAATCTAGCAAAACAGGTATATCTGTTTAATAATAGGAGTTTATGCATTTATTTTGTATAGCTTTAAAATATTCAAGCAATTCATTTGTGAGGAGTGGAGGCCAGATATTTTGTTAAATTTGTATAATTAATTTTTATTGTGTTTTACTAAAACACTAGCTGCCAGGATTCCTGCCCCCTTACCCCCCCACACACATTAAAGACCATTATGGAAGAAAGATTGTAAGACCAGAGATCAAGGAGGACTGGAGAGAATCAGTGGGTTTTGGATATGACAGGTCCCTACACTCATGATCTTACAGCAGCTGCGGTTGCTTCAGAAGACCGCCACAAGATGAAGCCAGTCAGCACTCTAACATGGAAGGAGAAGGGGGTTCATGACCTCCACCCCCAAGTGAGGGGATATGGATAGTTGATGGCTTCTGGGGGAGGAAAAGCCCGTTTAGGCCCATTGGGTTTACCATTCTCTAGTAGATGGCCCACACCCATGAGTATGTGGGTGGCAGCATCTAGAGTCAGTGGGTTACTAATTGAGAAAAGTTGGGAGGGATGGGATGATCTGGGAGAAGTTAGAGTGAAGGATAGCAGTGAATATTATCAAAACACATTGTACAAAGTTACTGAAGAATTAGTAAATATGTGTGCGTGTGTCACTGGCTAAGATGGATTCATAATATTTCATGAGCAGATTACCAACCTCAGATTGTTTGAAACTCTTTTCTCTGAGTGACAACTCTCCCTTGCCTTTCTACTCACTAAGTCTCAGACTAGAAATGGCAACGAATACCTAAAAATAGAGCCAAATGCTCTTTGCTGTAAATACTGAGCCATTCCTACAGACCAATATGTATGAGTGTATATCTATATATGTGTGATTATACACATATGTGAACATGTTTTATATTTCAGGGCATCTGGAACAAGGCATGGGCACTGGCACCTCAAACTTTCACAGCCAGCTCCAGTGTGCAATCAGAGCAGAGAACCACCACCCTAAATACTTCAGGGAAAGTTCTGATGTGATCTAGGAATATAAAAATTTCTTGGTTCAGAAGAGAGAAGAGCCTGGTGTGAGAGAGGATTCCCCCCTACAAATAGCTTGGCAGCAAACAGCAGGTTAACTTGGCTTCATTTCATAGATTCCCCTTCGCACAAGTCAAGATGCCAGTGAGAAATGTTGAAACACTCTAATACTTGTTCACATTACCAAACATTTGTGTGCTTTGGGCCCTAGGATGAGCACTTTACATGCAGTATAATTCTCCCCCTTGTTTGTGGGTTTATTTTCTACAATCTCAGTTATTTTAGGTCAACCATAGTCCCAAAATATTATTAGAGCACAATGAGAAATTAAGCTACTTTAAGGAAGATAGACCATATGCACACACTTTTCAATGCAATAAACTACTATAATAACTCAAGTTTGTATTGTTATTCATTTCTTACAATGCATAACTTATAATTTTAACTTTTTTGTCAATATGCATATGTTAAGGGAAACAGATATACTGTGTTATGTGTTATATAGAGTTTCAGAGATTCACAGGGTGGGGGTGTTGGAATGTGTCACCATATTATAACTGATGCCATGCCCATTTTACATTTGCATACACTAACTCATGGAGCAATAAGTCACTGGCCCAGAGTCATGCTTATGTGGGAATGAGCATATGAGCATAAGTGGGCCTGAATCTGTTGAAATGGACACAGCATATGGCTCCCTGGCTCCAAACTCTGCTTATACTTCTAGCTTAATGTGACCTTACCTTACATGTTTCTGTGTCTCAAACCTCTCCCTGCTGTTCTCTAATAAAGGACAGCTTACAGTGAATACAGGATCTTCCCTAAGTGACACATTATCTCATCTTCATAACTTTGTTATTCAACTCACTACAGGAAGGAAACTCAAGAGGCAAAGACAAAAAGTCAGAGATGAGGGATAGCATCTCTCTACTTAGTACAAAATAAAAAATAGCATCGGGCCATTGGGTCTGAAGTATATGACACAGCAGAGAGCAAGAGCAATTGTCCTAGAAATGCTACATGTGGCTCCCTGCATTGACGGAACCATATTCCAGGTCTGTTACTATCCCAAGTCTGTTACCATCAAGAAGTCATTTGACAATGGGAAGTCTTTTCTCTGGTCCTGAATCATTATGTGCGAGAAAAAAATAAAGCAATTGAGTTAAAATATGATTAAGCCCTTTCCTGCTGTAATATTCCATGACTGCTCATTCAAAGGCCAAACATACTATAGACAAGTAATTCTATAAGAAGCATGGTTTCAGCAGAAGACATAATGGTTGGGTTATCTAGTGAACTGTGTACATTTTTTCCCCAAGAATGAGCAAGGCAAAGTGATCTAAAAACATCAACACAGCAAATATTGTGAGATGTGTCACCACTGACATCATTGTCATGGTTAACATGCCAGTCATTAGAGTTTACAAATTGTGCTGAGTTACCGTAAGCTGCCAGGCTTTATCATCATTCATGTGCTCCTTGGGAAGTTCTCAGTTGGGGCATATGGCACAGACAATGGCTCCTTAGTTTCCTTGGATAGTACATCGAAGTTAGATCAGGTTACTCTGTGTTATTAACCATATTTTTTTTTCCTTTTTTAAATTCAACTTTTTTCCGTACAATATCTTTTATCTTGTTTTCTCCCTTCTCCAACTCTTGCAGACATCCCCCACCTCCCTACCTACTCAACTTTATGTGAACTCTTTCTACTCTTTCTGTTTCTCTATTTCTACCTCTATTGGTATAATGTTCTTTTGGAGTATATACAAATTACCCTCGTTTATTCAAATGCTGCTTTCTCTAACCCAGTAACTGGTTTCAATCCGGACATTGCATTGTGATGGTTATTCTAAGCATCATCTGTCTCAAGTTTGTATAAACATGCCACCATTTGTTCTCTGTGTTGTCAATAAAACAACTAACCATTACTATGCAATGGGGAGAATAGGGTGGGACATCCTGGTCCAGAGGGGAGAAGAAGGAAGCAGGAGGGTAGGAGCAGAGGTCAGCAGGAGAAAACTTTGAACCACATGGAGAGATGAACCAGACATAAGATATGACTAAAAGGAAATATAATGGGTAAAATCTGAATCTGAATGGTAGGAAACTATGCAGGTTTGGAGGTTTAGGATGGAGTAACCATTGCCCAGCATTGTGCTCTAGGTTAATTAAATAAATTCTAGTCTCTGTGTGGTGATTTGGGTATACAGCTGGAATAGGAAAAACCGCTGATTAACTCCAGATAGATCAATAATAAATATTAACAACCCACAACATACCTCTCTTTCAAAAAAGACACACAAAAATAAAAGTCAAAACAAAACAACTTAATAAGACAAAGAAATGCCAAAACAAAACAAAAGTTACCCGCGCGCACGCGCACACACACATGCACCCACAGACACATGCACAATGTAGTTTGTGCTGGCTAACCACTCTTTAACATTGAGGTCTTTCTTGGAATGTGGTTGATATAACCAGTGACACTCCATTGGAAAAAAAAAATGTGACTTTCCCTTGACCAGAGGGTATCAATTACAAACAGCTTCTGGGTTACCTTGGGAGCTTGTACTTACTTCCTTCTTTCAGTTCTGGGACATCACCTGGCTTGAACCTGTGCAGGTCTTGTGTGCCACAGTCTCTTTGAGTTTGTATGTGTCCTGTTGTGTCTGGAAAACAGGTTTTTTTTTTTTTTTTTTTTTTTGTAGCTATCCATCACCTTTGGTTCTCATAATCTTTCTGCCTCCTTTTCTGCATAGCCCTCAAGAGAGGGGTTTGATGAAGACATCCCATTAACATTCAGTGCTCTAAAGTGTGTCACTCACTACACATTGTCCAACTTTTGGTCTTTGTGTTAATTCCTATATACCACAGGAAGCTTCTCTGATGAGGAGTGGGAGATGCACTGATTTATAGGTATAGCAACATGTCATTAGAAGTTTTATTGCTATGTTCTTTGAGCAGAATAATAGTAGGTTTACCCTAGGCCTATGGCCTATCTGATCTTAGGCTCTTGGATTCATTAACAGGATCAGGTATGGGTTCTGTTTTATGGAGTGCACTTAATTCCAATCAAAAGAAGGAGGAGGAGGAGTTTGGTTATTCCCATAACACTTGTGCCACTATTACACCAGTTTATCTTACAGGCAGGTCACTCTTGTAGATCTCACAATCTGTAATTGGGTAACATTACCTTTCTCCTATGGTAGTATATAGAATTCCTTCCAGTACCATAAACGCTAGTGTTGGGGGTTGGTCTGATGCTTGTATTTTGATGCTAATTACTGGCTCTCAAGATCTGGCTACTGCCTGGATACACCTATTCTTGTTGTTTAAACCTACCTGATTGGCTGATTAAATGGCCTATACCTGGGTAGGGCAGACTGGGGGAGGCGTAGCTAAAGATCCCAAGCTTTGGGAACAGGAGAATCACAAGAAGAGGACAGACAGGAAGAGAGGAGGAAGGAGTATGCCATGATGGGTTAGTGTGGAAAAGCAATCACGTGGGCTGGGAGGAAGGACTCCAAGGATGGTGTGGCTGGAAAAAAACACTAAATATAATCAAGTATTCATAAGATTATGAATGGGAGGTAGCCCAAATAAGGATGGTATAGGTGGATGGCATTGGATGGGGGCTGGGAGGTGGATGGTGAGGTTATTGATATAGCACAGGTAGGAATATCTGCCCATCCCAAGGTAAATAGGCAATTATAAAATTTAATAGGTGTCTGTGTCTTATTATTTGTGATAGCAGGTTAAATAATACTTCTGCAATAATTTCAAGGCAAAAATAAATAAATAAATAATACATAGCCCAGCAGCCCATTTTTATTTACAACAACACATGAGTCAGGGGTAAAGCTTCTAGCTGGGCATCAGTTCAACTTTTTCGTATTTGATGACATGAGCAAGTGCTGTCTTCAGCAACAGGGCCTTACCATCAAGTTCTAGAGAGCAACCAACAGCCTTGCCAATAGCTTACGATGTTTGAAGGGGTTCCATGGGACCCTTTCGGCAAATGATTAAACATGAATTCAACATGACTCCACACATTTATAGCACAGGGATTTTTATTTGGTGTCTTAGTTAGAGTTTCTGCTGCTGTGAAGAGACACTAGGACCACAGTAACTCTTATAAATAAAAACATTTATGTGGGGACTGGCTTATGATTCAGAGGTTTAGTCCAGTGTCTTCTTGGGAGGAATGGCGGTGCACAGCCAGACACGGTGCTGGAGAGGGAGCTGAGAGTGCTACATCCAGATCCAAAGACAGCAGCAAGAGCGAGAGTGACCCTGGGCCAGTTCTGAGCATCTGAAACCCCAAATCTTTCCCCGGTGACACACTTGCCTCCAGCAAGGCCACACTTCCTACCAGCACCGTTCCCTGTGAGCCTGTGGGGGACATTTTCATTCAAACTATCACACTTGGTGACATGGATATCTAGTTAGGGCATGGTCTCCATCATTATATATTGATCCTTTTTAGATTCCTATGGAAGCATCTTAGTAGTAGGTTTCCACATGGTTTTTCAGAAGGCCTCTGGAGCTAATTCTTTTGTATATTTAATTTAGTGTGTGTGTGGGGGGGGTGTATGTGTGGTGTATGTAGTCTGTGCGGTCTGTGTGTCTGTGTATCTGTCTGTGTGTCTGTTGTCTGTCCATGTAGGGAAGGGATGCATATATGCCACAACTCTCATGTTGAGGTCAAAGGTCAATTTGCAGGCGTTTATTTTCTCCTTTCACATGTGGGCCCCAGGGATCAAACTGAGGCCATCAGCTCCATAGCCCACCATCTTGAAATTTTAACTTTGGGAAATGACCATGAAATACTACTGTGATATTCATTACTCAGCCCAGTGGCTTTAAATGGTATATAAGTGGCAAATCAGGGTACTGTCTCTTCCTGGCAGAAATCCAGAGTCACCTAGATTCTTCAAGTAAGGCTTTTATTGGAATGGAGAGGAGGATGTTGAATAACTTAACCAGAACACATCCAGACTGTACTGTCATCTGAAAGTCCCCCACAAAATCAGTATCATCTGATGTACATAGTATAGTCAGTGATGTGTTTTTAGCCATCTGCCTATTACACCTGAAAATGCTCAGCTCTGCAATTCAAATCTCAACAGAGCTCTTCTATATTTTCTGTAGAAAATCAAGAGTGTTCCAGAAATAAACGCTCTGCTCTAACCCAAAGCCTTCTGCCATACCTATCCCTTAGCCTGCCCGTGTTCACCTTATCCCTTTAATTAGGCTTTCCTATTGAACCATATGCCACCTGCTGGCAGGAACTGTGTGTGTCTCATCTACACATTTCTCATTGTGCCACCAAGCTGAGTGCAGTGCCTGTCATGTCTTACAGCCCATAAACCCTCACTGCCATCAGAATTGCATTGGTAAGTGAGGTTAATTCTAGGTTACCATAGCATTAAATGGTATAGAAAATATACCATTTATTCCATAAGGGCTGGTGAGTGTCTCAATGGGAAAAGCACTTGCTGTATGAGCCTGATGCCCTGAGTTTGACCCCAGAACCCACACAAAGGTGGAGAGACTCCACTCCATAAAGTTTTACTCTGACTACCACTGTGGCATGTGCCCCTTCCTCATACTTGCACAACATGCACATGCTTACACCCACACCCACACAATAATAATTAATAATAATACTAATAATAAATGAGCGAATAAACAAAAACTATAAAAAGATAATAAATGAGAGCTATTTAATGTAACTGGCAGAAATTAGTGGAAGCCCTCTCTCCTACCTGATGAAATATTTCAAAGCTATGAAGTAACATTTTGAAGATATTCATATGTAATCCAGATGGTCTATATTATACTTTGTCCATTTTGTGCTCATCACTAACTGCGCTCCTCTGTCATGGAGTCATTGCGCCCTCAACGAGCTCGTATGCTAGGGTTAGGGTTAGCTGAAGAGAGGCAATGAGTGAATTACAATGGGAAGCAAGGTTTTTCTTAGTTTCTTCAGCAGATATTTTTTGAGCAATAAATATCTGCAAAAGGCCATGGTAATAACTGAACTGAGACATATTTATTGCTTTTTAATTATGTTAATATATATACAGTTATTGATTAACATTATGAACACTAAAAATTAAAGCTCTTTGCTTTTCTTACTTCTTTTGTTTGTTTTGTTTTGTGTTTTATTATCTCAGCATGGGAGCCTTAAGAAAAGAAGAAAGAAAGAAAGAAAGAAAGAAAGAAAGAAAGAAAGAAAGAAAGAAAGAAAGAAAGAAAGAAAGGAAAAGGAAGGAAGAAAGGGAGGAAGGAGAGAAGAAGTTGTGAGGGGATTGTGAGGGGTAGGGATGAATATGATCAAAATACATTGTATGCACGTATGACATACTTAACTAATTAATCAAAATATTGGATTTTAAATTAACTTTAAAAAAGAATCTAGGAAACCTATGAGCTGGAGTAATAGAGAAAGAAACCTATTTACTTTACCAATCTCTAGCTGAAATCCAGTATTTCTTTGAATGTAGACGACAAAACAGCGTGGGCTCAGCAGTCGCTGTGATTTTGTCGCCAAGAGAACTCACAGGTACTTTCATGTGATTATGTTGTTTACAGCTATGTTGAGATAACTACGGCAAACATCACAGCTTTTAAACTGTATCTGAGCCACTGTTGAATTTAAGTTTAGTTCAGAAACAAAAAGCACACAGTTTACAAGATCACAAATTTATCCTTAGACTATGTTAATATAATTAACTACGGTGTGTATTTGTGTGTGCCCGAGCAGGCACACTTGCCTGTTCAGTCAGAGGTCAACTTTCAAGTATCTACTTCTTAACTTCCATCATATGTGTCCCAGGGATTGGACTTAGGTCATCAGGCTTGGCGACAAGCGTCTGTACCCACTGACCCCTTTTCCAGCTCAATAACTTACTATATACTATATAACTATATAATTTACAGCACATATTTAAGGAGTCCACAAGTTTTTCTAGATTCATAGCTCAAGAAAGTCTGACTCTGTTCAATATCACAGTGGTAGCCACTCTCAAGTGTCTAGTGCAGGTCTTTCTCTGAGGTGACAGGAGCTTTGGGACTCAGTTACATATGTGTATCCCCATGTTGAGAGTACAGAAGTTGCTGCATGTTTCCACATCCCCTTGTGGCCATCCTTCCCTGTGCTCTTGAATCTGGGCATGCCTCTCTATGTGCCTGGGTGTCACCATAGGGGACTGCAGTTCAAGTCTAATCTGTACAATTTGGATCAAAACCAAACCATACACTTCCTGATGAGAAAAAGCTGGCTGGGCAAAGCCAAGTGCAACAGAAGCACCTGAGCATCTTGGTGAACCGTAAAGCAATGTGAGTCATTCCTAACTGAATAAATGTCAATGAAACATGAAATAGCATTGGCACAAAGGAGAGTTGAAAATGGTTCCTCTTCTTGCACGAATTTGCATACATTAAATTACTTTTTCCTGGTGAAGGACAAAGCCTGTATCTGTAGCATGGAAGACAACAAGGTCATCTGGCTACGTTAGGAACTAAGAGGCAAGCTCATCTTAGGGCTTCTTGCTGAACACACAGACAAACCTAGTTGCTCCATCTGTCCATTATGTATATCTTTGCTCCTTTCATTGTGAAGCTGCTATCTTTTTATTGGAAAAAAAGCACTTTTTGTCATATGATATATTCTGATATGGTTCCCTGTTCCTATACTCTTTCTAGATCCTTCCCATTTCCCCACCCACCCAACTCCTTGTCTCATCTTTCTTTAGAAAGCAAATACAACAAACAAATCAGAATAAAAGGAAAAAACAAAACACACACACACAAAACCAAAAAATGTAACATACAATCAAAAGACCAGTAAGACGAAAAGTTCTCAAAAAAACAATATTAGATAAAATGTCTACAAAAATACCATTGAGTTCGTTTTGTGTTGGCCAACTATTCCTGGGCATGGAGTTTACCATTGAATGGTTGTTGTTTTTACAGTCCATTGGAGAAAACTATTTTTCCCTTGCCATCAACTGTCAATTGCAGATAGCTTTTTCATTAGGGTGGAAGCCTATGTCTAACTTCTCCCTCTCAGTGCTATGAACCCATCTGGCTTGAACTTAGACAGGGCCTGTGTGTGTGCTGCCACCATTTCTGTGAGTCCATCAGTCCTGTTACGTCTGAAAAGCATTGTTCCTTTGAAGTCATCCATTCCCTTCTGCTCTACAATCATTCTGCCTCTTCTATATAGTGTCCTGAGCCCTGAGGGGAGGGATTTGAGGAAGACATCCTTGAGTGCTCCAACATCTCTGAATCTCTGCACACTGTTCAGTTGTGGGGTCTCTATTTCAGTTCCCATCTACAGCAGAGGAAGTGATGCAACTGTCTTTCGTGCTCTCTTTTCTTGCACAGAATATGGCTCTAAAACAAAAGCATTTTCATCTAATCAATACTTGAAAGCCAAAGCCCTTGCAAGCCACAGTTTGGCAATATATGAGCTGGGAATGATTATGAGATGAAGCACCAAGAAGAACGCCAATACAGCTCCCGATGGAGATACAGTCCCCAGGGACAAACCACTTGGAGAGGCGTTGGGTGCCTCTTTGCTTATTTTCAAATCCATTTTAATTTCAACTGGCACATAACTATTGTTTCTATCCAAAGGGAAACCAGGTGAAATTTAAATACATGTCTGCAGTAGGAAATGTTCAGGGTGGGACATGGAGATTTCTAGCATGGTCTTGCAAAAATGAGGGTCCACCATTGTCACATTGTATTTCTCGAAAACCTTTCCCCAAAGATGAATAGAAGGCTTTCCATGTTGAACCTTACTCTGAGATAAACTATTTCAAAGCACACGTGTGATTACTTACTGGGTTTTTCTTTAAGTATTGATTTTTCAGCTATTTTATGGTTCACCATCCATTACATTTATCAAGCCAAAAACATCAGCAGTATAATTAAATTTTGGCTTACCTCTAGTAAGAAAAAAAAAGCCACTGTAACAGTTGGGTGAACAATGATTTCCTCTTCCTAGGGTTTTAATTTCCTCTCTCTGTACCTTGTCCTTGCTGGGCATTGGCAAAGGCCCATTGGTTGTCTCTCTTAGATATGTGATGTGTCCCAAGAAATGGCATCTATTTTAAAATCTTAGTGATTATAAATGAGACTTAATGCTCTTATCAGCTTCTTGTCCTTGGGTACAATACATGGTGAACAATGGTGGTGACAACTAAGTGATGATAATCTGTTAATCCATTCTGAAGTGAAATGGGAATAATCTTCATGTCTGAAGGAGTTTGAAGGGGAGTGAAAAATGAATGGGATAGGGTATGAGCATTGTTTGAGGAATAAGCACTAAGACCAATGACCTAACTTCTTATGTACAACCCCGCCCGCCCCCCAGTGACACTTGCCAAGACTTCATTTGTCCTACAGTCGTTTCACATTCTTCTTTCAGGGAGAAACAAAATTGCCATAAAGCCCAGAAATTGCTATAAAGCCTGTATTTGTACTGATTGTGAGAATATGGAACACGTATGAGAGAAAGAGAATTGTGGTCACAAGCTTAAATGATGGGAAAATCTGTTTTCTCCTTAGTGACTGGCTTGGTTTTGTCATACAGGCATTGTAAACCATGCCACCAGTGGTTTTCCCTTCCTTGCTCAGGCCCTAATCTCCTTGGAGCCAAATCTGCAGCTTGTCTTTATCTGTTGTGGAAAAAAATGTCACACCAGTTTACTGTGTACTAATCTTGCCTGGCTTTAATTTATATTCCAAACCCAATTTCCCCTCTGCCTTGATGTTATCATCCCTTTCTTTTGATCAAATGTATTGCTTATTTTAATCATCCCAAGCCCTGTGCAGAACCGAATGATTGCTACTGAGTTGTTCTGTTAGCATTATAAACACTGAAGTTATGGGGCTTAAGATATGAAAGACTTCTTTTTGAAAATACGGGACAAGGTTAATCCCATTCTTGGCATGGTGGAAAACCAAATGTTAAAGCTGTCCATGATGCTGGTGCCTGTGCAATGTCATCTAAGAACTCAACAATTCAGAGATCTCTAAATAGGTCCTGTAAGGCTGCGGAGTAAGAAGTCTCTTGACCAATAAATGTACTGTTCCTATGATCAGTCCACTGGGAACTCATTCATCATTCTTTCTCCTCCATCAACCTTGTTACTTTTTCATAAGAAGTCATTGTAATCAAGTCTTTGTCATGAACAAGAGAAATCTCTTTTCATCTTATAACCTTCCACCCACTGCTCATTACCTTCACTTTCCATGTCAGATGCCTGGACAAGCCTTTCCGGTCCTCACTTTGCCCATCTCCTCCTCTTGCACTCCTGTTGCTCCTTTGGAATGCTTTGTCAAAGATAACCAGCCTGCAGAGCCACTGTCACTTGTTAGCACTCACCTTACTTAACCACTCACATGACACACACATACAGTTTGCTAGTTAATTACTCCCTTGGAAGAAGCCATCGATGTAAACTACTTTCTTTTGAAACACTCTCTTCTTTGGAATCTGAGACATCACTCTGTCTTAACACCTTTCTCCCTTTCTTTCTGTGTCATCCTAACTTTGAATGCCCGTCATCCTTTGTTTATACTTAAACTGTTGGATCTTTGGAGAGTTTTTTTTTAGGTGCCTCTCCTCTACTCTATTCTCATCTACCCATGGCTTCAACTGCTACATGTTCCCCAGTCCACATCTTTCTGTCTTAAATGCCAACCAAATGGCCAAGAACCTATTGCTTCTCCTGAGCCCATTTGAAATGTCTTAATGAATGTGAATTATTTTAGATCTTAATAATTATAATAAAACACTGCAGGAGCCTCTGACTCAGCAGATGCACAACTGAGTTCCTTGTCTTTCATGTCAATGTGCTCTTCTTTCCTGTCCTTAATTAGTTAATTAATTAATTTCAATTTATTCATGTTTTATCCTCATTGTAACCCCTCTCTTGTCTCCTCCTAGGCCACCCACCCTCCTTCTTCTTTTCCTATGCCCTTTCCTTAATCCCCTGATAGAGAGGACCTCTTCCCCTTCTATCTGACCCTAGCCTATCAGAACTCATAAAGGCTGGCTACATCATCTTCCTCTGTGGCCTGGCAAGGCTGCACCCCACAGGGGAGGGGGGGGGAAGTCACAGGGGTGAGGTGCACTGAGGACATATCAGAGACAGGCCCTGCTCTCCTTACTGGGGAACCCACTTGGAAACTGAGCAGCCTATATGCTTTCTCTGAGCAGGGGTCTAGGTCCTCTCCATGCACGGTCCTTGGTTGGAGTATAAGTCTCTGCAGGCCCCTGTGGGCCCATGTTTTTTGGCTCTGTTGTTCTCCTTGTGGAATTCCTGTCCCTTCCAGGTCTTTCTGTCTCCCTTTCTTCTGTAATGTTTCCAGCACTCTGTCCAAAGTTTGGGTAAGAGTCTCAGCATCTCCTTCAATACCCTGCTGGCTAAACCTCCCTCACCATCAACCCAGTGGTCCTTTCCTTGCCCTGGCTGGAGTCAGTCACCAGCTATGCATCAAGAAAACGGCAGACAGACAGTGATTTCATTTGCTTTTCTTCTCTGTTTGCTTGGCACAGTGTGATCATAAAATAGAAGTCTTGAGAGCTGGAGAGATGGCTCAGTGGTTAAGAGCACAGGCTGCTCTTCCAAACGACCCAGGTTCAATTCAGTACCCACAACTGTAGCTCACAACTGGAACTCCAATTCCGGGAGATCTGACACCCTCACATATACAAGCAGGCAGAACACCAATGTGTATAAAATAAAAACTAAATCATTCCAAGAAATTAAAAAAGAAAAACAGGTCCAACTAACCTGGGCCCAGAGGGGCTTGTGGAGACTGAAGCACCAACCAAGAACCATGCATGGACTAGACCTGGACCCTCTCTACACATATATATCCAATGGGCAGCTTAGTCTTCATGTGGGTTCCCTAGAAAGGGGATCAGGGACTGTCTCTGACATGATCTCTATTACATGTTTTTTAGTACTATCCTCCAGTGGGGCTGGCTTGCCAGGACACTGTGAAAGAGGAACTACACAGTCCTAATGCAACTGGATATAGTGGGGTGGATTTGTGGTGGGGCTCCCCTTTTTTGAGGGGCAGAAAGTGGGGATAGCAGAATGAGGGAAAGATGGAGGGGAGGGACTGGAAAGAGAGGAAAGAGGGGACTAAGATTGAGATGTAAAGCGAATAACTAAATTTTAAAAACCTACTATATAGAGAGAGAGAGAATAGATGTCTTAAATAGAGGTAAGGTTGCCTGGTTGTTTAAGTGGTATCAATGATAAAGCAGAGAAGGCAGAGAAGGTAGACTCTTTACTCTCTTATGGCCTTGAGGCTATTTATTCCTAAAGCAAAGCATTGGTGGGACATGGACTGTTTTCTTCTGTTCAACTCCATTGACTATAATTCATGGAAATTCCTTCTAAAGGTTACAAAGAGGGGCATTTGTCTCAATTTTAGGTGTTAAAAATTTTCACCTTCTGGATTCCTGTTGGATATTTAAAAAAAAGTGTGGCAGACTGCTTTAAAAGTTGTTGGGACAGCACTTAAATGACACTCTTTCATCATCTTTCCAGAACTTTCTTCAGGTGCAGTAAAAATAAAGAGTCCTCACAGGCAAGACTCATAGGAGGGTATAAGAGTCTAAGTGGGAAATGGGCATGCAGATCTCTCACTGTGACTGAGTAGGATGAGGAGAGAGCATGACTAAGCCAAACCTGGTGGTAAGATGCTCAGGGCATCATTGAGGTAGAAACATCCTTATTTTTATGTAATTCGTTAGAACTGATGACTGAGCCAGGTGTAGTGTTGCACACCTTTAGTCCCCAACAAATTCCTGGCCCTCCTGGTCTACATAGCAAGTTCCAGGCCAGCTCCAGAAACAGTGAGACCATGCCTCAACACACACAAACAAACCCGAAGACCTGGATCTAAAGTCTGAACCTTGCCCAGGAGACCAAGGTGGTAAAGGCAAACATCTGTGTCTCAAAATGGAGGAAAGATTTTGCCAACATAATAACAACATATTTTATTAATATTATGTGGTCAAAAGGAGAAAGGGCAATAAAAATAATGAACGCAATATCAGTGATGGCCAAGCAGGGAATGGGAATACTTTACTAATTTAGAGATTTTTTTCTCATTATTGAGGTGCCTGATTAACATCTAGCTATTGATATTAGAGGCACTTAAATTGGTAATTATCCTAATGTCTGCCACTAGAAACACCAAAAGAAAATTCCAAAAGAAACTTCAAATTCCAAAAAAAAAAAAAATCAAGCACCTTGGTGTCAAGTTACAAATAAAACATCAGGTAATTTTAAAAGCCCTAAGATTGCATTATTCCATTAAATTTAAACAGAAACTCTTCTATTTGACTTAGAAAATAGATTTTTTTCCTGATTTTTCTCGCTCAAATATTTTTATTTATATTTTCATAAATACTTATTTTATATATATATATGTATATATATATTATATATATATATGTACATATATATATGCTGTGCTGAGGAAGGCTATGGGTTAGTGGTAAAGCACCTATCTAGCATGCTCATAGGTTCAATCTCCAGCACCATAAAATACACATGACTAAAGGAAATGAACAAGGCAGCCTTAGAGCAAAGGTGACATGGAACAGGAAGTAGACAATGTTTTCCTATAAGATACTGCCCGACTATTTAAGTCTATTCTTGCCAATGCCTTGTATGAAGGAATTTGTTAAGCAGCTTAGATTTCCAATCAGAGTCCCAAGGGTGCCACACTTTGGAATAAGTATGTACGCCCTAAATAAAAGGATTGTAGCACTGTCCCATCTTTTGCTCTGCATATGTGTTTTATTAGTTTCCAGGTCCTTTTCTCATTTTTGCCACAGATCAACAAAATGCCTCAATGACTAAAAGTTACAATATATAATTGAAAATTATGAGTCAAAGAAAAAGTAATCAACACTGCTATGCTTTATGTATGAAATGTCCCCCAAAGGCTCCTGTGGTGAAGGCTAGGTTCCCAGTTGACAGGTTTAGAGGAATCCAATAGATCATGAACCTTCAAAAGCTGATGTGCTAGGAAAAATAAATGAACAACATTAATAATCTAAATCTAATAAAAAGAAAACAATAAAACACAGGATATCCCTGCAGATCCATAATACATTAAAAAGATAAAGGGCTATCATAAGAGGTTTTTGTCAATTAATTTAACAACCTAAATTATGTGGAAAATTTCCTTAGAAAATGTGATTTTCTCATCCTAGCACAAAAAGAAAAATTTTTAAATCTAAGTATCTAATGTTGAAAATCTTTTATTAAATTAAGACTTTCTGGATCACACTACCAGTGAACTCTGCTGAGATTTTTTTTTTATCAGAAACCATAATGCCCTCAATACTGTTCCAGGAAATAAGGGACACATATAATTAAAAATTAAAATAAATCTTTTAAAAAAATCTCTACAACTAAAATCACACTTATGGTAAAAAGCAGAAATCTTTTACCCCATACCCTCATACCTACGTATAAGCTTACCCTGTACCTAGATTCCCCGCCCCCACCCCCGCTCGGTGCCAAATGGGTTTCCACCCAGGACCAAGCAGCCCCTGGCATATGCTCGTCTACCCTACAGACTCTTAAATCTGGGAATCAAAACTCAGAGCGTGTAAAGATGGGTGCTGAGCTGCGACATTCAGAGTCAAGGTGTGCGGCTCAGATCTGACGAGGGCAGCACAGCAGTGCTTACTACTGTGGACGTAGGGACATCAACAGAAGGAAAGCAGCCATTGCACATCATGTCCCAACACCTGAAATGACAGCATTCCCAGGAATGCCTCGGATCCTAGAACTCCTATCCCACAAAATACTCCTCTTTGAAAATGTTGCTTGACCAAGCAATTCTTCCACAGACCAAATCAAAGAGAACGGAATAGTAGAGACATGGCTCGGCTGCAGAGTGCCAGCATGCCGAGGGCCCAGGGTGAACACCCTCAGATCTCTTTCATATAAGCCACCTCCATCCAGAACTCCTATCCCTGCATCATAATCTCAGTCATGTACAATTACTCTTCTACTATGGTCTGCCTAAAAGTATCGGTTACATTTTGAGTGGTCTCTTAACAGACAACATCCTATTGCCAATGGGATAAAACAATGGTGTTTTCTTTTGAATGAGGTTGTTGTGGATCCTCCTGCTAGAAAGAATAACAAATCAAATTGTCCTCTATAAACGAATGCCAGTTTTATAAACAGATTAATAGTGAGTTCCCGGCTTTTCTCCCTAGACATTGTCAAACAGATGTGATTCAGTTAGTTAAAATAAGGCCAGCATTAAAAAGAAAAAGAAAAAAAAGAAACCCCTAATGACTCCACACGTTGCCTTGTTCCTTTATGTTTTACAGCTAACTTGTTCTAAGCCACAACGGACTGATTTCTTGCATTTAAAATGTTTTAGTCAGTTGGTTAGTTAGTTGGTTTTTTGATAACTTAGTTAGTTGGTTTTCTTGGAATAAAAAGTCACTAAATCAAACTTTCTGAAGTGGAACTTTGGGTCTGGATCATCCATGTCTTTGTTTATTAAACAAATCCTAAAGTTTCTCTTAAGGAACAGTTATTCAACCCTCCAGTAACCTCTGATGCCAGTAGAATGGTGCCTTAATAACTCTGGTTTCAGAAGATCTCAGGCCCTTTTCCAGCTTCTGGGGGCACTGTATAGCCACTCTGATGCCAGTAGAATGGCGCCTTTATAACTCCAGCTCCAGGGAACTCAGACCTTCTTCTCACTTCTGAGTAAACTGTACACAGACATGGCACACAGACATACATGCAGCAAAAACACCCATACACATAAAATGGGTGTTTAATATATAAATGCTAAAAAAATGGGGAAGAGAAGTGAAATTGACTGTAATAATCTACTGTAGAAGTCTGTGTACATGTGTGTGTGATCTCATCTCTGCATTCAATGTAAAACAAGAGTATAAAAATATTCCATTCTTTCACCTGCCCTGTATCTTTCCATTCCATAGAAAACATTTGAGATTTAATTTTCCAAGCTGAGATTCTTAACCACAATATAAAAACATGTGATCTTATATGCACAAATAGGTATAGCCTTCCAACCTCATCAAGGAAACTTCTCTTTGCAACAGATGGAGACCACTACAGAAAACCACAACCAATCAAGTTGTAGCACTATAGGACCCAGTCCCAAAGGATGCATCTATCAACCACTTCTGCACCTAAGGCTCAGGGAACATTGCAGAAGCAGGGCGGAAAGATTCTAAGAGACAGAGGACCAGGGATTTTGCTGTGAGGTTGTGTATCCTAGTAACGGTCTCACCAATACGAGTGCCCAAACATAAGCTGAATAAAGATGACACCAATGGACATGCCAAAGAAGGTGGGAAAAAGCTAGTGAGGCCTTAATCAGACACCAAGAACTATAGGCAACTAAGGAAAGCCAGGACTGGGAGAGGTTGCCTTTTCCAGGAAAGAGCACACCGATCAGTAGTCTGGTACCAAAGATCAGCCCTGAAAACATACATACAAGTAATGTCTTACTTAGGTTTTCTACTGCTGTGGAGACACCATGACCACAGCAACTCTTACAAAGGACAACATTTAATTGAGGCTGGCTTACAGTTTTAGAAGTTTAGTCCATTATCGTCATGGTGGGAAACGTGACAGCACATAGGCAGACATGGTGCTGAAGGAGCCAAGAATTCTACATCTTGCCCCGTAGACGGTAGAAGAAGACTCTGTGCCACATTGGGCATAGATTGAGCATATAAGACCGCAAAGCCTGCCCCCAGCTTGACACATTTCCTCCAGCAAGGCCACATCTGCTCTAACAAGGCCACACCTCCTATTAGCGCCACTCCCTCTGGGTCAAGCATTCAAACACATGAGTCTATGAGGGCCATACCTATTCAAACCACAACTAGTAATATTATACAGGCTTAACAAGCTATACTTAGGAGTTCATGTGTGTAAAATGCAAGCAATAACAATTAGTGAAAACAAAGAGTTTATTAATCTGAAGGAGAGAAGGAATAGGCATATGAGAGAGTTTAGGGGAAGGGAAAGGAGGGGAGAATCAATTAAATTGTAATCTCAAAAATAAAATGAAAAATAAAAAGATCCCTAATCACATTTAAAAGCTACACTGGGGTCTACAGGAAATGTCTTAGTGGTTAAGAGCTGCTGCTCTTCCAGAGGACCTGAGTTTGGTTCCTAGCACCCACATTCGAGAGCTCACAACCACCTGTAACTCCAGCTCCATGGGATCCTACACCCTCTCTGGCTGCTGCACACGTATAGCATATACTCACTCAGACAAATACACATAAAAGTAAAAATAAATAAATAAGGGCTTGAGACATAGCTCAGTGGTAAAGAGTTTCTTTCCCAGAGGAGGAGGGTTCAGCTCCCAGCAACACATCAGGCAGCTCAAAACTGCCTGTAACTCCAGTTCCAGAGGGTCAGATGCCCTCTTCTGGACTCCATGGACACTACACATACATGGTTCACAACATGCAGACAACTGGATGTATCTACACACACACAACATTATATTATATTACATTACATTAAGAGATACTTTTGCCTGGGGATATAGCTCAAGATGCCATTAGAAACAACATTAAAATAATTCTCTCTACCACAGAGGTCCTCTGAAAGACTCTACCCAGCAGGGTAAGAAAGGGAGAGTAGTGACCTGGTCTCAACTTCAGTCAGAGACAAGAACTAAGTCCTGGTGGTGCTCAGCACAGTAAGATTGCCATAGCTTAAATAGCTTAGGACTATGTGGCCATGATGGAGTGTGTTTGTATGAACAGCACTTAGGAGGCTGAAACAGGAAGGCTGGGAACTCAAAGCTACCTTGGGCTATCTAGCAAGATCCCAGCCAGCCTGAGCCACATAGCAAAACCATGACTCAAGAAGATTAAATCTCCTCTAGATATTTTGAAATATTTAGAAAAGAAGACTTTGATTGTCCCTACCACAAAGAAATGACAAATGTCTGAAGTGTTCTGTAGGTTAATTGCTGATCTTCATTTGGTCACTATGGACCTCAGAGTAATCAAAGTGCCCCCAGGAATATATATACTTAATACATGCTAATATGATGTAAATAAAAACAATTCTATTTACTCTTGTTTATCTTAGTCTCTAAAGAATTCCTTCCTTCTCATGCCAAAGACCCCATTATAAATATTTTTTACCACAATTAGGCTATAAAACATGTATTTGGAGGTGAGCAGAGTGCGGAGTCAGCTCAAACATCAACACCTTTTTGATTAGTGTCTCTTGTCCAGTGGGAAGACCCTTTCTCTGTCCATTCTCATAGGCAATTTTCCAAAAAGATACATAGAATTAAGCATTAACCTTTAAAATGTACTAAATTATTTTTCTTACATAGGGTCTTACACATTTGTCTACAATTACTTTTACTTTTAATGCTTTTGAAATTGTGTTTTTATATTGCAGAGTAGATTTCCTAACGTGTATACTGTCAGAACATTTGAGTTTATTCAGTTTTTATGTTTATCAAGTATCTAGAAATGCTAAATACTTAGATACTTGGTTACATCAGCCAATAATGACACTGTTATTTCTTCCTACCAAACTTCAAATTCTTACCTAGTCTTCTTGTTTTACTGTTTGTCTGAAATTTTAATTTCTGTGTTGAAATGAAGACATGATGTGAAAAATACTACCTTAGTCTTACTTCTGAAGGGTCTGCTTACGATTTTATATCATGGTTGCTATAGATATTTTTTGTACATGATTTCTTCTATTTCTGATGTACTATGCTTTCTGAATCCACATTAACTATGATAACTCTATTATTCTTAACTCTCTTGAGATATAAACATGTTGTTGATATATATGCCATGAACATTTTCAAGAAGATATTTAGGAAAGCCTCTTTTATAGGAATGAGCATGTTGATAAAGATCAAAATTATTAAATAGAAAAGATTACAAAATTTATTAACCAGTTTGAGTCATGTCTCTACCACTCTGTTATCTACACTGAATATCAAAATGATCTCATCAGTTGCCCAGCACCTTAAACTCCCTAATTCAATTATTTAATCTCCTTGAACATCACTCATACAACTAAGCCCCTCCTGGACATTTGCATTTGGCTGTCCCTTAAGTGACTCAAACTTTCATATTCTAAGCCCTACCTGATGCTCTGCCCCAAGACATAGTTCCCTCTCTTAGCAAATGGCATTTCATTTACCTATAAATTAATCCAAAATGCCTTGTCCCTTTCATGATTCCTCTTCTATTGCCACGCAGAATCTGTTAGTTAGGGTTACTACTGCTGTAATGGAACACCATGACCAAAGCAACTCAAGGTGTTTTACAGTTCCATGTCTTGGTCTACCATTGAAGGAAGCCAGGACAGGAATCTAAAGCAGGGTTGATGCATAATCCATAGAAGAGTGCTGCTTTCTGGCTTGTTCACACTGGTATACTCAGCCTGTTTACTTATAAAACCCAGAACCACAGCCCAGGGGTGACACCACCCACAATAGGCTGGTTCCTCCCATGACAATTACTAATAAAAAAATGCCCTATAGGTTTGCCCCATCTTATGGAAGCATTTTCTTCATTGATGTTTCCTCCTTTCAAATGGCTTTACCTTGTGTCAAGTTGACATAAAAGCTAAGCATCACAACATATAAACATATCACTGTTAAGCCAGGACCTTTCTTTTCTTATTCATCCCCATGATCACACATAAATATGAATTTACAATATAAAATATTTCAAGTTTTAAGAGTTCTACAGTCTCTGAAAATTCAAATAAAAGTCTCTTAAAATATCCAAACTCTGTTTTAAACACCAAAGTATCTTTAAAACTCCAAAATCTCTGTAAAAGTTCAAAATCTCTCAACTGTAAGCTCCCGTAAAATAATTTACATACTTTCTTAATCTAAAAAGGAAGAAGAGGGCACAGTCACAATCTGAACAAAGCAAAACCAAACTCCAATATCACTCAATATCTAATGTCTAGATATCTAAAGTCAACCTCCTGAGCTCCTCTAAAGGGTTTGGCTCGCCTCTCTGGCTCCACCCTCTACACCACACACAGCTTGTCTTCTAAGCTCAGGCTGGCTGCACCCCACTGCTGCTGCCATTCTTGGTGGTCAGCCCATGGCATTAGCATCTCCAAAATGCTGGGTCCTCTGCTGCTACTGGGCCATATTTTCACCAATTGCCTCTCCTGGACTCTCCTCATAGTGCCAAGACCCAGCTTTTCTCCATGACCCCTTCATGACTTCAAAACCTGTACTATCTGGGA
>CM053763.1:79968670-80022022 GCA_028658305.1 Pachyuromys duprasi
GGTTCTTCTTTCTCCACAACCTCTCCAGCATGCGTTGTCATTAGAGTTTTTGATCTTAGCCATTCTGGTGGGTGTAAGGTGAAATCTCAGGGTCGTTTTGATTTGCATCTCCCTGATGGCTAAGGACGTTGAACATTTCTTTAAGTGCTTTTCTGCCATTCTATAATCCTCTACAGAGAGTTCTCTTTTTAGCTCCATACCCCATTTTTTAATTGGATTACTTGATTTCTTGCTTTTTTACTTCTTGAGTTCTTTATATATACTGGATATTAGCCCTCTGTCAGAAGTAGGATTGGTAATGATCCTTTCCCAGTCTGTAGGCTGTCGTTTTGTTTTGATGACAGTGCTGATCTTTTTTCAATCACAGCTGATTCTTCAACCACAGCTGACCAGCATCTATTGTTCTAGGGAACCAAAGGTTTTTACTTTAGTGGTTCTTGTCTCCTTGTTTTTTGTTTTAATTAAATTTTGATTTTTTTAATAATTACATTTTATTCACTTTGTATCCCAGCTGTAGCTCCCTCCCTCATTCTCTCCCAATTCTCACCCTCCCTCATTTCCTCCCATGCCCCTATCTAAGTCCACTGATAGGGAGGTCCTCCTCCCCTTCCATCTGATCCTAGCTTATCAGGTATCTTCAGGACTGGCTCCAATGTCCTCCTCTGTGGCCTGACAAGATTGCTCCTCCCTCGGGGGGGGGGGTCAAAGAGCCAGCCACTGAGTTCATGTCAGAGACAGTCCCTGTTCCCCTTACTAGGGAACTCACTTGCATTCTGAGCTGCCAGGAGTTCTAGGTTATATCCATGAGTGGACCTTGGTTGGAGCATCAGTCTCAGAAAAGACCCCTGGGTCCAGATATTTTGGTTCTGTTGCTCTCCTTGTGAAGCTCCTGTCCTCTCCAGGTCTTTCATCTTCCCCTTCTTTCATATGATTCCCTGCACTCAGCCCAAAGTTTAGATATGAGTCTCAGCATCTGCTTTGATACACTGCTACGTAGAGTCTTTCAGAGGCCCTCTATAGTAAACTCCTGTCCTGTTTCTTGTTTTCTTCTTCTTCCAATGTCCATCCCATTTGTCTTTCTAAGTGAGGATTGATCATCTTACCCAGGGTCCTCCTTCTCATTTAGCTTCTTTAGGTGTACAGATTTTAGTATATTTATCTTATCTTATAGGTCTAGTATCCACTTATAAGTGAGTATATACCGTGTGTATCTTTCTGCTTCTGAGATACCTCACTCAAGATGATCTTTTCTAGATCCTACCATTTGCCTGCAAATTTCATGATTTCCTTGTTTTTAGTTGCTGAATAGTATTCCATTGTGTAAATGTACCACAATTTCTGTATCCATTCCTCTGTTGAGGGATATCTGGGTTGTTTCCAGGTTCTGACTATTACAAATAAAGCTGCTACAAACACGGTTGAACAAATGTCCTTGTGTACTTGAGTATATTTTGGATATATGCCTAGGAGTGGTATAGCTGGATCTTGAGGAAGCACTATTCCTAATTGTCTGAGAATGCACCAGATTGATTTTCAAAGTGGTTGTACAAGTTTACATTCCCACCAGCAATGGAGAAAGGTTCCCCTTTCTCCACCTCCTCTCCAGCATGTGTTGTCACTTGAGTTTTTGATCTTAGCCATTCTGATGGGTGTGCGGTGAAATCTCAGGGTCGTTTTGATTTGCATCTCCCTGATGGCTAAGGATGTTGAGCATCTGGTCTCTTTGTTAATCACAACCAGTTCTTCAGCTCCATATGACCAGATACCACAGATTATTCACACAAATGGGCTAGTAGAGCCTTTCTGTCCTTCTGGAACTTCAGAGACCAGGCCTCCATCTTCTGCAATGCAGTCAACGTTCTTACCTTCCAAGCTCCTACAGAACAGCTCTCAACACTCAATGACTTTTTTAGCCCAAAGTTGCAAAGTTCTTCCACAGTCCCCAAACAATACGGTCATTTCTGTTACCTCACTCCTGGTACCAATTTCTGTCTTAGGAGTACTGTTGCTGTGATGATATACCATGACCAGAGCAATCTGAAGAGGAAAGAGTTTATTTGGCTTACACTTCCACATCTTAGCCCATCTTGAAGGAAGTCAGGGCAGGTACTCAAGCAAGTCAGAATCTGACACCATAGAAGGGTGCTGCTTACTGGGTCACTCAGCCTGTTTTCTTACAGAACCAAGGCCATCAGCTCAGAGATGGCACCACCCCCAATGGCCTGGGCCCTCACCCATCAGTCACTTATAAGAAAATGCCCTACAGGCTTGCTTACAGCCCAATCTTATGAAGGCATTTTCTCAATTGAAAGTCTTCTTCTCTCAGATGACTTTAGCCTGTGTAATAAAACTAACAACTAGCACAGAGCTCAGTCTTTTATGGTGTGTCAAGTCTGAACCTTTGCTGTGACCTCCGCTGCCCCCTACTGGTTGCCAGATAGTGTTATTTATCCCCTGATTTCCTGAGGCCCACAGAAAATTCCTGTGAAACAAGCTGAGTCATGCATCTAGAATTACTCCTGTTCTTCAACAATTCCAAACTGTCAGTCCCCAGCTTCTCTGAGGACACAGTCCCTTAAAATCTAATTGGCTGTGCTAACTTCCCCAATGGGTCAACATTCTCTCTTCTTTCTCTCTCACTCTGTGTGTGTGTGTGTCTCTGTCTTTCCCTCTGTGTGTGTGTGTGTGTATGTGTGTGTGTGTGTGTGTATGTCCGTCCCTCATTTTGCCCATCCCTTCCTTTTTGGTTTCTCTGACTCCTTCCAACACACACACACACCATGCTAAGCGACTGGTTAACTTTTCACACGCAATGAATGCTTTCTTCTCAGCCCACTAATGCTACAGTTTAAGAAATATAAGCATTCTGCTTTCTCAAAAAAAAAAGTGGCGGGGAGAAGGAAAAAGAAAATCTATCATAATATTTTACAGTCCAGGTGAAAGGCCTCAGCCAGTGAGTAAAGCAGGGAAGAGTCATGAATTGCAAATGACGAATGCCTGGTTTTTCTCCTGAAGCTGAAGCAGTCTCAGGGTGTTGAGAGGATGTGTGGGTAGCGGGCCACACAAGAGGCTGACCTGGAGACCTGAGCTTCCCTTCCACTCACTGACGTCTGTTTCACAGAGAACTTGCTTTGCAATGCCCGAGCCTCCGGCCACACCTGCGACACTCTCTCTTCCTGCTGCCCGCCTATCCAGATGTAGAAGTCTCAGCTACCCCTCCAGCGCCATGTCGGCCTTCACGCCGCCACACTTCCTGCCGTGATGATGATGAACTAAACGTCTGAACTGTAAGCCAGCCCCAGTTTTATAAGAGTTGCAGCGGCCATGGTGCCTCTTCACAGCTATGAAAATCCTAAGACAGGGTCCAAACTGAATAAAAAGGAAAAAAATGAGCTGAGCACCAGCATTCACCTCTTTCTGATCGGCTGTCCCACAATCCTGAGGCCATGCCACTCCTGCTGTGGTAGTGAGTCCCTTCAAGCTATGAGCCAAAATAAACTTTACCATCCTTAAGCTGCCTCTATCATGCATTCTATCACAGCAGACAGAAAAGCAACCATTACAGGTGCAGATTGAAAGCAACGAGGCAGTAATAAGTAGGAACCAAACATCTACCTTCCTGCACACAAACACCTCCATGGAGCCAGCCAGAGCATGAGATCCAAGTCATCAGCTCACTCTTTATGAGGTTTTGCTTTGTTTTAAATTTTAACAACAATGACAAAAAAAAAAAGCATGGTAGAATTACAAGAAATATTCATGAGACAACAAAATATCTGATCTAATTCCTATTCTCCCAAAACGGCTGTCTCCATTTCTTGCTTTCTGGGAAAAGTATTCTTTTTATAAGTAGTAAATACAAAGCACTCGACATGCTTAAGTGCTCTATGTACACATTCATTTTTTTAAAGGAAAAAATTTGCAAGCAAGGAGCAGATGATGGAATTTCAGAGCATAGCATAAGAATTACATGAACCAAATAAATTATTCTCTAAGCATGCAAAACACTTTATAAAATCATCGACCTTTTAACAAAGCAACTGCAGGAGGCCAGAGAGACAGTTCAGTGGTTAAATGAACTCTCACAATCATGAGAATGGGAACTGTGACTCTAGCATTCACGTAACACACCAAGGGTCCCCACAAATTCGTTTAATGCCCACTCTGAGGAAGGTGGAAATAGGAGGATTGATAGAGCTTGCTGGCTTTTGATCTACCTTAAAAAATGCAAGCCTGAGCTTAGGGAGAGACCCTGCCTCAAAAGAATAAATGGAGAGCCCAATAGATGAGAACATTTGATGTTCTTTTTTGGCCTTTGCACACACACTCAAGAGTACACTTACACATCACATGTGCATACATTCAAACACACATAAATTAATACATAATAAACAAATTTTTAAATATGAATAAAAAAGAAGTGCCAAGTGAGCTAACAGAGTCAAGAAAAAACTGGAAGTAACAATAAAACCACTACAAATAGAAAACTACATCAGAATAACAATAAACATATCTTGCCTTACAAAGAGAAAGTGTCTGTTTTCCATAGACTTCTCAGTGTAATAAAGTCTTAGGGGTAAATCAGGCAAAGAACTAGTTTAGAAGGTTGTTTTAGTTTGAGTTTTATTGCTATGAAGAGACACCATGACCAAGGCAACTCTTATAAGGAAAAACATTTTGCTTCCTTCACCTGTTTGTTCAAACATTCCTTTACTAAATCTGTACACCTAAAGAAGCTAAGCAAAAAGGAAGACCTTGGGTAAAATGATCAATCCTCATTCAGAAAGGCAAATAGGATAGACATCAGCAGATGGAGAAAACAGGGAACAGGGCAGGAGCCTACCACAAAGGGCCTCTGAAAGACTCTACCCAATAGGGTATTAAAGCAGAGACTCATAGCTAAACTTTGGGCAGAGTGCAGGGAATCTTATAAAAGAAGGGGGACATAGAAAGACCTGGAAAGGACTGGAGCTCCACAAGGAGAGTAACAGAACCAAAAAATCTGGGCCCAGGGGTCCTTTCTGAAACTGATCCTCCAACCAAGGACCATTCATGAAGATACTCTAGAACCCCTGCACAGATGTAGCAGATCAGTCTCCAAATGGGCTCCCTAGTAGGGGCAACAGGTACTGTCTCTGACAAGAACTCAGTGGCTGGCTCTTTGATCACCTCTCCCTGACAGGGGGTTGGGGGCAGCCTTACCGGGCTACAGAGAAAGACAATGCAGCCAGTCCTGATGAGACCTGATAGGCTAGGATCAGATGGAGGGAAGGAGGGCCTCCCATATCGGTGGACTAGGGAGGGGGCATGAAAGGAGAAGAGGAAGGGAGGACTGGATTGGGAGGCCATGAGTGAGGGGGCTACAGCTTGGATACAAAGTGAATAAATGAAAAATATTTAAAAATAAATAAATGCAGTAAAAAAAAAAAAGAAAAACATTTATTTGGGCTGGCTTTCAATTCAAAAGTTTAGTGCATTATCATCATGGTGGGAAACATGAAAATATGCAGGCACACATAATACTGGAGAAGCTGAGAGTTCTATATCTTGATCTCTAGGCAGCAGAAGGAGACTGTGTCACACCGGCTAAAGCTTGAGCATAGCCCACTCCCACAGAGACACACTTCTTCCAACAAGGCCATGCCTACTCCAACAAGGCCATACCTCCTAATAATGCCACTCCCTATAGGCCAAACATTCAAACACATGAGTCTATGGGGGTCATTCCTAGCCAAACCACCACAAAGGTGTAACAATGAATTACCCCTACAGAAGAAAACAGAGCAAGTAGATTTTTATACATTGGAAGGAATGAAGAAACTATCTCCACAAGTGAAAACCATCAAGAATGACATCACACACCTAAAATGCCAACATTCAGGAGGCTAAGGTGAGAGGATCATGAATTTGAGGCCAGTTTGGGCAATACCACAAGTTCAAGACCAGCCTGAGTTACACAGTGAAGCTGTCTCCAAAAAACCAAACAAGCAAAAGACATGAATACATAAATGGAAACATGAATCTTCAGATCAAAAGGAGTCACTGTTTTCCAGGAAATCCTAACATAGTAGCTTTCATTTACAAAGTTTTAAAGTGTTCAGGGTTTAAAAGTAATTTTACCAGAATGAAAAGCTTATGAGAGTATGGGAGGGAAGGAGACAAGCCATACACAAAGAAGAGATAATCAGGCTAGCCTCAGCTTTGCCTCAACAATGGTCTATGTCAGAGCGTCAGAGAACAACACATAAAATTGTGAGAGGAAAAGACATGATTCTGATTGTTTTAAACAGGGTCTCATGTAGCCAACTTAGCCTCGGATTCTCTATGTAGCCAAAGAGGACTGTAAACTTCTTAATTTCCTCAACATCTCAAGTGCTAGGATACAGCTGCGTGGCACCAGGCCTGGCTTAAGCTGGAGATCAAATGTAACTTCTTGCATGCTAGGTAAGGACTCTGCCAACTAAGCTACCTTCACAGCTCCGTGATCCTAAAATTTTATACACATTCAATGTATTAATTCATCAAAGGAATAGCTTAGAAATGTATTGCCTTTGAGTCTTGCTTAAAATGAATCTTTCAACTAAATACTAAGCTCACAGAAGCAGCTCAGGAAAAAATCACGGCCCCTGGCAACAGTGCTCCTGGGAGCTGATGTCATGCATGTTCATGTCAACATACAAAAGGCTCACTAAAGTCACTGTGGCAATATGAGGTTGGCTAGTGGAGAAAGCCTTTTTGAAGTCTTTGACAGCAGTTTGACAGAATTTATAATATGCACATTCATCCACTCATTCTGCATTTCCAGAAAGCAATTGTCAGATTCATATTTGAAGTATCCAAGATGTTTACTGTAGCGTTGTGTAGAATAGGAAGAAGCGGAAACACAACACCTCTCCAGTGAAGGAAGGCGGATTAACCACACTCCCAAAGCAAAACAAACCTGTTCACAAATGCAAATGAAGTACTATGTCAAAGTACGCAGAGAATAAAGTGAAGACAAAACGTAAGCTACAGAGTAACGTACAGGGGTGTTATGGATGAGAAGGGGGTTAAACCACAAAAGCTCATGTTTCTGACTTGCTGTGGGTGTTTAAATTACCTGCGAGGCTATCTCCAAACTCTTCATGATAACAACTTCTGGGGCTGAGATTTGAAAGAAAGAATGGAAAATGAAGATGTGTACACTACAAGTTCTGTGACATTCTAATTATTTAAAATCATACATTATCATAAAATTAACTCTAAAAATATTTACACATTTATCTTTCGGTAGTGGGGATCAGACTGGGAGTTTTATGCATGTTAAGTACATCGGGTTTTCACATATTGTGAAACATGTGTGATACTCATGATGTGCTGAGCACAAGACATTCCACAGAAGACAGGATAGCATGCCAAACTTTCTAACATTACTTGGTGACTGTCCTCACATACAGTCTAACCCATGAACTCCTTGAAGACAGGGCCAAGGATGGCTTGTCACCATTTATCCCAATGTACCTTTCAAAACACTGACTCAGAAAAAATACTAAGCAAAAGCTTATAAAATAAGTAGATGGCTGCCTGAATGCATGCAGGCATGAATGAATGAATGAGTGAATGAACACATTCCGGTCCTGAACTTAGGACTCTATGTCCCCACCACACTTATAGCTTTATAGGCCTGGATTTGTTCATTTGCAAAACCCAACTTTAAGCCAAATGGGGGGAATGCCTATTTGTGATTACAGAACTCGAAAGGTGGGAGCAGGAGAATTGTGGGTTCAAGGCCAGGGGCATTGTACAGTGAGTTTTCAGTTAGTCTGAGCAAAAGAGTCAGACAGTGTCTCATTCTCTCCTTCTGCAATCCCCTCTCAAGTTTAGTTGTGCTGTGATCTCCTCTGAATGCTTTAAACTTGCCTCACAGGCTGCTGCCTGGGTGGATGGGGAACACCAGTTAGGCTATGAGACTGCCATGAGCATCACTAGAGCCCCCAGTGTTTGCAGGGATGGCAACAGTTTGAAGAATTCCCACGTTATAGTTCTTCATGCCTTCCTGATCCCACGCTGTTTTGTAGACTGCTCCAGAGAAGTGTGAGGAAAGCTCCAAGAGTGGAATCAAATTAGCAAGCTCAAGAACTCATGTGTATCCTCCCAGGCACACCCACCCCACACTCAAGCCACTGAGAACCACAGCCAAGGAACTGCCACTCCTCACATGAACTGCACTGCACCCCAAGTGAGCACTGGCATGACACAGAACCCACCATCCCTGTCTCTGGCTTTCCATACTGGAGCTTCTCATATCTAAATATCCAGAAAAGAGCATTCCAGCCAGAAAACTTCCAAACTCAGTTACCCTCTTTGCTTAGGTCCTACAGAGCTCTTTCTTATCTAAATTAAGAATCTCTTATTCGACCAAAACCAATAATGCTCATGAATAAATGAGTAGGTCTTTTTGGTCACATACACTTTCATTTTCATTAAACACCTGGGCTTATTCAAGGCTATCAACTCTAGCCCACAGTCAGCATATTTTTAAATTGATTGTCCCTCTCCCTGGAGGAAGACACTTCCAGCTTTTAGATAGTTGGCCATGACAATTTCTACATCATCTGTTTAAGTGCCTTAAGAAGAAGAAAAAAGTTTAGGGGGTTTTATATAATTTCTGGAATTGAGGTTTTATCGTTGTCTTCAGCAACCCTCTGAAACATTCAGGAAGTATCTAGGACTTTGTGACCTTCCCTGATGTGCTTTGAAGGTGAAATGCCCCTTCCTTTATAGGCTTATACACTGGGAGACTTGGTGAGCAAGTGGTGGCACTATTTAGAGGCCTGGTGAAAGAATTACATCACTGGGGCAATCTTTGATGGTTTATAGCCTGGCCCAACCTGCTGTTCTCACTCTGCTTCTGGGTGCAGATGCAATATGATGGGCTGACCTTATGCCTTCCCTGTCAAGTTAGGTGGTATACTCTGCTATATGCCAACATCAGCCCTTTCTCACCTAAGTCATCTTGGTCAGGGTATTTTTACGGTAGAAAAGAAACTGTGACAAACACACACTTCACAAACATTCACATAAACACACGCACACTCACACACCACACACATACTTACATAAACACACTCACACATGCTCACACTCACACATACTTTGTTCTTCAGCCCTATCCCTAGACCATATTCCTTAAAGCTCCAGGCACAAGACCCTTCCTTCAGTTCTTCCAACTGCCAGATAACTCCTGCTTCCCAATCTTGGCACATGCTGATTTCCTAGCTCAAGATACTTCTTCCCTTCCTGACTCACTTGGACAACTCTGTTCATCCTTTAGTTCACGTGAAATATCAGTTTCTCAAGGAGGCTTCTGTGACCAGCTAACCCAAACCCTGTGTTTTTCCTGTTATTTCCTTTGTGTCCTTTTTTCTCACAGCATGTACTGTACCTTGCATCATATAGTTCCTATGTTTACTGCTTTAGCGTCTGCCCTTATATGACTTTGAACTCCATGCCATGAGAATCATGACTGTTTCATTGACCATTGCCAATTTCAACAAATACCCATTTATTAAATGAAGAAACTCGTTCAAATTCATCCTTTCTTTTCATTTCTTTTCACAAATATAAGTTGGACACAATAAGTGAAGGGAACTGAGTCTGTAGCTCACTCATATTTAAAGCAGCCTAACTTCCTGGGATGAGATGAGGAGATAGGATTGGATTGACAGAAATGCAAGGATTGACATTTGATAAATTTTGTTAGACCCATAGAGGGACAGAAAATGTAGTATTGAGAAAGAAAGCAAAGAGTGGAAAACTAATTACGTTAAGAAAGTAAAACAACAACAAAAACCACTGTGACAGACAGACAGTTGGAAATTAGGCAGGTTCAAGGGAAGATAAAAAGAATTTTCAAATGTCACATGGGGTGAAAAAGCCAAGGTCAGGCTGATCAGACTGTATAGGACACTGTTCATACTCAAAGGGGAGATGGAGAAGGAGGAAGGTATGAGGTCAGCACACCTGGTACCAACCATAGTCAAGACCAGGAGAAAACAGTGGGAAGTCCTGGAGGATCTGTGCCACCAGATGCTGTCTAAGAGAGAGACATTAGTGTGGAGATTAAAACAACTGTTCCACACCTGCATAACAAAACAAGCTGCCGTTGACCCTACACTATGAGACAATTGGACCAGCATTCAACTCTTTGTAAAGGACGGTCTCCGTAGTGCAGAATGTGACCAATGGGGATGAAGCACCTCAGAGGTCAAACTGCCCAGTTCTGTGCTGAATACCAGGAGCTTGCCCCAGGCTTCGCTTCTGCAGTGTTGTTATGGGAACTGCAATGGGCTCTGCTGCCCTTAGGACATTGTATTTCTTTATAAAATATTTGTGGTCTGGAGAGCTAGCACAGCAGGTAAAGGCATGTGCTGCAAAGCCTGATGACCCTGATCCACACAGTGGAAGGAGAGAACCAACTCTCACAGGCTGTCCTCTGACCTACACATGTACATGCACACACAAAGTAAGTATATTTATTATATTAAATTATGAAAATTGTCCAAAAATGCCTACCTGAGACACTGTGAACTGCCAACAAAGAAGGCTGGAGACTACAGCAACAATAACAAATAATAGATACCACTTGCAGACACTAGGTGATACTTATTCAGCACACTTTGTTCTGGATCTGCTCTAAGATCTGTGCGTGTGTGTATTGACACATGTGTTTATATATGTATATTACTTGTTGAGTTTTTGCTAAAAAAAAACTTACAGGAAACAGCTGCTGTTATTTCGTTTTCCAGGTAGGAAAATGAAAGCCAGCAAGGCTGTCATTATTCAGCAATGTGTCAAAAGACTCAGTTCCAAGCAAGCTGTCTCTGGAGGCCAGCTCTTAACCTAACTCCTCTATTTGTTCTTAAAATTTACAAAACCCTTCAAAGGAGAAGCAAATATTATCCTCTCAGTAACGCTAACCAATAAGGACTAGCTTTCTCATTGTGCGATTGGGAAACTGAGGCTCATATGCATTAAAATACTGAAGAGGAAAATCAACAAACGCTGTTGCCAGCCAAGGACTATTTTTCTACAACCCCCAACTCACTCCTAACATGCCACATCGCCTCTCACCCCTCCTTTCCGCTGGGTGGGGATTAGGTTGCAGCTACACAACTGCAGAAAATAAAAGCTGAATCTAGAGTTTTGAGGTTTGGCATGGAGGCGCTAGCATCTGAAAACATGACATTATCTCTAACCTGAAATATTATTTCATACAGCCTCAGAGTCAGTGAGTATCCGTGGGAAGAGAGTAAGAGGGAGAAGCTGACCAAGTGAGCAAAGATATAATTGCTGGCTTTCCTGGAGCGGTGTGCTGGCGCCTGTCACGGGGACCTTGCTGCAGTATTAGCATGAGAGAGTGACCAGGAACGTGGAGATGCAAAGACAGAGAAAGGAGCGACCTAAGTCTGGGTCCTCACCCTGAGCCCTCATTGTATGTTTTTTTTTCCTTCTGGTTACCGCCTCTCTTGTCTCCGTGCCATCTTTTCCCCACCCTCCCATGCAATGCGGGTGATGACCAACATTGTCATTGAACCTCAAACTGCCGGTAGAACATTCTGTCTCATTTTTCCAATTATACCAAGGGCAAATCAATTGTTTTGGGTATTCTTGTGGCTTCTAGTAGCCAGTTCTGGCTCGTATCTCCCCACAATTCATCATCCTTCCATCACACCCTTCGTATTGAACCACATTTGCTTCGAATCCGCAGTGACAGCCCCTACACACACACACACACACACACACACACACACACACACCTCTTAACTGCAGTCCAATAATGCTGACATGCTTTAAATCGGAAGTAATGGCTATTGCGGCCAACTCCCCAAGAAGGGCAAGATCCGGGCAAGGACCCAGAGAAGCTTAACAGGTCTGGCTCCTTGGCAATGTGACCCCTGTATGTACCCCAAGGGAGTGGCACAAATCCCCGCAGCTCAAGGCTATCGACACCCCACCGCAGCGGCTGCTATAGAAACAGCAAGACGAACACACTGGGCTGAAATTAAACACCCAGGCTGGACCAAGATGGGGAGGATAGGTCACCATGGCAACATTCCCAAGGAGGCAGCGAGCGGCAGACGGCGCTAGGATACTCACTCCATCATGGGGCTCCTGGCAGCCCGGCGCTCTGCTGCGGGGCTCTAGGCACTTCTGGCCTCTGTCGGGGCCGGGGCGCTCTGGCCGCGCGCGGGGTGAAGCAGCCAAGCCGTCCCTTGGTCCCCGCCCTCCCGCCTCCCTCCTCCCCTGGAGCACAGGCTTTCGCAGCTCCCAGCCTGCGAGTAAAACGGGAAGCAATTGGATAACGTTATTCGCTGGGCGCTAGACCGAGCCTCTTCACTTAAGGGGATCCTAGAGGGAGCGCGCCACCAGCTGTGCTCCGAGAGAGGCGGCCACCTCGCGCCCTGATCCCCCCCCCCCCCGGGCGCCGGAGGCTCCAGGTGCGCCCGCGACTCCCCTGGGACCCACCGCGGCGCCGGGCGGAGCTCCGGGAGAAGCGTAGGAGGGGGCGAGGGGCGGTGGCGACGGGTGGCATTGGAAACTACGGGGTCCTTTGCAAGGTAACAGCTGTCGCCACCTAGAAGTTGCGGCAAGCTTCTGGCCTCTGCACAACAGCAAGCCTTGCCCCCAGCGGGGCTCCTCTGGGACTTGGAAACGCCATTGTGCCAGGACGCCAGAGGAAAACTCCAGCTCCTCTGTGGCAAGTTCATGCGGTGTTCCCACTTGGGCGACAACACGCCTTCCTCTGTGTCACCGCATAGTCTCTGATTGCCTGCCTGCCAGGAGGATCTTCTTTAGATGCCCCCGGTTTGTTTTCTTGAATATGATTTTCCAAGTTACCTCAACCCCACCCTGTGGTAAGAAGCCCCGCTCCTACCACCCCCGGGCATGAATTCTCAGCCTATGCCCACTCAAAGAGTTATCTACCAACAGGCCTCTCGCCACTGCAATGAGCAATAGGTGGGACTAGCTTCAGCCACATCTCCATGTATTGCCTGGTCCATCTATGAGGGGGCTGTGAGGAGCAGCCTAGGCAGAGCCATCAGTCCCTGCCCTAGCTGAGCTCTAGGCTAAAGGAGAAAGACAATGCACAGGAAACACAGACTCGCACACACGGCTAAAATGTTATCAATCAATCATTCAATCAACCAATTCAGCCAGAGAGCTGGTTCGGTGAGTAAGGGGGCTTGCCGTGCAAGCCTGGAGACTTGGGTTCCATCAAGGGGGAAGGGGAAGAGCAATTCCATAAAGTTGTCCTCTGACTTTCACATGTCCTGCCACACCCATTTATCCACAGATACATATACAAGACATGGACACACACCCATAATAATCTTAATCAGAACACACAGTGTCTGATACTCTCAAGTTAACTTGCAACGTTTGCAGAACTCTGTCAATAACCCAAAAAAATTATTTGGGGGGGGGGGGGGAGGATGACTTTTCTTGGTAACTTACATCTTTTTAAAGGTCTAGCTGTGTATGGTGATCCACACCTCTGTAATTCCAACACTGACCGGGTAAGAAGGGAAAGAAGAACAAGTTTTCAAGATTATCTCCCCTGTCCCTGATCTCCTGCTCTTAAAAATTCAGAGATAAGCAGTCCTGGGCTGAGTTATGAAGTGTCTTCAAAAAACTGAAAGACCTAGGATCCTTCAAAACTTTGCTGTTTTACATGGACTTCCTTCCTAAAATCATTCCATAGTCCAAGTTGGTCTTGCCAGCACCAGACTTCATGTCTCCATTTCAGCCCTCAAAATACGTGGAAGGAGCAAAGAAAGGCCAAGGATGTGTGCTACTTGCTTCTCAGGAAGGCTCTCAGGACTCTTCCGCTCATATCGCTTTGTCCACAGTTTAGTCACATGGTGTCACAATTAAGTTTCCAGAGAGACTGGGCAAAACAGACCTCACTCAGCACAGCCAAACACTGTCAAAATTAGGAAGTTTGTTCTCCTGTGAAAGAAGGAAAATAGATACTAGAAGGCAACCATCAATTATTAGTTGGCCCATGACTCAAGCCTTAACATTCTGGCTTCTGCTTCCCCAGGCCCATGGCCCTATCAAATGGAAATATCTCAGTCTTCTGGTGTGGTTTATAAGGAGTATTTGACAATTTGATCACACATTTCTTCTCCTCCTCCTGCTGCTGCTGTTGCTGCTGCTTTTTCTTCCTCTCCTCTTCCTCATTCTCTTTTTTCTCCTCCTCCTTTTTCTTGACGTCAGTTTTACTGAGTGTCACTTATAGATAGTAAAGTCGGGCCTTTAGGGTGTACAGAATCATGAGTTTGGAATGCATTACTTATTTGATTTTTCTCATGGAAACAAGAATGTTAGCATGGATTGGGCACTTATTTACTCAGTTAAAAATATTTCGACAGTCAGGGAAAGATGGCGCAGAGGTTGAGGCACTCTCCACACGGCCCGACAAGCTGAGATTCCCTAGATCACACATGAAGGGAAAACAAAGTCCACAAAGTTATCCTCAGACCTCCACATGCATCGGTGACATTCATAACCACATACATCATGCATACATGCATAACAATAATAAAAATTAAGAATTTTGGCACACCTATAAATACAGCAGGATGTGACTGCTCTCTAATAATTAATTATGAAATAACAGTTAACTATTTAAAACTGGAAAATGGAGAAGACAGCATTATAGGTCCCTGAACTAACACACTTAGTTTGGAATGATCACAAAGTTCTTTCTAAATTGTTCTTCTTTGAGAATGGCACATGTGTCTGCACTGTATTTTAATCGTATGAACTTCCTACTCACTCTCTAAGTCCTTCCAGATCTTCTTCCCACCCACCCCATCACATTCTTCCCCCAATGCCATGTCCTCCTCTTTTCTTAGCCACTAATCAGTGTTTTTGCCCCTGCATCACGGACAGCCTAACAAGGGCCAGTTCTCTAAAGAAAACTGACTCTCCTTCCCCCAGCAGCTATATGAAACCTTCTCTGCTAGAGGCGGGACTTCATGAGCTGTCATTCTCAAAACTCCCTGCCCCTCCCCCCCACCTGCTTCCCTTTTATGTTGAATTTAACTGCCTTGATCTTGTATTGGGTTTTGATTGCAAAGTGTTTTTTAATATAACATTTTTATTAGTGCTTTGAAATCTTTGTATGCTACGCTTTTATTGTATTTACTCCCCACTCCCTGCTGGCTCTTCCCAGGTCCCTCCACCTCCCCATCCAAGCACAACGTTACATCTTTTTTATCCAGTCTGTGCTACTACCATACTCATTGGTATGGAGCCATCCACTGGAGCACAAAATTCTTAAGTAATCCATGAAAAGTAGACCTTTTATGCCCCAGAGACAGGGGAACATTTTGTTTCTATCAGACAGTTCACTAACTCCTACTGATGCCTACTGTCTGTGGACCCCAGACTCTCCCGGAGGCAGCCTGCTTGCTTTTGTGTTATTTTACTTTTATTACCTCCTGTAGATGAAGAGACAGAAGTTCAGAGTATTAAATGCCTGGCCACATTAGGATTTAACAAGAGTAAAAGCCATCACCAGATCCAACATCTTCAGCCTGGTGGTTTAGAAAAGAAGGAGCCAGCTGAGAGAGACCACACGGCAGGAGCTTTCTGAAGTTGTAGTGCATAAGTTTTTGTTTTTGTTTTTTTTAATTTTAATTTTATTTATTCATTTTATTTTTTCTTTTTTTTATTTTTATGCATTTTTTCCTTTTTATTTTATATTAATCACAGGTTATGCACTTTGTATCCCATCCGTAGCCCCCTCCCACATTCCCTCCCTATCCCCCCTTCCCTCCCTCATCTCCTCCCTGCACCTTTCCAAGTTCGCTGATGGGGAGGTCCTCCTCCCCTTCCATCTAACTCTAGCTTATCAGGTCTCTTCAGGAATGGCTACAACGTCCTCTTCTGTGGCCTAGCAAGGCTACTCCTCCCTCAGGGGACAGGGAGGTCGAAGAGCCAGCCATTCAGTTCATGTCCAAAATAGTTTCTGTTTCCCTTACTAGTTATACCCACTTGGGAATTGAGCTACCATTTGCCACATACAAGCAGGGGTTCTAGGTTATAACCATACATGGTCCTTGATTGGAGAGACAGTCTCATAAAAGACCCCTGTGCCCTGATATATTTGGTTCTTGCGGAGCTCCTGACCTTTCCAGGTCATACTAACTCTCCCTTCTTTCATATGATTCCCTGTTCTGCCAAAGGATTGGTTATGTGTCTGAATATTTGCTTTGATACACTGCTAGGAAGAGTTTTTTCAAGGCCCTCTGTGGCCGGCTCTTGTCCTGCTACTTGTTTACTCCTACATCCAATGTCTGTCCCATTTGACTTTCTAAGTGAGGATTAATCCTCTTACCCCAGGTCCTCTTTCTTGTTTATCTTCTTTAGGTGTATAGATTTCAGTGTTTTTATCCTATCTTATAGGTCTTTATAAGTGAATATATACCATGTGCGTCTTTCTGCTTTTGGGATACCTCACTCAGGATGATCGTTTCCAGGTCCCACCATTTGCCTGCAAATTTTATGGTTTCCTCATTTTTAATTGCTGAATAATATTCCATTGCATAAAAGTACCACAATTTCTGTATCCATTCCTCAACTGAGGGACATCTGGGTTGTTTCTAGGTTCTGGCTATTATGAATAAAGCAGCTACGAACATACTGAGCAAATGTCCTTGTTGTGTACTTGAACATCTTTTGGATATATGCCTAGGAGTGGTATAGCTGGATCTTGAGGAATCACTATTCTTAATTGTCTAAGAAAATGCCAAATTGATTTCCAGAGTGGTTGTACAAGTTTACATTCCCACCAGCAATGGAGGAGGGTTCCTCTTTCTCCACCTCCTCTCCAGCATGTGTTGTCACTTGAGTTTTTGATCTTAGCCATTCTGACAGGTGTAAGGTGAAATCTCAGGGTCGTTTTGATTTGCATCTCCCTGATGGCTAAGGACATTGAGCATTTCTTTAAGTGTTTTTCTTGCATAAGTTTTTGAATGAGAAATCTTACATTGAGAATGTTTGAACTTCTGGGTACTGCCTGGAATTCTGGGTATCATTATGGCCTGGGAGGATGAGGAAGTTAAAGGGTGAGGTCCATTGCTCTGGAAAGGACTGTAGTGCTCTCCGAATCAAAATAAACAAGCTGTCTGCACGACTAGCAATGCACTGAGTTTGTTTGGTTCATGTGTTCTAGGTTACTAAGAATAGAAGCATGCAATTAGAAGGGACTGGGGAGAAACGACTTGGAAAGTGTTACCCCAAACTGATAGCTCCAAGTGGGGAGAAAAGTGTGTCAGTGGCACAAGACAACACAGCAACATCGCCTGGGCAGACGGAAACACATCAAGGCAACAGTGCTCAGCACCTGGGCTTAGGAGTAAAAGAGCTCTCCAGCTTAGCCGCTCTCATTGTTCCTTACGATGATTTTTTTTTTTTTTTTTGGTCAAGGCTAACATTTAGTTATCTAATGTATGTGTGGCACACCCCTCCCTCACCAGTGGTGGATAAGTGAAGCTAAGTGAAGCTATTACTGTAACTTTACATAGAAGAAACGTTTGTTCATCTGGAACTGGGAGGGTGGGGTTTGTAAATAAACAATAAACTGAATTTCGTTGATCTGAGGGTTTCTACCCTATTTATAGAGTCATTATGAGCTGTTGTATCTGTCTTCTTTCTTTGCACTAATAAATTCTCTCAGAAACATGTCACTTCAAACATTTGCTTGGATTCCTACTGACTCTGCCAGAAAGTAGCCCATTGACTGAAACAGGAAGCGTAATGCCAAAACATACGTTGTTTCTTTTCTTTCATTAAAAATGGACAAAGACGAACTCCAGTCCGCACAGATTTCCTGTGGATCTGTGTGGGTTTGGCTCTTAGAGCGTCAAGTCCTGACTCTCGCCTGATTCCTGTAATGACAGCCCGTTGACAATAAGACAGGCCTCGGGGTCAGTGACACAAGTGTCCACTCTTGACCTAGGATCATCCTCCTCGCTAAAACCCATTTACTGTTTTCTTCTAGCTAGGAGGGCTGAAAGGACCTATTTGTTTTTTGTTTTTAGCATCCTCTCACCCACCAACAACGTGACCGTATGTGTTCAGAACAGCCCATGATTATGTGTTCAGACGGAGCCAGAACACTTATTTCACCACTGCCAAGTCTGACCTATGATGGGAGACAAACAATGAAGTCTCAGAGATAACTCAGTGACACCATGAACTCATCCATGGAACTTTGCCAAGGACAGTGGCTACCCTTCAACCACCAAAGAGAAGCCAACCTGATGTCACACTGGGATTCTACACATTGGTTAGGCCATGAGACAGAAGATCACGGTGATGTTCACTTGCTGAAAGGCAAGTGTCCAGCACCATCCCCTCAGCTCCACTGTGCTGGATGAGGCTTGGGAGCCATTTTGTTCATTTATGTTATGTTTTAAAAATTTATTTATTTTTATATTAATCACAGGTTATGTACTTTGTATCCCAGCCGTAGCCCCCTCCTACATTCCCTCCCTATCCCCCCTTCCCTCCCTCATCTCCTCCCTGCCCCTTTCCAAGTCCACTGATAGGGGAGGACCTCCTCCCCTTCCATCTGACCCTAGCTTATCATGTCTCTTCAGGGCTGGCTGCAATGTCCTCTTGGGGGGGGGCGGTTGAAGAGCCCGCCATTGAGTTCATGACAGAAATAGTCCCTGTTACCCTTACTAGGGTACCCAGTTGGATACTGAGCTGCCATGGGCTATATCCCAGCAGGGGTTCTAGGTTATATCCATACATGGTCCTTGGTTGGAGAAACTGTCTCATTAAAGACCCCTGTGCCCTGATCTATTTGTTCTTTGTGGAGCTCTTGTCCTCTCCAAGTCTTACTAACTCCCCCTTCTTTCATATGATTCCCTACACTCTGCCAAAGGTTTGGTTTTGAGTCTTAATATCTGCTTTGATACATTGCTATGTAGAGTCTTTCAGAGGACCTCTGTGGTAGGCTCTTGTCCTGGTGCTTGTTTTCTCCTACATCCAATGTCCATCCCATTTGTCTATCTAAGTGAGGATTGATCATCTTACCCAGAGTCCTCTTTCTTGTTTATCTTCTTTAGGTGTATAGATGTCAGTATGTTTATCCTGTCCTATAGGTCTATATAAGTGAGTATATACCATGTATTTCTTTCTGTTTTTGGGATACCGCACTCAGGATGATCGTAATTTGTATTATGTTTAGTGGGTGTTCACTGGGTAGTTTTGTTCCCACTTGACACAAACTAGGGTCATCTGAAAAGAGGAAATCTCAGCTGAGAAAATGATTCCATCAAACAAGCCTGTAGGCAAGTCTATAGTCTTGGTTAATAATTGGTGAACATGTGGCTCTGGGCGGTTTAAGAAAACAGGCTGAGGAAGCCATGCGAAGTCAGACATTAAGCAGTGTTCATCCATGGTCTCTGCTTCAGTTCCTGCCTCCCTGTTCCTTCTCTGAGTTCTTGCCGTGGCTTTCATGATGATGGACTGTAACTTATAAACCAAATGTGCCGTTTCCTTCTCAGGATGCTTTTGATCATGGTGTTTCTCACACTGACATCCTAACTAGTATGGGGCAGGGGTTGTAAGTCATCATTAACTATTTCTGTCTCCTGATGCAACATTAAATAACAATGTTAAAAACAGCCGTAACTGAGATGGGCATTGAGATTTTTTTTTCTTTTGAAGTAGGCCACATGAAGAGTTAAAAATCTTATTTCTCCTTTTTGAGAGTTGGAAACTCATTTTTACCTCTAAGGCAGGGTGTCACTTTATCCTAGGAACAATATAAGTAGAACATGAGCCAAATGGGGACAAAAATTTATATTTATAACTTTACTAATTTATATGTCTACATGTGTAAGCACACATTAGACACTTGATAAATATTTGTTAAATAAAAAACAATTCCTCTTGATAAAGACCCGAGGAAGTTGTTTTCTTAGATATATCTTTAATGAGATCAAGTTTTTACATTTGATGGTTGCCATGGCAATATTTCTCTTGGTACAGCAGCTGCCTGATGCCCAGACAGGATTGTTTGTACCTAAACTATCCAGAATATCACACACACACACACACACACACACACACACACACGTGACAAGTAAGAAGGCCTACAAATGATTTCTTTCCCTTTAATTCTAGAAAAAAATTATAAAAATAAATTCATCTGTGCTTGAAGCAACATGCCTTGACTGCTCATATTCTGACTTTGATGTTCAGAATCCACACATTGGGCCTTGAGCATGTGTTTGGGACCAAATATTGTATCTGCTGTCTTTCAAGGGTCTGTAGGTTAAGATCATATCCTTGCACATAGGGAAGGGTCTCCAGGAATAATTTCACCCACATCATCTTTACAATGGAAAATACGGACTACGAAGAGGCGTTATTATGAATACTTTGTTAAAGGAAAGAGGGTACTAGGTACCATGATTTGAACTTAGACCATATGATAATTAAGACCCCTAAAGACCTCAGGTTCCAGTGAAGGAAATATATAATTAATTATTAAAACACATTGTTGTAAGTGTTGACAAAGATGAAGATGAGAGGGGAAACAGAAAGTTTGCCAGGAGGAGTTAATGTCTAGGCTATGTCTTTAAAGATGAGGAACTTTTAGCTAGAGGCAAGCCAGCATGTGTGTATCACTCCATGAGGCAGTGTATCAAAGATGGACTGGGGGAGCAGTAGTGGGAATGATTTTTAAGAAGAGAGACAAGCAAAATTGAAGACGAAGAACCAAGAACCAGCAAGGCAGGGTCTATATACTTATGGTATTGGCTCCAGGGTTGGACAAGGAGGAGGGCCATGGTGTTAGCTAATTCCTTTCATTATGTGGGTCCCTGATATGACTTTCTTAGTTTGGGCAACCCAGTCCTCCTACAGAAAGTAGCTAAAGAGGGGACAAAGGGATCTTGAATTCAGAAGCCTAGGCAAAGGGTGGATAAAGTTAGCAAATGCAACACGTTCCTTTTTCACTCCCTCAAGTCATGCACAGGTCATCATGATTACAGACCAGTGTCTGTTAGTTTATAATTTCTACCTAAAATTGTGGAAACATATAGAGAATAAAAATAAAGCAGCTTTCATGATTAGCTTCAGTGATTTTAACTGGAACCATAATTTATGTTCTACCACATTTCATACTTTAGCATTTTCCCCCTCTAGGAAACTGGGATAGTGTCTTGTGGTGAGGGAAGAGGTTGTAGTTCCCACCCAGTTTCCTGTTTTAGCTCCATGGCATATTGGTCAGCTACTAGAATATAGTAAATGATAGATATTAGTGTGTGTAAGACTGGAAAGCTGCTGCTATGGTGTAGACAAAACAATGATAAAGTCCTCAGCTAGGACAGGAGGAACTGGCACAAAAAGGAAAAAGTATGGAGAAATATGCCAGAATTCAGAAGGCACGGGTGAGAGAAAAGCATCCAGCCTGGTTCTCACGGATCAAATGACTCAGGGTAAAGTGATAGCACCAACTCAGTGGAGAGATCAGGAGGAGCTACCAGGTGCCACTGGGGGATTCTGTCTTCAACACAGGAAAGCATATTAGCAACTGATGAATGAATGAATAAGTGAATGAATGAATGAGTAGATTGATGGATGGATGAATAAATGGAAATAAATAAGTGCATCAAATCACTTTGTGCCCTGTGTATGGCCTGGGAAATATATTGATCTGCTTTTAATACAATAAGCAGAGGTCAAAAGATGCAAAGTAGTAAGCGCCAAAAGAACTAGAGTTTCTAGAATATGCCCTTCTGAAAATTATAATGTCAAAAAGTCCCGGGAGTGGGGTTGAGGGGTAAGCGATGCAACTGACTTGGAAATCGTCCATTTCTAAATATATTTGTAAATCTAAGGAACTAGGAAAATTACTGTCAGTAAGAAATAATTGCATTCTTTTGTAAGAAGAAAAAAAAACTTTCCATCATTAGAAAAGCCAATAAATTAGAATGAGTATTCCATAACCACCAATTACCACTTTTTCCCATCATATAACCATTGTCAGCTAAATCTGTGTGTATTGTATACACACCACAGTGTGACAAATGTGTATAAATATGTCAGAAGACAACTTTTTGTTTGTTTTGTTCTTTTAAACATTTAAAAAATGTTTTATTTATTACAATTTTTTACTTTGTATCCCAGCTGTAGGCCCTTCCCTTCTCCCCTCCCCATCCTGTCCTCCCTCTCTCTTCTCCTCCCATGCCCCTTCCCCAGTCCACTGATGTGGGGGGGGGGTCCTCCTCCCCTTCCATCTGACCCTAGCCTATCAGGTCTCATCAGGACTGTATGCATTGCAGAAGACAATTTTTTAAGATTTATTTATTATTGTTTATACAATGTTATGTATGCATGTAGCCCTGTAGGCCAGAAGATGGCATCAAATCTTTTTATAGATAGTTGTGAGCCACCATGTGGTTGCTGGGATTTGAACTCATGACCTCTGAAAGAGCAATAAGTGCTCTTAACCCCTGAGCCATCTCTCCAGCCCCAGAAGATAACTTTTAAGGGAGACATCTCACTCCTTTCACTATGTGAGTCCCAGACATTGAACTTGGGTCCTCTGGCAGGTGGCAAGTACCTTTATCTGATCCTCAATCTTTTTGTTTATCCTTTATTTTTATTTTGTGAATATGGGTGCTTCCCCTGCTTGTATGTCTGTTCACCAAGTAAAATGAAGTGGCCACAGAGTCCAAAAAAAGGATGCCAGATATCTTAGAACTAGAGTTACAGGCTGTTCCAAGCAATCATGTTGGTCCTATGAATCAGACCTCTGGAAGAGCAGCCAGAGCTCTCAACTGTTGACTCATCTCTCCAGCTCCTTGCTAAGCCATCTTTCCATATTCTCAGATGTTGTCCTTGGAACTAGTAAACCATAAAAGTCTTTCTCTCTCATCACCCACATTCATTAAGACACCATGAATTTTTCTTTATAATGATTTCATCAGCAGATCACTGACGTAAATGCCCATTCAAATGCCTTATGCAAATTCTGGCTTCAAAGTCTCCTTGACTTCCCATCTCCAGCAGCTTTACTATCACCCCACTCAAGCCACCAGTTCCCATCAGCTTGCACATTCACTGTGGGGCTGGGGAGCCATGGGACAGGGGAAAGCCGCCTGGAGCAAGAGTGGGGTCAAGGCATGTCCAAACCCCGGAATTCACATCCTGAGACAGGCAGGAGTAAGACCTCTCTGCCCCTGCCCCAGGCCTGCATGTCCTGCAGCACTTAACCCTTCACCCCCATCTTTGGCCCCGGAGGAGGTCACACAGCCTGGTACCAGGTTAAACTTCCTCTTTATAAGGTCATGTCCAACAAAACCTGGAATTCCTCTTTATACAAATGAAGCATCCCCAGCACTCTAGCCTCATCCAATAATGTACACTCATCCAGAAAACCCCTATCTCCCCCTCAAAGGTTTAAGTAGCCTTTGCTACCCCTTCCCCCCCACACTGCCCCATTAGAGGAGCTGTCTCACTGAAGCTGTCTCTCAAGAGTCTGTTCTCTTCAGGCCCACAGCCACCTGAGGTCTCTACTGCTCCTGGCCATTCTTGCTTCGATTTCCTTCTCAGGATCCACCAGTCACTCATGGGCCTATTGAGCTGCAATGGGCAGGAAAGCAGGGCCTGCACAGCAATTCATATGCCTAACTTTAAGCCAAGATAAGTAACAATGACCTAACATTTCTTTCTTGGAGTTTGAGAAGTCATGACCTTCCCCATCATTTGGCACAGTCCCCACAAACTGAGCATACCATGAAAACTAGGAAAGAGATGCACCATGGCACACCACCTCCACATTCCTCTTGCTGTCTTCTTCACACCATGCTTGAGAGGTGGGAAGTTCCTGGGTTACAGTTTGGGGAGCAGAAGTGAAGGAAAGTTTGACTGGGGACGGTTGTTCCTCTTGCTTCCCAGAATCCAGTGTTCCTGCTCTAAAAAGTCACAGACTACCCCAAGGAAGGGAAGTACTCCAAGTCTCCATCCTCTATCATTAGCCCAATGTAACTGAGGCATGGTGAAAAGGTCAAAAACTGTATCAAAGAGAGGTCTGCCATGGCCTTCAAGGAAAAATGTCCTTACAAAGCATATTAGAACAGCATAACTTTGTTCTAGAACCTTCCCCACTCGTTGTCTGCCGTCTTCCAAGACCTTGCTTCCACGTGGGGTAGACATCAGCCTGGAGGAGTTTAGGTGAGCTTTCCAAGCTCAACATACTGAGACCACAATACATTTTAAATGAGTAAAGTGAGCTATGTAGAGAGGTTTTGTTTTTTTTTAAAAAAAAAAAAAGGAAGGATGGGGACTGCAACAAACCCGGAGCCTATATGCCATCTGGAGGGTATATTCTACTTACCTACAGCCAGGTACCATCATGTAGGAATATAGGTAGATACAAGGCATCCAGATTTCAATTTTCTCTGAAAAACAATCTTTATTTTCAGATAAAATCTCTTTCCTAAGAAGATGATGAGTAACCAAAAAAAAAACCTTAAATAGCCTGAGGATCAGTGGGCTGCATCGGTCTACAACACCTGGTTTAAGGGATGGACTGTCATGAATTTGTATTTCATAGCCCACACCAACATCTCAAAGCTTTCCTTTGGTTACAGTTTGCTAATACACTGGCTATTTAATGGTAGGTTCCGGCAGGGGAGGAGAGTCCCTGACATTTATCAAGGTGTCTGGGGCTGGGGTGATGGCTCAATGGATAATGTGCTTGCCCTGAAAGCATGAGCACCTGAGTCTGGACCCCCAGCATAAAAACCAGGCTTAGCAGTGCGGTTGTGCAAGCCTAGTGCTGGGGAAGCAGAGACAGGCAGCACCGTAAAGATCGCTGGGAAGTACTCTAATCAAATTGGTGAACTCTGGGTTCAGTGAGAAACCTGGTCTCAAAACTGAGGTGGAGAATGATTGAGGAAAACACTGGATGCCAACCTCTAGTCTCTATTTGCATGCACACACATGCACATACCTGTACATGTGCACACACAGCTACAAGTTAACATTAAAAATTGCAAACTAAAAAAATTAATAGATAAATAAATAAATTGCAGACAAAGGTAACAGACTGTCCAGATCAATGTAAATTGCCCAGCCATTGTGTAAATCAGAAGACACCCCCATCCAAATAAGATACAAGCATCCGTTCCTTTCTAGACTAGTCCTGAGATTTGGTTCCCTATGTTATAAGGTAAAAAATTAAAAAGGTCTTAGAATATGTTCTTCCTCTGTGTTGCACACCTTCAGTCCCCCCTGTGAAGAGGAGAGGGACCCCTGCCTTAATCAGTACCCAAAGCAGGGCTGACTGCCAAGTCTCCAGCAGGATGAGGCAAGGAAACCAGATTTAACAAGCTAAGGTCAAAACCAGCACAAGGAGGCACAAGAAGAGGATTTCAAGAAACAAACAAACAAAAATGTGATCTCGTGAGTGTCAAGAATATGATGAGGTAATGAGAGTGTCTCAGGTTCTTCTGATACCAGTGAGGCAGGAGCTAGATGTGAGGTCATTAAGAAAAACCACAGCTGTGTCTTGGTCACTCTGTTTCCTGACTGTCAGACGGGCCACTGTGGTTAAATGTCCTTGAAGTTGCATTTTGGTTGTTCTTGCTATACCAAAAACTAAGGCACCAGGAAACTGACCCAGTCAACACACCTAACGAATGGTCTTCGTGCTCAAAAAATACCTACTTCAGTATATCATCAGTTAGACTGTGGTTTTATTCTCATCCCTACAACTCATGGGAGGCATGCTCTAAGAGGGAGATCTAGTCCACCATTGTTTGGGAAGGAATCGGGTCACCTTGTCCATGAATATGCCACCTGACTCATAAATATGAATTAAACATTTCCTTAAAACCTACAGTGCAGATGCTGCTTTGGGACAGCCCACTCTTGTCTTTCTTTGGAGAGCTTTATTCTACTAAAAGTACTTGTGTCTTCTGACTGAATTCCTTCCTTTGCAAAATAAAGACCCCTTCCAAGCATTTCTGGAAGCATTTCACAAGTGAAAGTATGGGAGAGGGATAGTGTGGATTATATTATAATTAGAGCAAAATGTTAAAGCAAGCATCTCTAAAAATCAGGGGTGAGGTGATGATTTAATGTGCCTGTGACACATTACCCAACCTTACTGTAACCAAACTAGAGTCCCCAAAGACAGTGGGTATTTGTGTATCAATCATTTGAGACATGAAAGTTAGGATTCAATATTAATGAAAGACTTTTCTCCAGACATTGAGATACATTCAATCACTTATTGCCTTTTTATTCCCACCATATCAAAATGACAGCCAACTCTGGTCATGTATTTACTGTGAGGATTTTGAAGCATATTCATATTCAAAGCAAGGATGGCCTTGAACATCTAATCCTTTTCATTCCATCTTCTGAGTGCTGTGATTACACATATGGGCTACCATGCCTGATTTATACAGTGCTGAGGACTGAACCCAGAGCTTTGTGTATGCTAGGCAAGCATTCTACTAACTGAGCTATACTCCCAGCCTTGGTTTTGTTTTGTTTTGTTAATTTAAACAGGGTTTTACATTATGAAAGCCTGACTCAAACTTACTATATAACTAAGGATGACCCTGAACTTCTGATCCTCCTGCTGCCACCTCTTGAAATTTGCTAGTATGTTCCACCATGTTCACCCAGTTCCACTATGGATTTAGATAGTGTCTTAGAGTTATATTGCTGTGAGGAGACACCATGACTGCTGCAACTATTGTAAAGGAAAGCATTTAATTAGGGCTAGCCTACAGTTTCAGGGGTTTAGTTCCTAACCACCAGGGAGAGAAGCATGATGGCATGCAGGCAGACATGGTGCTGCATAAGGAGCTGAGAGTTCTGCATCTTGATTTGCAGGCAGCAGAAGGAGACTGTGTGCCATACTTGGCATAGCTTGCACATGGGAGACCTCAAAGCCCACCTCCACAGTGTCACACTTGCTTCAACAAGGCCCCACCTACTCCAACAAGATCACACCTCTTAATAGTGCCACTCACAATGGAGCAAGCATTCAAACATATGAGTCTATGGGTGGATCATTCCTTTCCAAATCACCACAGATAGTAACTTTTAAGCCTGTAGTGAAGTTGCCTGAATAGCATGATATGGGTAACAAAATGTGGACAACAAAGTATTTTGAAGTTGTATCAAAACAAAGTATGCTGTGATTAGAACATATCAAAGAATATCACATTAGGACTACCATCAGGACTGATGTAAATCCAGTTAATGTAATATCAGTTAAATCCAAATTATTGATTGTAAAGTTAAGAGGTTGGTTACCTTCAGGAAGACAAATGAGTAAACAAATGAGTAAATCCATTAAAATGTGAACCAGTCTTTTCAGAGAAGGGCAACTCATACTGAGAGAGAAAGGAGATCAGAATGAAATTATGGTGTTGGACTGAAATAAATGTTCATGATGGCATATGGTGAGATAGAGAATAGCTAACTGTGCAGAGATAGATAGATAGAGAGGGAGATGTGCAAACACAAACATGTTTCCTCTAGCTCTGCCCAAAAAGGGATGGCCTAGGACCACCAGCTCCCCAATAAAAAATATGATACGATCCAGGTTTTTATACATGATTCTATACTAAAGGGGACTGTTCTAATTTGATCTCTGTTGCTCTGACAAAACACTGACCAAAGCCAACTTGGGGAGGATAGGGCTTATTTGGCACACAGGGAAGTCAGAACAGGAACTCAACAGAATGCTGTAGGCAGAAACTGAAGCAGAGACTATATATGAAGGCAGCTTACTGGCTTTCTTCCAGGCTTATATGTAACTATGTTTCTTATACAGCCCAGGCCCACCTTCCTATGGGATGACACTGCCCACAGTGGGCTGTGGGCTGGACTCTTCTGCAAATTTAGCAGCTAAGCAAATGACACATAGATATGGTCATAGGCCAATCTGTTAGAGACAGTTCCTCAAATGAGGTTCTTTCTTCCTGGGTGTGTCAAGTTGACAACCAAGATCTATCACAGGAACCAAAATTCCTAGAAGAAATTACTTATGCCTGAAACAACTTGTATCAGAAATATTAAGAAGTTCTCAAAGAGTGTTGAAACATTTCAAAAGGATGCAAAAGGAAAGACTCAGTGTGAGCTGATAATGTCTCAGGAGTGATAGCAATGATGATTGTCAATGATTATAGCTCATTAATAAAAGATGAATGTGTAAATCAAGGGGAAATTGGAAGAAGGAAGGGAGAAAGGAATGGAAAGGGTATGAACAAGGAGAGAGAGAGACTCAGACTGAGGCTGAGACTTAGGTGGATCACAAGTGAGCCATGGGAAACGTTAGGCATGGCAGGCACCACCTTAGCCCAGTGACCAAAGTGGAAAGCACTAGCAGTGGGGTAAACTGACATAAGGGACCACTTGATGAGTTTCAGGAGAAAGAACAGAACATCTCCTCATTGGTATTCTTGACAATAAGGCAGACCCTGTGCAGACCCAACAAAACATCAGATGCTTCCTGGTCTCAGGAATTATCTGGTTATTCTTCAAAACTTAATGTCCAAGCACCTTCACTAGGCTAGCTGATGTCCAACCATAACCTGTCTGTGTTCTCACTCATTTGGGGAGTGCTTTCTGTTTGTGTGCTGGTGTCTATGGGGTCTCTTGAAGACAGCAGAGCCCCATGAAGCAAGAAGAGAGTAGATATCCAGTTATCTCAAATCATTAGCATCTCTAACCCAGGAAGACATTAAACAAGGACATTGAACAGGAAGCTTACACTGGACAACTACATTCAGTTTAAGCAAACTTCTGTTCATATGCTGTGAGAGTGTGTGTTTCTGTGTGTGCGTGCCCTTAGCACACCTTGTGCTTAATGTTTGGTTTAGTTTGGTGTAGTTTGAAAGAATGTCTCCCATGTAGCCCAGGCTGACCTCAAACTCAGGATCCTCCCAAAGCTAGGATTACAGGTGTGCACCACCACACACTTAAGACCTATATCCCAAAAGCCAAAATTTCCTTTCAGTTATCATATATAATAAAGTTCTATTACATATAACACCAAACAACAAAAGTTCATTGTGAAGGAGTAAAGTACTATAAAAACATAAAAAGTAAAATATTACAAAGACAGATTCTTACAATCAGTTTCAGCCAATCCCTCTAAAACAGAAAAAAAACTGTAAATAGCACCATGCTTGTCTTCTGCCTCTTTCCTCATAAATGTATAATATTTCATAAAAATCATAAAGCCTTCATATTGCTAACGTATTACAAAGCATGTATGTATGTATATATGTACACATGTATACAAACGTATTGCGTTACATTATATTACATTTATCGTGTACCCTTGGCCAATTTTGCTTTAGTAGATTAAGCTTTCCTACTCTTGAGTCTTTTTAAGTCAAACACCTTGGTTTGTTTTTCCCAAAAGAGAACAAAAGCAGTAGGTACTCTGGGTGTGATTTAGAAGCACAGATACAGAGGAATCGTTATCTGGTTGTCTAAAGGGATTATTATGGGTGTAGTGTGAAAGGCTTCTGACTCTCATTCATAAAATATAGGTGGTCACATTCTTGAATGCAGGAAAAGGGGGGGATGAATGAACTCTCCTGAGGTGGACTGGCTGAATGGCTGAATGAAACAGCCAGTCCGTTTAATTTAAGCTTTCCGAATCCTCTAGCATAATGAACGTTACAATTATTCTACCTCTGTTGAAAAGAATAAATACACTGTATTATGCTGGTGATTGTATACATAAAATTAGTGAAGGAAAAAAACAAATTGGAAATTTGTCCCTTGACTCTGTTCCTTGTTATTCATACGTAACCTCCCTATTTTGCCAAGTCCCACTGTTTCTAAACAGTGTTCTATGGACCCCAGTATCTGTGTTGTGAGGCATGCTGCATAAAAATGCAAGTTCCTAGCTCTTACCAAGATGTCTGGGTCAAAATTTATGAGAATAGAGAAAGATAAAAAAATGTCTGAGAAACAGGGTGAGTGTTCCTACAGAGCCCAGGTTAGACTCCAACTTATGGTGTGTCTGCCTCAGTCTCTTGAGTACCTAAATCTTATTTTTAAAACTTTCACTTTTGAGAGCTAAGGATGAAACTCAGTAATAACACACTTAACTGTCACGCACAAGGCTCTGGGTTCTATCCCCAGTACCATAAAAACAAGCAACCACCCCATTCCCCTCGAGGCCTTGCCGTGCTCTGCTCACTTTCAAAGAGTCTACCTACCTTTCTAATCTTCCTGATTTGTCTCCCCTATGACCTCCCCTTGTCTACCCACTAACCCCAACCAGATTATAGAAAGGAGACTCTTGGGTCCTGCCAGTACCCAATGCCCTAGAAGAGGCAGAACGGCCACTGCCTCTGTTGGCCTTGAGAATTGCCCTGAACTCCCTGTGTCAGAACAGGAAACACTTACTCCATGTGTGACAGATAAAATACACTCTGTGTGTAGGAGGACAGGGCAGATGCAGACAACTCTGTGGGCACCGAGAGAAAACACAAAGGAAGATGAAAGAGCAAGGACCACAGACAGGAGAAGCATCACCTCTTCCATCTTGTCACTCTGTACCAGCAGTGAGCAGCTGTTATTCCTTTTAAAAACAAATTTCTTAACACAGTGAGTCTTGACTGTCAACCCTATAGAACTTAGAAACTCAGATTTTCATCGTGGAAAATCTGAGTGAGCATCTGTAAGGGAATACCTAGTGTAGGCTGGTTAAGGTGGGAAGACGCTTGTAAGTGTGAGTGGCACCAAGCAGTGCCACTGAGCACCAGACACTCACTGTACTCCGCTTCCTAGTAGAGATGCACTATAATCAGCCCCTGCCTCCATATTTGTCCTGTTGCCATGGCGTGCATCCCCCAGTCACTATGGATTGTATGCCCCTGTCAGCATGGCCTGTAGCGCCCTGCCAGTCAACATGGATTGTAGCTCACAGTCGGCATAGACTATAGCCCCTTTCACCATGGATAGCAGCCCCCTGCCAGTCAGCAGAGATGGTAGCCTCATTGCAGTCACCATGGGTTGTAGCCCCTGTCATGATGGATTATAGACCCTATAAGGCAAAATAAACTTTTCCTTCATAAGATACTTATGTTAGGCACATTGTCTTAGCAAGGAGACAAGGCACTACCACAATATCCCATCATGCTCTATTCCAGTGTATCTATTTCATTACTAAAGTACCACAAAAGGAGTGGAGCTGGAGGGATGAGTCAGGGGTTAAAGCGTTTGCTGTTCTTGCAGGGGACCTGGATTCTGTTACCAGCACATTCATGCCAATTCACACACATGTAACCCCAGTTCCAGAGGACCCAACAGCCTCTTCTAACTTCCACAGGCACCAGGCACAAACCTGGTACACACACATACAGGCAAAATACTCATACACATAAAATAAAAATAGTTAAATCTTTAAAAATAAACAACTATGAAAAAAATCATTGCAATTCTCAGAACAGAATCAAAATTCTAATTTCATAAATGGGCATGATGAGCCTTAGGCCCTGTGTTCCAAATGCTAAGAGAAATTAATGGGGAGGATATTGCAATTTTTTTCTTTAACTTGGCAAAGAAAAGTTGTGTATGTTATCCATATTGTATAAAGCCGATTTTGAATGAGTAAAAGGTGAATGTATGAAAGAGTGATTATGTGATTTTGTTTAGTATTTGATTATCATGTTATAAACCTCATAAGAATAATTTTCTAACCCCCAAGATGACTGCCCACTAGAAAAATATGTACAGGTATTTTTCTATCAGAATGCCGTCTGAAGCTCTTAATAATGTCCTCAAAGTAAACTAGTGAGATTAGCGTCAATTTTAAAGCTCCAGAGGCCAGAGCACAGATAGCCCTGGAAATGATTTGTCATGAAGACAGAGAGCTGAATGAGTACATGTGAGCCAAGGCTTATGAAGAAGAAAGAGAGACGGGACCGTGGGTGTTCCTGCACACTTTTAATTCCAGAACTTGGGAGGCAGGAAGATCTCTGTTACTTTAAGGCCAGCCTGATCTACTTTGTGAGCTCCAGGCCAGTCAGGACTACAAAGTAAGACCCTATCTCAAACACTCAGAGAAGGAGGAAAGGGAGAAGGGGAGGGGAAAGGAAAAGGAAGGAAAAGAGATGAAGAATAGACTCTGACAGAGACAGAGAGAGAAGAAATATGGAAGCCAAGGTCAGAGAGCAGGCATGTGCAAACACATACTGAACAGTAGAATCTAATCTGTTCTGACCAACCTCAGGGAATCGAAGCTTTTCTCAGACCCTACTTTAAGTGGACACTTCTCCTTAGATTAGTATCCTTTAAACAGAAAGGGAATAAAAGGAAAATAACATTTCATAGGACAGAAAATGAAGTGAGCTGGCATATATAAGCATAAATTTGCCAGCTGGAACCTCATAATTTCTTTGAGAATATAATTTACCTACTGAAAAGATCCAAATGGTTTTGAACATCAAAATTGTGCTGTGTATTAGTGAAAAGAGGAAATTACTGTGGCCCCCTCAAACATAGCCAGTATCTTTGTGACAGGTTGACCCTCACATGGTCCCAAATGACCTGCTTCCTGCCCCTTGCACCTTGTACAGTCACCTCCTGATGCAGGAGCTGACCACCAAACACAGCAGAGGTGGTGGGGTGTGACAGGTTGCAGTCTCTGCCTTTCTAGCAGCCTCTATCACTTGCATCCTTGGATATAATGGGCAGCGCACTGGAGAGGCCCACAGAGCAGAATTGAGGGCTGCATGCAATCAGGAATCTCTACAACCCTCCACCAGACAGTTCTCCAGGAAGTGAATTCTGTCAACAGCATGAGTGGTCTAAGAAGTGGATCCTTCTACACCTGTGCTTTCAGATGAGACTGCAGCCCTGATGAACTGCGTGCAGTTTTTTAAGGAACCCTAAGGCAGAAAATGCAGCTAACTGTGCCAGACCTCTTGTTTTCTATTTATTTGTTTTTGTTTCTTTGGTTGCTTGCTTATTAGTTTTTGAGACATGGTTTCTCTATGTAGCCTTGGCCATCCTGGAACTCATTTATGGACCAGGCTGGCCTCGAACCTATAGATATCTGCCTGCCTCTGCCTTAAAGGTGTGCACCACTATGCCTGGATGTGCCAGACTTCTGGGTTTTTGGATTTGGGTTTTTGGTTTTTTCCAAAACAGCCTTGGCTGTCCTGGACTCACTTTGTAGACCAGGCTGGCCTCCAACTCACAGTAATACAACTGCCTCTACAGCCCTGGGGGCTGGGATTAAAGACATGTGCCACCACGCCCCGCTGACTTGTTTTATTAGCCTTTATTTTTATACTCTGTTTATAGGTGTTTTGTCTGTGTGTGTCTGTGCACCATGTGCATGTGATGCCTTCAGAAGTCAGGAGAAGCCCTTGGATCCCTTGGAACTGGAGTTACAAATGGTTATGTGGCACCAGGTGAGTGCTGGGAATTGAACCCAGGTCCTCTGTAAGAACAATCAGTGCTCTTAACCACTGAGCCATCTCTCCAACCACTGTGCCAGACTTTTGAAGCCCTAAATTATTAACTAATAAATGTGCATTCCCTATTCTTCTTTTAAAGATTTATTTTATTTTATTTACATGTATGTGTGCACACCGCCGTGTGTGTGTGTGTGTGTGTGTGTGTGAATCTTTGTGTGTGTGTGTGAGAGAGAGAGAGAATGTGTTCAGGTATGGACATGTACTTATATGTATGTGTGTATGTGTGGTGTATGTGTATACACAAACCACATCCTAAAGAAAAATATGAATCCCAGCTTCAGGCAGTTAAGACTTACTCCATGCGGTGGCCTCTCTGTGTGCAGCTGATGGTGCTGGCATGTGGAACTATTTAAAATTAAAGCCTTTGGCTAAAAATAAAGAGGTAACAGTCAATTTATCATGCTCTTCTCTGAGTTTTAAGGGACTCTTCAGAACACAAGCCATGTTCAGTAAATGCGGTGGTCTGAAGATGATGAAAGCCATTCCACTGGGCACCGCGGATCCCCTGTGGCAATTTGGGTAGCTGACACAGGTATTCTAGATATGTGCATCTTGGAAGACTTGTGTCTCGTCTCGGAGAGTCCACTAAGGAAAAAAACCAAGTTCTTGTACTTTGAACACCAAGCACCCTCTCTCCTAATGTCTCAGCTCAGATCACGATTACATTAGTTGTTCAGTGCAGCATAGGTGTAGACTCATTTCCTGCTTAACTGGACTCCTTAAGCTTTTCCATTCATCATCCTTTCTTGCCTGAGAAACTTTTACATGATCCTAGAAATATAGGGGTTTAGAAAATAGGTGTGCATAAGTAGAATATTTACTACTAATAGCAGTAAATACTTTATTTTATATTTTGGTTTTCTGAGAGTTTCTTTGTGTGCCCTGGTTGCCCTCTAACTCCCTCTGTAGAGCAGGCTAGCCTCAAACTCAAAGATTCATCTGCCTTTGCCTCCCACATGCTGGGATTAAAGGCATATGCCACCATGAATAGAAGTTTAATCCAGCAATATGGCGGCTCTGGCAAGGGATCACCTTCTAGGTCTGTGTGACTTGTCTGGAATGCAGACACACCTACAGAGCACTCTTTTAATCCTGAACAATGAAGATAGGATTTGTTTATAGAAGGACGCATCCATGTTTGAAAGTGATGTCTAATAGAGGGGCAGACAAAGAAATGAATCAGAGAAAGATTTGACAGAGTGAGTCAGAGGTAGGATAGGCCCAACAGTCTTCAACTGTCTGAAGCTGGGATTCATATTCATATTTTTCTTTAGGATGTGGTTTGTGTATATGCATACATGTAAGTACATGTCCATACCTACACACATGCACTCTCTCTCTCTCACATGCACACACACACACATGCACACACACACACACACACACGGCTCTTTGTTGGAAGTTGTAGGAAGACTTTAATTATATTTGATCCTTTTTGATGCAGTGGTGAAAGGACCCAATCAGACGGAAATCCTAGTTGGTTCCCTGGGTGTCATTGTGTGCAGGGACTGAGCTGATGCCCCTTCTTTGCTTTCTTTCCACACTACAGCTCTATAAGCTATCTGGCCAGAAGACATGCTCAGCACTATCCAAACTTGGTTTCTCTGGCTACATTAGGCACAGAGTTGTTTGGGACCACATGTTAAGCCAGGATGTCTAAACCCCAGCTCAGAGAGTATGAAAACATATGTATGTTTATTTTGCATGTTGTGACATAAACTATCCTGGCCTGGGAATGGGAAATCTCTACATGATTTTTCAATGAAAATTGGTTCAAAGGAAGACAGGAATCTGCCGAGGTATTTGGCCAAAGGGTGCTAGGTGTTTTCATTCTCTTCTTACTCCTCCGGGTTCCCAAGGCTCAGCTGACTAACACTGAGTAAGACCTGGGTCATCCAGGACTCCTCTCAGTTGATTTTATACATTTGGATTGGAAATTATGGTGGTGTGTAAGAACACTCTCATTGATGAGAGTGACTTCAAGTTCAAGGGTCCCTTGACAATTCAAGACAGGGATTCAAGAAACCCACTGAATGCCAGAGCACTCAGTTATAGGCTACTACAACAAAAGAGACAGATTAAAAACATTTGGGGACAGGGGCAACTGCACTGGGGCTGGAGGAGTTCCAAGCAGGAAACCCCCAGCTGCCCCTTCCCAGTAGGGATGTGGACTGCTCTCAGCTACCATGACTGACAATACGCAGAATTCTGTCAACTAGGCTGCCCCACCAGACACTGATGTCCAAAAATTTTTCTTGGCACTCAATTACATAGCCATGGTTGACTTCCCTGGCCAATCTAAATCCGAGGCTGATACAGCACCCACCATGAATCATGTGCTACCTAGCATGGCCCAAGGCCCTAGGGAATCAAGTCACAAGGTCTAATGTCATTTCCCAGAGAGGACCAAGGTCAACCCTCCACCGCACAGAACAGGATGTCATAGCCTGTCTAGAGTTCCTGTTTCACTTTGCAGAACTTCCCTGTAACAATCCCTCATCTCAAATCTCCCCTGATCTCCATTCCCAAGAACATCTCCAACAAACACATCACTACTACTCCAGTCCAGGCCAGCATCAGTTCTCACCTGTACTATTTCAGCCTTGCATCTCCTTTCCTGTGCTCTTATCCCCTGGCAGGCCAGTCCCTGCATAGGGCAGAATGCAAATCATTTCCTCTCTGCTTAAATCCAGCTTTCCAACCCACTGAGAAATGCCTTCACATTTTTGGAAAGAAACCACACTTCCTTTTTCCAAGTCTGACTTGCAGAACCCTTAGTGATCATGGCCTTCCCTATTCAGCTCATACTGTGCCCTCTGCCCACACTGCTATAGCTACTCTATTTCTGAGATAAGATCACCTTACACTGAGATGTTAACATGACATGTTGCCTTTGCAGTAAACAACACTTTGCCCTCAGCCTTTCAAAAGTTCTCTTTGAAAATTTAAAGTTCTCAGGTTACTATCATCATCATTACTTTTATTAATTTTTATTTCTGTGTATGCATACCTACTTGTCGATATGTTTCCCACAAGCATGCAGTGCTTCTGGAGGCCAAAAAGGGCCCCATTTCTTTTCTTAAGACTGTATGAGATTCTTATATAGAAAATTAAGAAGCCAAGGTTTTATTTACAGTCCTTCTACTGATGTACTCTTAGGTTGATTCCATGTTTCAACTATTGTGAATAATGTTAAAATAAACACTTGCCTGTATCTCTGCAACTCACTGAATTTGTGTACATAGTGAGCAGGGCTCATGATCGATGGATCATAAGTTCTCTTTTTAATTACATGGAAAGTTCCGTGGTGTTTTCTGTAATGATTATGCTAGGTTTTCTTTCCTCTGCATAACCAATACTTGTTACATCTTACCTTTTTGATGGTGGCCTTCCTTACCAAGTATAAAGTAACAGCCCATTGTGGTTTAGTTGGCTCCATTCCTGAAAGTCTAATGGTAGTCATTTGTTCATTTAACCTTTTGTTGCTTGAGAAGGATTTGTTGAGCATCCAATATATAGAAGCCAGACAATGGGGAGTGTAGGCAAGAAGCTTAAAGGATCCTGGAACTGAATAAGCAGCATTTGTCTTTGTATCTCCCAAGGTCTAGCCCAGTCGTGTGGGCACACTGAAGAATGAATGGACAAGAGTAAACTTTGATAAAATCCAATTAGCAGTTCAAATGGAGAAAATATTTCTTAAAAATAAAAAGATCAATCTGGGTGTGGTTGCACTCGCCTTTTATCCTAAGGAGACAGACACAAGCTGATCTCTATGGCTTTGAGGACAACCTGGTTCCAGGCCAACCAGGGTCACATAGTGGGACCCTGTCTCAAAAACTGAGGGCAAAAGATCAGGGAAGGCTTTGTATAGAGTTTGTGCTGATGGAAGTGGGAGGCCCAGCATTCTGAGTTATGGGGCTAGCTCAGGTCAAACACAGAGAAAGGAAGGGCAGCTATGGGGAGGACCAAGTAGATCAATCTTGAAATATAAAGGGCAGTTCAAGGGAGAAAGCAAAGGGTTCTTGGTATCAGAACTTAAAAGGTCCTAAATTTTCAACTCTAGGCTGTGTGTAGTTATTAAAGAACCTAGAATAAGAGATGACCATGACTATACTTAGTAAAGACTAAACTCAGGTCAGGCCAGTTCCACAAATAAGTTCCCTGCGTGGCTTACTCCTCAGACTATGTGCACAGAAGGGCCCTGCATTGTTTCATGCAACTGCTTTGCTGTGTTGAATTATTTTGAATGACAGGCCTCTGTTGTTTCACTTTGTGCTGGTGTTTGTAAAGTGTTCAGTCTTTATGATGGCTAATATTGGCTGTTAGCTTGACTGTATCTGGAATCTACTAAAATGCAAGCCACTGGGCAAGCCTGTGAGGGACTTCCTTGATCGGATTATTTGAAGCTGGAAGTCTTACTCTAAAGGTGGCAAACACCTTCTGGTGACATCCCAGATAAGAGGACATGGAAGCAGGAAAGTTTGCTTTTTGCCTGCTTCCCCTCAAATTTGCTTGCAAGTTCATCTACCCTGTTGCTGCAACCATTGTTAAATGCAGCTTCTTTGTGGTTCTAACATAGACTGGAAGTCAGAAGTTCTTCAAGAATCCTCCAGGCCTTCGGCACCAAATTGGGGCTTCTGAGAAATCCAGTCCTCACAAGTTAAGAACCTACCAGATTCTCAGCCTCTCAGATATGAGACAGCCATTGTTGGACTACACGGAACACATTGTGGAAATCAGTCTAAAAAATCAAATGTTCATCCTGTCAGCTGTGTTCCTTTAGAGAACCCTGGCTAATGCAGTCCTTAACTCAGGAGATGAGGTTATGAGTTAAGGTAAAGAAAATCAAGAGCAAGGAAGCCAGACAGGAGACTGTAGCAATGATGATGTGAAGTGGAGTAGCTTTCACAGTATTGGACGCTATAAGTATTTAAGGGGAAAAGAAGGAGGAGGAGGAGGCCTTTTGTCAGAGACCTAAGACTGTCATTTGCATGCACAATCCCTAAGCTACCCAGAATTATTCATAGATACTTCAGTCAGGAGTCAGGAGTAAGTTTAAAAGTCAGGGAATTTCAGCTGGGACGCCATGTAAAAGTCATTCAATATGCATCTATTGAACGTCTATTGCTTATAAGGCTTGGCAATGGAAGCAGAAACCTACAGTACACAGAGACGTGTGCATCCTGGCACAAACACTGCCACAGTGGGCAGAATTTTGAACCGGGCATTTAGTTACAATAGACACATCATTTGATTGATTAAGAGCACTCACTGCTCTCCAGAGAAGCCAAGTTCCCAAGCATCCATTTCAGGCAAGACTGACAACTGTCTGTAACTCTAGCTCCAGGGGATTCGACACCTCTGACCTCCGCAGGCACTGCATGCCCATACACATGCCCACACACACATTAGATAGTTGAAAATATTGAAAATAAATCTTTAAAAATGGTGGTAAAATAAAAAAAGGAAGCAAGTTGAAAAAGAATGCAATGGTCTATGTAGTGGGTGTGCAGGGTATTACACCCTGCTGTTCCGGGAGTAGTAGGCAATCTCTTGGGGCAGCAGGTGAAGACTCGGCTCCAGAATGAATTAAACCACATGTCAAGCTATACACCCTTCCAAAATGCAGGGCTAGCTGTGGGAATATTCAATCAGATCAGCCCACCTCTGTGAACACAGTAATCTCTGTCTTCTAGGGGAGCTGTGATTTTGATTCCTCCTCCACATCCACGGCTGACTGAAAGTGGGCATCCAGGACCTGGATGGAAATACACAGGCTCATCTAGTATCACTGGAGACTGTTAGGGCTGAAGCTGAGCAAAGGAAAAGCCCTGCCCAGGTGATAATTCATCCCGCAGCATCTCCCAACTGTAACTGCAGTTTTAGTAAAGGACCTATGCCCGACCACAGACATAATCCTATTGAGTTTTGTGTTTGGTTTAGTCTGCCTATCCCCAGAGTCCAAGCCATTGGTTTATATAACCTGGAGGAATCTAACAGAAATCCTTAGGTCATCTTTGGGAGTAGCTAGCTATGAACATTCTTGACCTTGTAGATACCCTGTTCCTGGGGCTCTTTGATCTAAAAATGAAGGAGGAGGGGTGGTTAGCAGACATGTGAACAGAGTTAGGTCAAACACATAGCTGCTCTCTGATATCTTCAACTCCTTCTAGACTGCTCTGTTCCTTCCTCTTCCCTTGTGTGAAGATAGTCTTATATCGTGATAATGCATGAAAGTAAGGAGTAAGGGGAGCTGTAGGTATTAGCAAGAGGGAAATTAACATAACAGAAGGTACCTTGCTCTGAGGAATGCAAGGTTTCACTGTTATCTGACCAAGATTCAGCACCATCAGACTAGAAGGGCAAAAAGGCTTGTCCATCAGGCAACATAGCTCCATGGAAGTAGAACCCCAAAGGGGTAGAGAAGAACAGAGAGGTGCAGATGGGGAAGAAGACAGACGTGCTAGTCACATGTGTCATTATGACAAGATACCTAACAAAAACAACTTAAGAAAGGTTTAGCTGGACATGGCACCCCACCTGTAATCCCAACACTTGGGGAGACAGAGGCAAGTGGATCCCTGTGATTTTGAGGCTAGCCTGGTCTACAAAGTGAGTCTAGGATAACCAAGGCTACACAGAGAAGCCTTGTCTCAAAAAAGAAAAGAAAGAAATAAAAAGAAAAGAAAAGCAGTGTTTCTCTTGGTTCATAGTTTGAGGTTTACATCCCACCGTGGACAGGAAGACATGGCTACAGGAGCATGAGGCAGCTGGTCACACGAGCATCCACAGCCGGAAGCAGAAAGTGATGGATTCTGGTGCTCAGCTTGCTTTCTCCCTTTTGTTCGGTCTGAGATCTCAGGCTGTGACACACAGGGCAGCTCACATTTCAGATGGGTCTTCCCACCTCAGCAAATCAAATGTGGACATTCCCTCCAGAGCATTGTTTCTGTGGTGACTTTAACTGCTATTATGTTGACAACCAAGATAAGCCATCTGGAGAGGTGACTTGGAAAGAGCCTCTGACCTCTTATCTTCAGGTGCACTGCCTCTCAGATCCAAGTGACACAGGATGGGATTATTATTCTATCTGAAGAGATGCATGGTGAGGTGCACATCTTGTGCCTTTGGTTAACCCTCTGTGTTGATGCTCATTGGTTAGAGTGAGGCGTCAGCTATCCTGTGATGCCTTTCAAACTCTGCTGCGCACCATGACTTCAATTTGATCAATTTCATAACACCACTCTTTGTTTCCTCAGGATAGGCCATGATGGAGACTTTCCAAGCAAGGTTGCCATGAAAAAATCCCACTGAAATGACCAAAGACTGTCAAGATAAAAATTACAGCATTCTGGAAGTCAGGAGACAGTGCTGTTTGAGGAATTTGTGTGATATAAAAGGATCAAGAAACAAAATGGAAGTTCACTAAACACGCCTTCAGTAAATTAATGCCCTGGGAATTTCTATTCTTCCAGGCTGAATAAGAACATGGTAAGGAAGCACTTCCACACATAGACAACAAAATAACAATAATTTATCTGGTTTCAGAGAAGGAAGTGACTTCCCAGCTGCTATTGGAGCAGGCTATAATAAACACATGCTTTGTTCCAGACCGTGAGGCCTTGCTGCCTCTATGATATCACACAATCTACACACATGCGAAAAGCCAACAAGAGCTCACCTTCCAGGGGAAGAGGAAGTTTGTGATGGCCAGTCACAGAATGTTGAATGACTGGCATACTGATCCACGCCTCTCCAATGAGCTTTTATATCATCCCTCTGCGAGAGACTCTAACTCCCAAAACATACTTTGGACCATGAAAGCAGAAACACATCTGGCACATTGCTATTGGTTTTTAAATAACAGAGACTACAAATAGAAATGACACTCTATTAGCCTGCCAGAGGACTCAGTGGGTAAAGGCATTCTTTGCCAAGCTTGAAGATTTGAGTTCAAAGCCTGGGTTTCACATGGAAGAAAGCGAGAACTGACTCCTGCAAGGTGTCCTCTGACCTCTACACATGTACATCACACACACACACTTTCTCTCTCAGTAATTAATTAATTAATTAAAATTTAACATTTTTTAAAACATAAATGACACTGTGAAATGTTATTCACATTCTGGGTAAAAAGTCTGACAAGCTGATAAAGTTTACTCATCACATGGGGAGCAGAAGAGAAGGTTGTGGGGAGCGTTGTATAAAAAGGATTTGTGAAAGTTTGAAAACCAGAAGAACCAAAGGCCATTTGGTAGGTGAACTGAGTTGGCTAAGATTCTCATTAAAGCTCACCTTCTTGATTCATGAAGAAAATATAAAACTTTCCATTCAGCACCACTGCAAAGGCCAAACAAAGTCTCCAGGAGAGCTGCAAGAGTCACTAGCAGAGGCTTGGGGGCAGCTCTTCAGACAGGAAACACTCTCCCTTTTCCAGTAACAGGATTTAGACGATGGACTGTATATTCTCAATAGAGATGATATTGCCCAATGGGGCAAAAACTGATTCTTAGCCTGGTAGTATATATCAGTGGTAGAGTGTTTACCCAGTATTCATGAGAACCTAGGTTCAAGTCCCAGAACTACAAAAAATTAGAGTAGCTCAGGAGAAGACTCAGTCAGTCAAATGCTTAGCCTACAAGCATGAAGACCAGAGTATGATCCCCAGAACCCATGTATACTGCACAACACCAAGAGGCTGAGATTTGCTGACTCGCCAATCAAGCCAAATCCGTAAACTTCAGGTTCAGTGAGAGACTGCCTCATGAAATAAATGAAGAGTGATTGAGAAAGACACTCAGTGTTGATCTCTATCCTCCACATGTATGTATGTGCCCATATAAATAAGTACATAAACATGTACACACACATACACACACAACTAGTTCTTGGTTTTATAAATTGAACAAAATCTTCCAAAGTTAATGTCCACCTGGGACCTCAAAATGTCCTTATTTGGAAACATGTATCAGAACCTGTATGGTGGCTCACAACCCTCAGTAACTTCAATTCTGAGGCATCTGATGCCGCTTCTTACCTCCACAGCGTCCTGTATGCACACAGTGCACATACATACGTGCAGGCGCACACACAAACACAAAATAAAATAATTGTTAAAGGAAAGGTCAAGGTGAGAATATATGACTGAGAATGGGTTGGAAATCTAATGAGAGTGTCCTAATGTCCTGACCCGCGGGAAACCTGAAAGAGATGGGCAAGAGAAGGAACGGACTCAAGCAAATGTGCACTTGTCAAGAGTCCAATTTTATTGAGCAGAAGCAGGTTTTTTAAAGCTGGTTTTAGGTAGGGGTGGGGGTAGGCAGGTGACTGAGGGTGGAAAGTTACAAAATCTTCTCGGCACAGGGCCTGGAACATTCTGTGGTCATGACAATGGTTACTCCTAAAAAGTCATGGTACAGTTCTCACATCTTTACAACTGCCAAGCAGTTACTCCTAAAAAGTCATGGTACAGTTCTCCAATGGTTACTCCTAAAAAGTCATGGTACAGTTCTCACATCTTTGCAACTGCCAAGCAGGATGTTGATCAGCCAGGTACAGCAGGGTGGGGAAAAGTCACAAGTTTCTCAGGGCCAGTTCCCAACATCCTAAGAGACAGAAGAAGACACAGAGACAGAGGGGAGAGGGCTGAGCGATGGAGGTAGAGAAGGCAGTGATACAGCCATGAGCTGAAAAATTTCTGGAGTCACCAAAGCTGCAAGAACCAAGGCAGGATCTGAGCAATGCACACCTTTGATCCCAGGGGGTGGATTTCTGTGAATGAGTTTGAGGCTAGCCTGTTCTACAGAGCTAGTACCAGTACAGCAAAGGCTACATGCACACATGCACACACAAAGTGTCTCAAAACAAAAACAAGGCAAGGCAAGGTTCTCCCTGAGAACATTCAGGGGGTGCCTGGCCTGCTGATACCCCAAATTCAGGCTCCTAGCCCCTAGCCTATAAGAAAATAAATTTATATTTTATATAAATTTTATTTATGGAAATGTATTTAAATTTTATTTATAGAAATTTATTTAAACTTATGTTTTCTTTAGCCACTGTCTGTTTAACATAATATGTAGAACTGAGTGACACTCTACTAGTCATACTGAGTGAGTATGAAGAAAGGAGATTTATTCATTGTGTTTTTGTGGTGGTTTGAATAAAAATGGGTCCCACAGGGAGTGGCACTGTTAGGAGGTGTGGTCTTGTTGGAGGAGGAGCGTCAAGAGTGTTTCTTTCTCTTTCTGCTACCTTCGGGTCCAAATGTAGAACTTTCAGCTCTTTACCAGCACCATGTCTACCTGTATGCCACCATGCTTCCCACCATGACCATAACGGACTAAACCTCTGAAACTGTAAGCCAGCCCCAATTGAGTTGCGTGGTCATGGTGTCTCTTCACAGCAATAAAACCTTAACTAAGACAGTTTTAAAGATGGAGATTTTTGGTGCATTGGGGGATGTTTCTGGGTTAAGACTTTCTTGCTATGGGGGTTCATGAGCCCTTTGACACTATGATCAAACATATGATATAAACACCTTAGGAAGGGGAAGATTTATTTGGGCTCAGGGTTTCAGAGTATGACTGACTGCCTTCACCGCCTGGGCCTGAAATGAAGTGAGCTCTTCATGACAGATGGTACATGGCAGAGCAGAGCTGCTCACTTCACATGGGCATGGAGCAGAGACAGATAAAGGAATAGACATGCTCTCAGTAACCTATTTCCTCCACCACATGGGCCTTACCTACCACCTCCCCAAATAGTTCCACCAGCTGGGGACCAAGCCTTCAGTACATAGAGACATTTCCTGTTCAAACCATAAACTACATCATAGCAGCTGTCGAAGTTACCATTACATAGCTGTGACTTCACACCATTTAACTGAGGAACTTGCTTACAGTTTCAGAGGGCTAGTTCATGATAATCACAGAGAGAAGCAGGCAGGCATGGTGCTGGAGCAGAAGCTGAGAGCTTTACATACACATCTGCAGGCAGCAGGCAGAGAGACACACACTGCCTGGTCAGGAAACCTCAAATCCCACACCCAGGGACACACCTCCTCCAACAAGGTACATCTTCTAATCTTCCCCAAACAGTTCCACTAGCTTCGTTCAAACATACTAGCCTATGAGGATACACATGGCAAGACAGAGTAAATGTGTTAGCTCTCATTTCTTTCTCCTTCTCTAAACCTGTTAACCCCATCACCAGGAGCCATTTCCTCATCCCTTGACCTTAAATCCCAATTACTTCTTATGTTAGTCAGTGTTCTCTAGAGTAACAGAACTTACAGAATGAATATATATATATATATATATATATATATATATATATATATGGATTTATTAGAATGACTTATAGGCTGTGGTCCAGATAATCTATGAACAGGAAGCCTAAGAATCCAGAAGTTGCTCAGTCCATAAGTCTAGATGTTTCAGCTGATCTTCAATAGACGCTGGAATCCCATAGAGGTCTGCTCTAAAGCCAGTGAAGGAGTGGACTTGCTAGAAAGGCAAGAGCAAGCAGGCAAAGAGCAAAAGCTCCCTTCTTCTATGTCCTTACACAGGCTTCCAGCAGAAGACGTGGCCCAGATTAGATCTGGATAAAGATGTGTCTTCTTACCCAGTACTATGGGAGGCAAAGGCAGGTGAATCTCTGTGAGTTCAAGGCCATCTTGGTCTACAAAGTGAGTCTAGGACAGCTAAAGCTGCAAAGAGAAACCCTAAGTTGAAAAAACAAAAACAAAAAGATCTGGATTAGAGGTAGGTCTTCTGACTTCAAAGTAAGCAGAAATCCCTAACAGGTGTACCTTCCAGGTGTAGTCAAGTTGACAACCAAAATAGCCTTCACACCTCTCAAACATAGATCTCCAGACAACATCATTTTTTTTTATTTTATATTAATCACAGGGATACTTTGTATCCCAGCCATAGCCCCCTCCCGCATTCCCTCCCTATCCTCCCCACCCCTCCTTCATCTCCTCCCTGCCCCTTTCCAAGTCCACTGATAGGGGAGGACATCCTCCCCTTCCACCTAACCCTAGCTTATCAGGTCTTTCTAGGACTGGCTGCAATGTCCTCTTCTGTGGCCTAGCAAGGCTGCTCCTCCTTGGGCGGGGGCGGGGGGTGGGGGGGAGCTTGGGTCGAAGATGCAGCCATTGAGTTCATGACCGAAATAGTCCCTGTTCCCCTTACTAGGGTACCCAGTTGGATACTGAGCTACCATGGGCTGCATCCGAGCAGGGGTTCTAGGTTATATCCATACATGGTCCTTGGTTGGAGGAAAGAGTCTCATAAAAGACCCCTGTGCCCTGATATATTCGGTCCTTGTGGAGCTTCTGTCCTCTCCAGATCTTACTAACTCCCCCTTCTTTCATATGATTTCCTACACTCTGCCAAAGGTTTGGTTATGAGTCTTAATATCTGCTTTGATACCCTGCTAGGTAGAGTCTTTCTGAGGCCCTGTGTGGTAGGCTCTTGTCCTGCTACTTGTTTTCTCTTACATCCAATGTCCATCCCATTGGTCTTTATAAGTGAGGATTGATCCTCTTACCCCAGGTCCTCTTTCTTGTTTATCTTCTTTAGACTTCAGTATGTTTATCCTATCTTATAGGATGTCTATATAAGTGAGTATATACCATGTGTGTCTTTCTGCTTTTGGGATACCTTACTCAGGATGATGTTTCCAGGTCCCACCATTTGCCTGAATATTTCATGATTTCCTCATTTTTAATTGCTGAGTAGTATTCCATTGTGTAAAAGTATCACAATTTCTGTATCTATTCCTCTGTTGAGGGACATCTGGGTTGTTTCCAGGTTCTGGCTATTACAAATAAAGCAGCTATGAACATAGTTGAGCAAATGTCCTTGTTGTGTAGTTGAGCATCTTTTGGATATATGCCTAAGAGTGGTATAGCTGGGTCTTGAGGAATCACTATTTTTGCATTCCCACCAGCAATGGAGGAGGGTTCCTCTTTCTCCACAACCTCTCCAGCATGCGTTGTCACTAGAGTTTTTGATCATAGCCATTCTGGTGGGTGTAAGGTGAAATCTCAGGGTTGTTTTGATTTGCATCTCCCTGATGGCTACGGACATTGAGCATTTCTTTAAGTGTTTTTCTGCCATTCTATAATCCTCACAGTCATTTCTCTTTTTAGCTCTATACCACATTTTTTAATTGGATTACTTGATTTGTTGCTTTTAATGTAATTTATTTATATTAATCACAGGTTATGTACTTTGTATCCCAGCCATAGCCCCCCTTCATTCCCTCCCACTCTCCCCATCCCTCACTCATCTCCTGCCTGCCCCCTCCAAGTCCACTGCTTTTTAACTTCTTGAGTTCTTTATATATACTGGATATTAGCCCTCTGTCAGATGTAGAGTTGGTGAAGATACTTTCCCAGTCTGTAAGCTGTCATTTTGTTTTGATGACAGAGACAACATCATTTGACTTTGAAGAATAACTTTCCAATAGGTGGACTTTGGGGACACATCCAAGGCACTTCAGCACCCCAGTTTGTCATCCAAAATCAACTAAGCAATCGTACAAGAGAGTGAAAAGAATTCCTGCCCTTCTGATTTTTAAGGCATCATAAGCCCATACAGTATATAAACAGATTTATCCAGGGCATTAAATTTTCATAGGATGGGAAGACTAGGAGACAAATGTCTGAGTAAAGTCCTTATTGAGTTATGAAAGGTTAAACAGGGCCCTGGGCTGTGAGAATCTTGAGGGAGGCTAGAGGCAGAGAAAATGACTTCAGTGAAGGTTACTTTCTTCAATTATAAAAACTGCTTGTTTTTTGTTCTTGGCATGTAGAATAAATGTCCCCAATTATTTCTTTTTCACTCTGGCGCAGAAAATTACCACAAGTTCCCGAAAATTGTTTTCCTGCCCATGTGGAATCAGATTCATCCCCAAATGAGGCAGAATAATCACCTGTAGCGTGCCAGTTTTCGGCATTGTGTCTCCACGTCATCTATTTTCTGGCTTCCTGGGAGTTGTAAAGAAGGCAGTGCCAGCACTTTCTCGAGTCTGCATTTGGTCTCATATTGCCAGCTTAATGCTACAGCTGTCATATCTGCAGGAAGGCTGGTTCGAGGTAATGGAGATTTCACCATTAAGTTTCTTTGTTTCCCCTGACATTTTGATTATAACTAACAGGAAATTGTGTGTGGCAGAGGTCTATAGTAGGTTGAACAGATTCCCCTTATGTCTGTGTCTAGCTGAGACCTCAGAAAGTGTCTTTATTTACAAACAGATACCATGAAAGGAAAGATAAAAAATGGGATCACGCAGGGCGTAGACTGAACATCTAGTGAGAACGACCTTCTGAGAGACAGACCAAGATACACACAGACACAACAAAGAAAGCAGGTGATGTTGGAGGCAGAGATGGGTGGGACGCTGTCAAAAGCCAAGGAATTCCTGGAACCAGGAGAGCTGTGGAGGTAGGTTGTAGGCCTACAAAGAATGTTCAGCTAGAACCTGCTCAGGCTTGTTGTGAGTCTCAGACAGAAACAACTCTGCTTCAGTTTCATACATTGACAGAGACGCTTTGGAACTCAGTGCAACATGGAGGGCTCCAGAGTTCCAAGCGAAAGGTGAGTACAAGAATGCTGAATGAGTTTAAGACTGGATTCTTCACGATGGATCACAGCAAATCCGATGACTCTGGCCTGGTGGATTTTGACGGGCATCATCGCCCACTCCCTTTGTAGTAGGATGTTAAGCACCTTGACTTCTCTGGAATGTTCCATGTGAATAGCACTGTCTCCACACACAGGGTGGGGTTAGAGTGATTGGTGTCAACTGTGCGGGTCCCGGCACTGAAGACTTTCAGTTTGAACAACAGTGAGGTCACCTAGGTAACTCCTAAGGCCTTTGCCTGGCATGTGAGGACAAGCTGAGGATTTGTCCCAGAGATGGGGAGGTAAGGTGGGCTTCTTTTGAAAAGTCTCATTGTGTTGTGGTCTTGTCCTTTGTGTGACATTAGCAGATGGGAAAGGAATGGGAAGTTGTTCTTGTTTTAAGCCAAATGTATGAGGATGGGTTTTAGGAACCAGGCTCTAACTCTGGAGAGCAAACAACAGAATCTAGAGTTTTTCCATGCTTGCCCAAATGGGAGATGCTGACTGTCTGGCCAGAGGGACCATGGACAGAGAGGGGAGGGCTGCTTTGAAAACAAGGGTACCTGAAGAGTGAGTAGCGGCAAAGACACATATGCATGGCTAGAAGTGTAGCCAGGCGGGGGCTCACTTACTCAGCAGTGCAAGGCCTTAGGTTCAGTCCACACTGCCAGGCGGTAGATAGAAACAGATCTTTCCACAGGGGAGAATGTTACTCACACTCATGGATCAAGAAATCTCTCCAGGGGGCATGAAGGAGGCCACTGAGGCAGAGACTGACCTGGGTAGGGATGTGCTACATCAGGGAACTGCACTCTGCAGCCTCAGCAAGAGATCTCTGAGGAGCCCAAGGAAGAAGCCCGGGAAGGAGTAAATTAGCATTTGTTCTGACATCACTAGAGTTCACCAATATAATTACAACTGTAAGCACTCCGGGAGGTATTTCCCCCACCCTCTTACCTCCTTTGGGTTGTAGCCTAACTCTCGAGAAGCCTGATGAGGAGAACAAAGGAGAGGTGGGAAAACCAGTGAAGAACTCAATGCCAGTTCCTTTCCGCATTGTTGGTCTCCTGCCTGACACTGGTCCACAGAGCATTAGCAGAGACGTGAATGGCTGAAAGACTGACATTTTCGCCTCAACCAGACCACACTTGATACCCGGAACAGCAGACTATGTGTTATCTGAGAGTGACTGCAAGAGCTTTGGGAGCATCCAGGGTGAAGAAAGACCTGCCAACTGGGAGATTTAGAGGGACAATGGGGAGAAAAAGCGATGACTTTTAGGTAGAAATGTGTCTGAAAGGTTGGCCAGAATAAAATAGTCCGCGAGCTGGGTCTTCAAATATAGACTTCAAATACAGGCTGCATTATTCCACTGCCTTTGTAGTTTCAAGGATAAAAATGACAGAATTTGAGTAAAGAGATCATATGAGTATTATTTCGTTGTCTGTGCTTATTGTAAGGGCTGAGAGATGACAGACAGCACTGAGAAATCTCAGGCCAGCTCAGCCTGCAACTTCCTTCAGCCTGCCCAGTTTCTCTATATCAGCAAGGCACTGAGGCCTCTGACTGAGTGATGCTTCACCCCGACTGTCAATTCCACTGGATCTGGAACCAAGTAAAAGATGTGCTCCTGGCTAGGTCTGTAAGGGAAGTTAATCAAGCTAATCCAGGAAGGATTAACTGACATTTAAAAAAATAAAAAGCCCTCTCCTAGAGTAGAAGGCAATTTCTTGTGGAGATGCTAATACAAAGAGGCCTAAGGAGAAAGCAGCACCATTCGCCTGCCTGCCTTTGTTTCATGCTGGTGAGTGCATCTGTTATGTGGTTGCCGCTGCTATCCAAGGCTGGCATTGGAACCCAGCTTGTTGGCCCTTCCAATGTGAACTGAAGACCAACATCTCTACAAGAATCTGTCTAGCCTTCAGAGATGCATAGGAACTAATGAAGTATTTTGTGAATTGGTCAGCCACAGGGTTCACAGATTCTCCAATGTGCAGTAGCCATTGTTACTATATTATATATATAGTATATTGGCCCTATACTGTAAACCAATGTAATAAATCCCTTACAATGCACATTCATTTTATCAGTTTTGTTCCTAGTGAGAACCCTGATTAATACACATAACTTACCTCTATGTAGCATCTACTGAAATGTTCAAAGTCCTCCACAGAAGCCACTTTTCCTCTTTCGTCCCTGAAATTGTTTTCATATGGATTCTCTGTCCAGAAAGGGTCCAGTATCTTTGTCCAACTGTGCCACCTTCTAGAAAGTTTCTGTCCAATTACTGCCTTTGGTCTCTGCCTCTAAGCATGCTAGTCTTAGGAGTAAATGAGGGCCAGACACTCCATAGAGTCACAGGTACAACAGACAGGCTTACTTCTGGGCTTTAGTGACCATCTCACTTCTAGGCATGCCCTAAGTTAGCACAGGGTGTTGTACATCCTGATTTGATTTGTAGGTAGCTTTTAGAAATTAATAAGTTTCCATTTGCTTGAAACTATCTGAGGTTTAGAATCTATGTTGCAAATAGCCTTCAGTGGCTTTGGTCATCCAAGACTTTCAGATTCATTGTCCTGATGGAACTGAAATGTCTGGTGAGCTTCTCCCATGTCTTGTTATCAGGTTTCTTTTTTTAATTATATTTTTAAATTCTGTATGCATGATGTTTTGCCTGCTTGTGTGTCTGTGTGAGGGTGTTGGATCCCCTGAAACTGCAGCTACAGACAGCTAGAAGGCACCATGTGGGTGCTGGGAATTGAACTCCACTCCTCTGTAAGAGCAGTAATGTTCTTAAACACTGAGCCACCTCTTCAGCCCCACTATCAGGTTTCTTTAAATCAAGTCTCATAACGAACTCTGCCAGCTATACAAATATCTACTAGTAAAGTCCCCATAGGTGCGTAGGGAATGGTGCTATTAGCAGGTTTGGCAGTGTAGGAGGAAGTGTGTCACTGTGGGTGGGCTTTGAAGTCTCAGATGCTCAAGCCACACCCAGTGAGGCATTCTTTTCCTGCTGCCTGCAGATCCAGATTTAGAACTTCCAGCTCCTTCTCCAGCACAGTGTCTGCCTGCACATCACTATGCCTCCTACCATGCTGATAATGGACTAAACTGTAGTCCGTTGTAGTCCTCTGAACTGTAAGTCAGCCTCAATTAAATCATGATGTCCCTTCACAGCAATAAAAACCCTAACTAAGATGACCTGGAAACCTATTTAAATCAGATGAACCCATTCCTAGCATTATCTTTGTTACTTTTCTCATCGTTGGGGGAAATGCCTAACAGAGCAACTTAAGGGAGAGAGTTTCTTTTGGCTCCATGTCCCAGAATGTTCCACTTCATCACAGTGGGGACACCAGAGTAGAGGATCCTAGTCCATGAAGCAGGAGTATGGTATAGCAGTTTACTCATGTGGAAACAGACAGGACACAAGGACTGCTAGACAGGAGCCGGAGGTGGTACAGCCTTCAAAGAGCCACCCTTAGTAACCTACTCTCCCAGCCAGGACACACCTCAGGCAAAGCTATCATGCACCTCAACCTTCCTACTGTTGTCACCCATTGAAACAGTTCTTCATGCTGTGGTGACCCCTAACCGTAAAATCATTTTGTTACTACTTCATAACTGTAGTTTAGCTACTGTTATGAATCATAATGAAAGTTTCTGGTATGTGACCCCCACGGGTTGAGAAATGCTGCTCCACAGAGTGGGGCTTCCGGGGCCGTCAAAGCATGAGCCTGTGGACCACAAACCCTAATGCATCTGTTATGGATAATATATCTATCATAAGTTTTAATCACGAAAACGCATTTCTGACAGTCATCAGACTAATTGTTAGGGTCTCTGCTGGTGGAACAGGGCCGTGTTTTGGTGTTGTAATGTTTGACTAGCATTACACAAAGCCCTGTGTTTAGTCTCCAGCAGCACAAAAAGGTCTCTTGAGGTGATAGACACAGGCTACTTGATGTCTGCACTAACTGCCTGTGGCATGTCTGACTAAATGCCAGATGACTAAAGCAGCTGAAAACACCTCTGACAAATACACATATACTCACGTATTCACATTTACACCCGTGTCTGTGCTCAAAATAATTTAAAGCGAATTACAGGTACCATAACAATATGCAAATAGAAAAGAGCATGTGCAAAGTAACTATTTTGGTAGACCCCTAATCCGTGACACTAAGTAGAAGACTGATTTAAATAATGTTAAAATAATTGAATCTGCTGATTTTGTTTTTATAAAACTCAATCTTTTTATTTTATAGTTTGGAAAACATAGAAAGCATGAATTAAGTTAAACTCAGCAATAATTCTATAGAGAATCTGAATAACCCTGATGCAGCTGAATAAGCCTTATAACGTAGTGTTAAACTATTAATATTGCTCTTCAAATGTTTATCATTAAATGGTCTTTCAAGTTTTGTATTTATGGTCTTATATTTTTAGCTGCACCATAGTTTACAAACTAATTCTTTTTTTGTTTGTTTGCTTGCTTGCTTTTTTTCTGAGATGGAGTTTCTCTGTGTAGTCTTGTCTGTCCTAGACTGGGTTTGTAGACCAGGCTGGCCTCGAACTCAGAGATATCTGCCTGCCTCTGCCTCCCAAAGTGCTAGGATTACAAATATATACCACCACACCGGGTTTACAAACTAAATTTTTTTAAATGTAATTTATTTATTTTTATATCAATCACAGGTTAGGTACTTTGCATCCCAGGCATAGCCTCCTCCCTCATTCCCTCCCACTCTCCCCATCCCTCCCTCATCTCCTCCCGACAGGAGAGGACCTCCTCCCCTTCCATCCGACCCCAGTTCATCTGTCTCCTCAGGGCTGGCTGCAATGTCCTTCCCTGGGATCTAGCCAGGCTGTTACTCCCTGGCATGTATGGGGGAGGGTCAAAGAGCCAGCCATCGAGTTCAGCCATCAGGGAGATGCAAATCAAAACGACCCTGAGATTTCACCTTACACCCACCAGAATGGCTAAGATCAAAAACTCTAGTGACAATGCATGCTGGAGAGGTTGTGGAGAAAGAAGAACCCTCCTCCATTGCTGGTGGGAATGCAAACTTGTACAACCACTCTGGAAATCAATTTGGCGCTTTCTTAGACAATTAGGAATAGTGATTCCTCAAGACCCAGCTATACCACTCTTAGGCATATAT